>BDMV01000006.1:24302287-24803456 GCA_008326285.1 Oryza officinalis
CCCAGCAGCCGGGTCCCGCCTGTCGGACTCGTCCCTGACCTCCCGCCGCCGGTCCTTTCTCTCCCTTGAACCCTAGCTACTCCCTCCCTCAAATCCGCGTGATTCAAATCGGTTAATTAAAAATTAATTGGGGGGAATTAATCCTCATTCTCTAATTTCCCCCTTGAATGGCTCACTCCATCACTTGACTCAATCGCGCCAATCTCGGCCGCCTTCCATGGCCGTCGGCCGTCATTCCCAGCACCGTCTCCCTCCTCTCTCGTGGCCAGCTCTCCCTCCTTGCATATAAAACGGAACCCCCTCCCTCCTCTCTTTTCGTTTCGCCCGTTCTCGAGCTCCCTAGCCACCTCCCCATCCCTCCTCGCTGCCTCCCTTTGTCTCCCCGGCGCCGGCCGCCTCCAGTCACCTCTTCCTCGGCGCCCGAGCGTCGGCCGACCGCGCCGTTTCTACCCCCGGCACCGTGACGCCAACATCCTCCCCGACCTCGCCACCTCCCGTCCTGAAGCTCGCCGGAGCCGTGTCCTCGCCGGCGACCAGCACCTCCAACTCCGGCCGGCCATTCCTCCTTGCCGGCATGTCGCCGGACAGCGCCGCCACCTTCCCCGGCTTCACGGCACCATCCTCTTCCCCGGACACCGCCGTCGTCGCCACTGCTTGTCCTCATCGGTGCTAACTTCGGCCGGCTGTTCCTCCTCGCCGGCCTTGCCCCCGTGCGGCTGCCGACGGCTGCCGTTGTCGTCCTCTCACCGTGTTCCCGATCGTCATCCTCGTCGTCTTCTTCCTTCTCCAAGTCGTTCCCGGTCATCGTCCTCATCGGTCCTTCCTTCGTCAAGCCGAAGCCCTGCCCTTGTCGTCCTCGGCACCGTGTTGTCAAGCTCTGCGCCGGTCTCATCTCGCTTTTGCCCTTGGGTCGCCACCGAGGTCGTCTTGTTGTCATCGCGCCGTTCGTCGCCAGTGGTCTACCCCAAGTTGTGCTCGCTGTGGTGAGGATCCCTCCCTCCCTGCCCCCTCCTTGTCCTCTCATTGTCGCCACTGTGCTTGTCATGCCATTGTTAGCCCTGGTCCTTGTGCACCAGTGTTGGCAGTCGTTCGTGTGGTCTTCACGTAGACGTGTTGGCATGGTAAAAAAATTGTGGGAGATAGGGACTTTTGGAAGACAAAATTTGCAGGCATTATCTCTAATTTACAAGCAACTTTGATCAGGATATTTAATCAATTCAATCAAAGTCAGCAGCAAGGACGATCCCTTTGTGCACCAACATGCAGCCTTCTTCCCTCTGAATAACAGCCAGAAAAGCAAATGAGCAAGGAGAGGATTTGAGCGTACAATTTGCAATCTTTTGTCAAGATGATGGTAGGGATTCTTCTTTCATTTTGTCCACATAAGGAAGAGACAAACCATAGCTTTGGCAGGGATTTTAAACAATTATCACCTTCTTCACCATCAGCTGACAAGAGGAGAAGAAATACAACAACCAGCTGCAGCTTTGGGCAGGAGTTAAAAATGTTTCAACCTGCATAAAGCAAAGAGGAGGAAGAGGAGCATGCTTGCAGCTTTGTGCAGTAATTGACAGCCCATGTCTCCTACAGAAAGCACACAAAGAGCAAACAAATATGCAAGACAAACAAAGAGATTGTGTGCAGCAATTAGGACTAAAAATTACAGATTGCTTATCTCCAATTGACAGCAAAGAGACTAGGAGAAAAGAGAGGATTTAATTACACAATGAGTATCCTTTGGTCAGCACCAAACCAGGAATTTGTTTACATCTTGTCTGCACAAATTGGAGGCGTTAGCAGCTGTACTAAAATGCCCCATGTCTCCCCTTTGTTTGTTTCTATTGTCCACCACAAAATTATATTTTTCCATCCTCCATCATGCCTATGAAAGGACAGCTATGCCAAGAAGGAGAGGAGAGCTTAGTGGTCAAAGAGAACACACATATTAGAAGATTAAAAGTTAGGGTTCAGTTTGGAGAAAACACATTCATTGGTAAGATTGGAGGCTGTTGTTTAGTTCACACCATAGAAGAGGGTAACATTAAGAAAAGAAGAATAGAATTGTTTACATCTTGTCCATTTGCTAGGAATCCTATCAAGGAAAATAGCCGAGTGAGAAATTTAGCAACCATGTAACCCAATTAAATTTGTCCATCTCAATACCATGCAATACAATAGATGCCCTCATTTTATTTTCCATTGGAATGTTAGAAATTAATATTTGCATGTGATAATTGTTGTCTTGAAAGTACACGTGTGCTAGCTTTTCTTGTACATATGTGTTACTTCAGTGCTTGGTTGGTCCTGCCATGTATTTATTTTTTTTCTCTTACCTCTTATTTCTTTCATGCGCAGATTATCACCTATTCTTTTCACGTTTCACTTATTTTTCATGGACGGAGAACCGCCTATTTCTTTTTTCATTCCTATTATTTTTATGCGTGGACTACCGCCTATTTCATTTCCCTGTTTGTCTTATTTTTCATGCATGGACTGCCGTCTATTTCTTTTCCCATTCCTATTATTTTTATGAGCGGACTACCGCCTATTTGCGTTTCTTCGTTTCTCTTATTTTTTTCATGCGTGGACTACCGCCTATTCTTTTCCGTTCCTCTTATTTTCATGGCGGACTACCGCCTATTTCTTTTTTTTATGGGCAGACTACCACTATTACTGCATTTTCTTTTCCCATTTTCCTTATTTCTCATGGGTGGACTACAGTCTCTTTACTAATTTTTGTTATTTATTTCCCACATTTCCTTTTCTTTTTCTATGGACGGACTATAGCCTATTTAATCATTTATGATTATTGACTTCTCTTATTTGCTGTGGGCGGACTATCGCCTCTTCATTTTTTTATTTTTTAAATTTATCTTTATATGTTACAATGACTATTGTTTTCATGAGTGTTATTTCGGTTGTACATATATGATCTAAAAAAATGTAAAGTGAACGTGAGATGTATATAAATACTAAGCCAACTTAATCGGAGGTTTTCTCAAAAAAGTGTAATTAACCAAGTTGATTCGTGAATTTGGGGATGTGGGTCAATACCATAATCATTTGATCAAAGAAGCTAGATGGACACATATTTAAACTTTTTCTCCATACAGACTAAGAATGATTCTTATGTTTGTATGCATGCTTGCGCAATAAATTTGTCCAATATAGAACTAAATGACATAAATATTTGAAAACAATATCGAGACGTATTAAAAGCGATTTAATGGTTTTCCCCGGGAAACAAATTGGAACACCCAGTGGGACTCACTCCTCCTCCCATCTTTGTTGGCTTAGTATTTATATACATCTCGCATTTTTCTCTATCATGTTGCTGCTGATCTTGTTTGTTTTGCAGGTACAGCTATGGTGGAGGTATTTCGCTTTGGTGATCTTCCAGCTTTCCAGTCGGAATATTGCTTTGTGCAGTTTGGCTCTCTTCCGCCTACTGTGGTGATTACTTGGAATGGAACAACAACTGTTTCTTTCGTGGAGGAGTCCGCTGCTTATTCTAAGCGGCTGGCTATGACCGAAAAGAGGCGTCATCTTCGGCAACGGCAAGCAGCCCTGAAATCTTTTGAGAGGGGCGTACAGGGGGCATGTCCCCAGGAAATATCATCAAAAAATCTCAAGATATGGTTGGTGGCAGACCAATGGGAAAAAGATCCATGCCACAAGCTACATTGGTTCATGGTCGTGCTGTCTTGCACCTAGCTGAAATGATGTCGGGGGCATCGCGTGGAGGTCGAAAAAAGGTGTGGTCTCGTTCGTGCGGCCTTGACGTACATGCGTGGTCCGTGTTCATGTGCACTAGTACACAAACAGTCATTGGTGTCGGTTGGAAACTGCTCATAGGTGCCGGTTTTCCAACCGGCACCAATTGATCGGCACCTATTCCTGATATTATAGGTGTCGGTTGTAGAACTGGCACCTATAGCGATTATAGGTGCCGGTTCATCACTAACAACCGGCACCTAAGAGGCATATGCGAAACAAAAAAAATGGCTCGACAGCTCAATCGATGCATCGGCTCGATCGAGCCATCAACAAACCATCATCCACATCAACATCCCAAAGCATCAACACAGACATTGAAGAAATTTGTGATCAAAACCTTCATTATTAATCCCTCCTTAATTACACTACTTAGCAGGAAATTACACTACTCAGCAGGACCATAGTACTCACAATCAAGGATGACATCCATGGTGGAATCCATCAAAGCTAGTTGGTGGAGGTGGAGGAGGAGATTACCTTCATCTTGCCACCGAGCCCCGCCAAAGGGTAGAGCGCCTGCAACCAACCGGGCCCCGCAGAGGAGAGGCCGCACCTTGCCACCATGGAGGCCGCCCGCCGTCCGCAACACTCCTCCACCACCGCCCCACCGGCAGCGGCGCCGCCGCAGCCGGATCTAGGGAGGGGATGCAGAGGAGGAGGGGGAGGGAAGGGGAGGGCGCTGCCGCCACCGGGCACCGCTACCTGCCGCCTCCCCTCCCACCAGATCAGGCAGAGGGGAGGGTGCCGCCGCCGCCGCCCGCTCGCCGCCTCCCCTCAGGTGCTGCTGCCTGCTGCGGTGCCGCCTCCTCTCAGGCAAACGGATAAGGAGGAGAGAAGGATAGAGAAGAGGGAAAGGGAGGAGAGAAACGGAGGAGGAGGAAAAGAGAGGATAAGGACGGATCGATCGTGTGCGGGCCGGGTTGTTATATGCGCCTCGGTTCGGCTGGTCAGTTCTCATGGGTGCCGGTTTTTTAAAAAAACCAGTACCTATAATATATTATAGGTGCCGGTTCTTTAAAAAACCGATACCTATCCTAGGTTATAGGTGCCGGTTATTTTAAAAAACCGGTATCTATATTATTGGTCCCGGTTTTTTCTGAAGAACCGGTACCTATTGTGTTAAATGTATCGGTTTTTTATTTTTTCACCGTGGGAGGTGGGAAAAGACCCATAGGTACCGGTTTTAAATGAACCGGCACCTATAAGGCCGGTCCCTATGAGAGTTTTTGTAGTAGTGGTGCCTGCGGGGCTGCCGCGTGGTGTCCACATGTGCAGGCCCGCATGGTGTCTTGTGGGTCCTGCTTGTCAGCCTCTTGCCTTGGTTGACACATAGGGTTGTTTTCGTCGGCCTGTGGACCATCTCTGTTCATTCAGTCCACCGTGGTCACTTAGTTTGACATGCGGAATCCGCATGTCAACCACGCAACCTAGGCACTTTACACATGTTTTATAGTTGCAAAACTAATTAGAATAATTCGTAAATCTCCATTTAAACAACATATAAACTTCGGATGACCATACGTTGGTCATACGAACTTCGAATCAACCTGTTCAAGTCTCTTAATTTTTGTTATAACCTATTTTTGTTATAACCTAAAGAACCCTGTGATTTTCTTTTTATCGTACTTTCACATGTCTAATGGGTAAGGCTTAGTTTGTAGCTCAGTCTAGTCATGAACAAAATGACATGGATAGAGATGGATGAAGTTGGGGTGATGGATATCTCTGAGGCAAATAAAGGTTACTCGGACGGGTTTTTGCCTGGTAACCGAGATGTCGTGGCACAGGACGGGCATCCGGGTGGCCACTCCCGAAGGTTGTTCTGATGTCATGGGGCTCAACCATAACCTACCTATCTCGCGAATACTGGCCATAGGCTGGTGTTGGGTCGGTGCTTTTGTTCAAGGCTAGGATGGGTGAAGAACTATGTCACACTCTCCGTCCATTTACCGTGGTGGTAAGTGGCACGTGGCAATGCGTGAGGAAGGCGTGTCTTGTGGGTAAAGATGTATACCTCTGATTAGAGTATAATCTATCCGAATAGTCATGTCCTCGGTTGTGGGCAAGCCTAGCAAAGTACCCAAGTTAGTTGTTTCCTCTTAAAACATGGATAATCTGGTTAATCAACTAAAACCTGGAATGGTTGGCCTGGGTTGGCTTGGGACGAGCTGGGGCTCGGCTATAAGGCTGCCACTTCGGTCTAACTCATCTCTGGTGATGTGACCGTAGCTACTATTGATACAACAATTGCTCACATCATAGTTCAACCGGAAAACATCCAGATCAAGCAGTCCAAGTTCTGGAATCCAATTCGGTCACCTGCTACAGTACTGACTTCAAACTGCCACCAAATATGCATACGAGCTCCGTTTTGGACCCATGAGTACTTGATGGAAAGCTCTTGGAGTCATCTTTCCAACGGATTCAGCCTCATCCCCAAATTCCATCCCAGTCAGCTGCAATCACGAAAACAAGGTGTTATGTCACCTATATTGGGTCTATGGGCTTGTAACTTTATCTGGGACCCTGACCCAAGTGGGGCCCATGTGGGGTGCGCCCCAACCTGGTGGCTCGATCGCTAAGGCGCAACACAATAACGTCTCGTATGGTTGTAGTTGGGTCGTCAACGTTTCTCCCAAATCGTAGTTATCTTCAACTCATCGAAAGATCGGGACAACTAGATCACTGAGCATATTGAGTGGAGTTCAGGGTCTATCATCTGGCCTTGGGTTAAGGCAAGTTTGTGAGGGTTCACGGCCTTGATTAATAATCTGGTTTAGGCTTAGGTTCGGTTTGATAAAATTGCCTTGAGTAGCTAAAATGGTTTGAAATGCTTATTTGCTACAAAACTGAACCCTATATTATTACTACTCTTTGTACCCCCTTGCATTAATCATGCATCTTCCGTGTGACTTGTTGAGTACTATGCTTGTACTCATTCTTGCACAATCTTTCCGCCCTTCAGTAAGAGAAGCTTTGGAGAAGAAGTCTTCGGTGGAGTCTTGGCTTATACCCCAGTTAAGCGCCTGTGAAGACGGAGTCATAGGCCCGCTGGTCCGCTAATGTTTATTTTTGCTTGTTAGGACTGAAGTGCCTTTGTAATAATGTAAACATTACGAATATAATAAAGATATGTCTTTTGTATCATGATTGGTGAGGTGTACCTTGGCTTTTTCTAGGATGGGGATCACACACTAGTGATTGGGAAAAGGTATTTTTCTAGTCGCGACACATTGCAACTCCATACTATCCCTAAACAGGCGGTCAGGCAGAAACATCCAACAAACAAATCAAGAACATTCTGCAGAAGACCATACATGAGATGGGGAAGGCATGGAAGAATAAGCTACCCGAAACACTCTGGGCATATAGGACCACATATAAGACGCCCATAGGCATGTCACCTTACCATCTTGTATATGAGAAAACATGCCATTTACCGGTCGAGCTAGAGCACAGGGTACACTGGGCCATCTGAACATGGAATATGGACCTAGGACAAGCCAGACGCCGCAAACAATTGCAATTGTCAGAATTGGAGGAATGGAGGGACAAAGCTTATCACAATGCTAGAATGTATAAGGAAAGAACAAAAAGATGGCATGATAAGCAGATTAAGGTGAAGGAGTTCAAGGCAGGAGACAAGGTGCTGCTATTCAACTTGAGGGTGAAACTCTTTGGGCATGGAAAGCTACGGAGCAAATGGATGGGGTCATACACCGTTGTCGATACCTCATCGCATGGAGCGGTCACACTTTTGGACGATGAAGGTAATATTTTTAACATAAATGGTCTCCGCTTAAAAGTTTTTCTAGAACCGATGGAAATCCAAGTGGACGTGATGAATTTGATCGATGTCCACATCTTTCCTAAAACTATCCCGATGATTTCAGGGCTGGACCCTATCCAGCCTAAGCTCATTTATCTTGAGTCCTGAGCTAAGCCCACCAGGGTTCAGCCAAACCCCTTGTTCGGCCGACCAAGGGGTGGCGTTGTCACCTCTCAGCCTACATACAGACAACCACCAATAAGGTAAGTTTCAGGTAAGTTTACTTCCATTCATTAAAATAAAATAAAATAAAAGACTCACTGGGTTTGTACTGGTTGAGTCCCTTTGCTTTCACTTTTGTCTTTGTATCTTTGAATCATCCCAGGTACAAGAACAAGTGTGGGGATGATCTTGTGTTCGCACTGTACACTCATAAACCAAGATCAACATTGTCTGTGCTACACCATGATGCTTGCATATTCACGAGACGAGACGTAGCATCCATTGCACAACGGTTGCTCGTCTCCCCTACACGATGGTTTGCATGTTTATCCTCTCATCTTCCTAAATTTTGAGTTTGATAATTCTTATCATGAACATACCTGAATATTAAACTCAACTTTTAAAATGAGCTTGGATATTTTAGCTAGAGTATATGACTTGCCTGCAAATGTCTAGCATGCTCTTTATTCCTAGCATGATATCTTGTGCTTATGAACATATATCATTAGGAGCACATGCCATCTAAGAGATTGATGAATGAGACATTGCCTAATAAAATGGCCCTTGCTTTCTTCTGTTGAATCCTTGGGAATTTTATAAAAAGAAAACGTTATAACTTTACCTACTCCTCATTGTTTTATTTCCACCAAAGCCATATGTAGGTTTTATCGATAAATCTTATACATATACTGCTTGTATCATTTTAAGTTTGGTCAAATGGTTGAGACCCTTGTTAGATTCTTTTCATACTTTCATGATCAAGATCTTGTGCATATCCACCATATAGTGCTCTCCCTCTACATTGGAGATTTTTAGCAAAATACTTCATCCACCATCACATGCTATACTTCTACATTGGAAGTTAGCATCCACCATTATCCATTCACTAATAAAGACTTACAACATTATGATTCTCCGTCCTACTATCTATGCCAAATGAGACATGGGCTAAAAAATGATGTTAGAAAATCAAAATGCTCACAAGAGGAGACAATAGCTGTTCTAAAAATAAACTATAAGGAGGAGGATCATACAATTCCATTTTCCCATCCTTCCACATACATATCCCTTTTCACACACATGTGCACACTTTGATCATGGTTGTATGAGTAGTATTGTTTTTGGATCTACTTTTTGAATTTACAAAATAATTGATGCAAGTATGTCATTCTTATTTCCTACCCTGAGCTCCACATAAGCCTTATTAGAAAGGTAGGGTAAGAAAAGACAACATCAATGCCTTTGTGAGGATTAAACATAATGAGCGATAAAATCAACTAAGGAGTAGAAGTAAAGTTATGTTTTTATGAGCAAAAAGAAAACCTTAAGTTAATTCATCAGAGGGAGGTAAAGGAGATTTGAATCAACGCCATTCCATTCTTCAATCACCCAAGATGACATGGTAGACACTTAAAAAGTTAACGGGTATAGGTATAGCTTGGAATACATTGTATGTTCGCATCATTATACATGAAGTATTTGCTGTCTAAGTTTCATGAGCTTTACTCAGGGATGAGTAAAGGATAAGTGTGGGGGTGTTGTTGAAGGTCGTTAAGTGCAAACATTAACCGTCAACTCCTGCATAAAAGAGTACAAAATATAGTACCAAACTTAGTGGTAGGGGTTTATTACTAACCATTTCACTAGTACTAGGAAATATATATATGAAAATGATTTCTGGATGAAAATACATTTGCCATGCGACAAAAAGAACCTTCGACCAATCATACGTGAGCACAAGGATTAAAGGGCCCACATGATAGCCAAAACTATCCTAAAGTTGGGCCAAACCATCCTCAACCGCCATAGGGACCCACCTATCAGTCCTTGGTGAAAGACGGTGAAGTGTGGATAAGTGCAGCTCTTAGAGCTGGAGGAGTGGAGAGACAAAGCTTATCATAATGCCAAGATGTACAAGGAAAGAATAAATTGATGGCATAATAAGAGGATCAAGGCAAAAGAGTTCGTAGCAGGAGACAAGTGCTGCTATTCAACTCCTGGGTGAAGCTCTTTGAACATGGAAAACTTCATAGCAAATGGCTAGGACCATACACCGTCATCGACACTTCATCGCATGGAGCGGTCACGCTGTAGGACGATGAAGGTAACGTCTTTAAGGTAAATGGTCATCGTTTAAAAGTTTTCCTAGAACCGATAGAGGCGTAGGGGTAGGATCTAGACTTAGTGGAGTTGGTCGATTTTAATGCGTTTCCTATAACCCAACCCAAGCCTAATAGGTTAGACTCTGTCCAACCCATCTCCTGTCCTGAACCTTGCTAAGTTGGGGCCCAAGTGGGTTCGTCCAGCCCTGGCAGCCTTCGCCTAGTCTACTGGTGGTCCTCTTTGTTAGTCTCGGTGGAGTCACAGAGTAAAAGAAGATGACGATCGCGATCTTCACTTTTGAAATTTCATTCATCGCGATCTCCTTGAACCCTAGCCAATCCCCTCTCCAATCTCCACCAAAATCATGTCGGGGAAGGTTTTGATCTCCCTCTCCGGTTCCAATTCCATGTTCCATCTTGAGGGGGAGATCCACCCCGCCAATCTGACGTTCTCAGTGATTGAAGACGGCGAACCTAGTGTTTTGGAGCCCCTAACAATCCTACCTCCGCTTAGCCATGACAAGGGGCCGGAAGGCGGCCAGGAGGGTTTGGCTGAACCCTTGGTTCGGCCGAACCAACCTCGGACCTAGTTTGTCCCCTGTTCGGTTGCGCGCTATCCCTTTCCGAGGAGGTCCCAGAGAACCCCGGTGCGTTCGTGCAGTCCCTATCATAGGCTAACAACGGGCAAGATCGACCCTAAAAAGCCGATTTACATTCAGTTCTTCCTAGGGGACAACACCCCAATTCCGTCCCGGAGGTGTGGTGACCAACTTGTTGCTGCAACGGTCACCGACTCAGGGGTTGGGGGCAATCGACAGTCAAGTAGGGACGAGATGCCCTATTCGTTGGCAAGCCCTCCGTCGAAGCTTCCCCTTTGTTTCATGGGTGTGAAAACGCCTACGGGACACGGAATGGTGCTAATTCTGGCATTAGCACCTAGTGAGAAGCTCAAGGCGGAGGCCTCTCATGACTCCCATCAGGAGATTGGCAGAAGACTTTGAGAGTGATGGAGAGAAATCTGAGCAAGAGCCTACGGTGGCTCGCTTAGCTACTACTATTGCTCAACTACGTGTTGAGAATAGGAAGCTAAAGGACACTGTGGCAGAAGGCCAGGTGGAGTTCCCCGAACTCAAGGTTGACCTTGCATCCCTCTACTATGGTCTTTGTGCCAAGCTTGACCGCTTGTCGTTGGGAAGGAAGATCTTTAACATGCTCCTAGCCTATAGACCTTCGCTAGTTATCCTTAGGATTTCGATAGGCGCCTTAGTTTTAATTTATTTAATTTATTTTTTTCTTTATTTATTTCATTCCCTTCATGTACTTCCACCAATTGATAAAGTTGAATAAAATAAAAAGACTCGCCGGGCTTCATTGGGTGAGTCTCTTTGCTTTCACTTTTGTCTTTTGTGTCTATGAAGCACCCTAGGTACAAGAACAAGTGTGGGGGTGATCTTGTGCTCAAACAATGCATTCACATACCAAGATCACCCAAGTCAATGCTATACCATGACTCATGCACGTTCACGAGATGAGATGTAGCAACCCTGTACACACGGCTGCTCGCCATCACACTCATATTTGAGTGTTGGTTTGAACGTTTATCCCTTATCTCCCTAATTCCTGAGTTCGATTAATTTTCTCGTATCTGAAATTAACTCAAGAATTAAAATAAGTATTGACATGATCAACTAGAGTATATGACTTGCTTGTAAAATGACTTACATACTCTTTATTCCTTGAACATCACTTGTTGCTCGTGAAACATACTCTTAGAACCACATCTTATGTAAGTAATTGATGAATGAGAGATTGTCTCATGATAAGAACCTTGCTCTTCCTGTGAACCCTTAGGAATTTTATAAAATAAAAAAAAACTTTACATGCTACTCATTGATGTTTTCTTCCTACCAAAGCCATACGTCGATGACATTGATAAACCTTCTACATAAGCTGCTTGCTATCATTTTGAGTTTTGTCAACTGGTTGTGACCCTTGTTAGATTCTTTTCATATTCTCATGGTCAAAGTATTATGCACTTATTCACCAAATGTATTGCTCTCCCTCTACACTGGAGGACAAGCAAAACATGCCATCCACCTACCATATGCTAAACTTCTACACCGGAAGTTGGCATCTACCATATTCATCCAGCAAATAAAGACTACATATACCTATGGTCTCTCCTCCAATGATTCATACAAAATGAGACATGAGTTGAATATATATATATATATATATATATATATATATATATATATATATATATATATATATATATATATATTGAGAAGAAAATGAAAACATGCTCAAAGAAGAATGATACAAAATGTTCTCGAGCATGATGAAAAAAAGTGTAAGGAGAAGGATCGTATAAAATGAGTCATCATCTCATTTTCCACATTTCCATCCAAATATATAAGTGCACAAGCTTGGTCATGGTTATATGATTGGTTATCTTCTTAGATCCTCTGTTTGACTTTACAATATATCTCATGCAAGTATATCATTTCTTACTCCCTACCCCGAGCTCCATATAAGCCTTAGTAGAAAGATATGATAAGAAAAGACAACATCAATGCCTTGGTGAGGAATAAACACTTTGAGTGATTCGAGAGGATCAATCGAGGAGTAAAGTAAAAAATTATGCTTTTATACAAAAACAAAAACCCCAATGTAATTCATCAGAACGAGTTAAGGTGATTTGGTTCAAGGTCGTTCCATTCTTTAATCATCAAAGATGACATGATAGACACATCAAGGTTCACAAACATAGGTATGTCTTGGAATAACTTGTATGTTATATCATTGAACAGGAAATCATTGCTCTAGTGGATTCATGAGCTTTACTCAAGGACGAGTAAAGGATAAGTGTGGGGGTGTTCTTCACGATCATTAAGTGAAAATTTTAACCATCAACTCCTGCATAAAAGGACACAAAATATAATAATCAAACTTAGTGGTAGGGGTTTATACTAACGATTCCACTAGTGTTGGTAAATATTAGTATGTAGGTGATTTCTGGGAGAAAACACACCCGCCATGCGACAAAACACACCTCCGACCAATCACACGCGAGCACAAGGATTGGAGGGCCCACATAATAGTCAAAATCGACCTAAAGTGGGGCCAAACCATCCTCAGCCGCCATAGGGGTCCACCTATCATAGACTAAAGAAAGACAGTGGCCAGAGGCGGTGAAGGTGGTTCGGCTGAACCAGGAGTTCGGCCGAACCAACCTCGGCGCCTCCAACTACTAGCTTCCATGTGGTACTTCCTTATTAGTCCCCAATGACGGTTACAAAGGTTTATTGACTTAACTACCAACCTACAATCGTCATAGAGCTGCTATAAAAGGAGGAGCTCAACACATTTCCAAAACACACAACAAACTAGAGTACAACTCACTTTCATATTTTAGACTTTACTTTCATATGTTGGATTAGTAAGAGAGTGAGGGGAAGCTCCGGAAGGAGTGTCCCAAATTATCGGAGTTTCTTTGAGAATTTCCGGAGGAGTGCCGTGTTTGTTGGCATTCTTCCATCGGAGTTCTAGAGAAGCGCTAGAGTTATCGACTTTCTTCTTTCGCTTGTACCTTGGTGGATGCTTCTTTTATAAAGTAAGTGTTCGAGATCTCTTTATATTATTTAATTAGTTTACTTAAGTGAGATATATTTTCATCGATGCGGGTTCGTCGCTTAGTTTATAATTAAGTGCTCTAGTACTAGGACTCTCAATAAAGAAGGAAGTTCCTACGTAAGGCTAGAGTAGTAATCAATAATTTAGGCATGGTGTCTAGGTTAGCAGTTACTTTCATTTGTTATGTGCTCCACGAAAAGTGAGGTGGGCGGCAGGTGGTGATAGCCCTGTCCATCCTTTGCATCCCTCCACATTCAGGTACATCATAGAGCTCAAGGCCGGACTCATCCTAACAGACCAAGGGAGGGCCGATGCCCGAAGCATTCGATAGAGTTTTAACTTTAACTTAAGTTAGCTAGTTAAATCTGTAGGAGTCCTCTCTAGCCTATTCTATCATCAATTGTTGTTCTTGTATAGAATCCTATTCTTAGATATACACACACGTTCCCTATGATTTGATACCCTTTGAAATACTTTGAGGTGAAGTGCTACAACGGTATTCATGTGCTTGCGGATTTATCTATGTGCGTAGCAAATACCAACAATGGGGACAACGGGCTTCCGGCGATCTCCGAGCTTGGTGAAGGGATAGACGATGTTGGCGGTGACATGGCGGAGAGGAGGTCTCAGCCGACGGTGAAGCTTGATGACGTGGTGGAGCGAGAGGACGATGGCGTAGGCGCAAATACGGGGTCGAGGAGCTTTGGCGGTGGTCAAAAAGGGGCATGGGAGGTGTGGGCGAGGTTTTATAGTGGCTGGAGTGAAGGAAAGAGGCTAGGAAGAGGGGAACCATCGATAGAAATCACAACCGCCATCAATGGCGCCGACGAAATTGGCGGCCTTCAATGCCACGATTCAAAGCGAGAGAGAGAGAGAGAGGGAAAAGCGGGCGAAACGGGCGAGGGGATCCTGGGGAGTATTTCCCCTCACTCTACGTGGGTGAATACAGCCGGGGGTGGCGAGACTAGTGGTAGTGGCGGCGCGGCGGGAGGATGGGGATGATAGGTGGGGCCCCGTCTATCAGCGGCTACGGAGGTGCGGGTGGCTTGCTGGGTTGGCCCAGCCAAGCGGTGCGGGGGAAAGCAGACTGGGCCAAGGCGATGGAGAGAGAGAGAGGGAGAGTTGGTCCGAATTTTGGCTTAGAAAGAAAAGATGATTTATTTCTAATTTCTGTTTTTTAGAAAAGCTGTTAATTGTTTTTGTTGCTTAATAATTAGCATTGTGCTTTGAAAATTCCAGTAAAATTTGGTCAAGCATTTTAGGACGGGAGGATTTTAATAAAAATCCCCCAAGCCCTAGTTTATTTTTTAGATTGCACATTTTTATTGTTGAGGTCTTTAAACTGATTTTTATATTTTCTAGGAATAATTTAAAGAATGTATTTTAGGGTGATTTTGGGACGTGACATTTATCTCGCAGAGATAACATTTTGGCACTTTTAAAAATGGTCTCATATGTGAAGGCATTTTTTTGAGGCATTTTAACTTCTGTAGAGGCAATTTTCCAAATATTAATATGGCTACCTTAACACAAGGCACATATTTACATTTACATGTAATGATATGAGGTTGACATGGTTAATGGATTAAAGTATGAAATGATTTTCTGAAGAGGTCATGAGTTCAAGTATTGGCCTTAGCAAGAGATAATATTTCCTTTTCTCTTTTTTCACATTGATTTGCTATTCGGCATAATTTAATGCTTCTAGAAAGTGCCTATACTTTCTTATAGACATAAAAGAATGCCTATGAAGGCATAGACATATTTTATAAAATGCTTCTTTGTCTCTAGAGAGAATTCAAAAAAGGCACTCATGAGGCATCTTGAAGAATGCCTCTACAATATTGTAAAGGCATTTTAAAAATGCCTCCATAGTATTAAAATAGTGTCTCTACAATGCATTTTTCTTATGCCTCTATAAGGATATATTTTTTCTCTTTTTCACGTTGGTTTGTATCACATCATGATTTTCTTTTCAGAGATTTATAAATTATTTCTAGAATTTATACTAAAGTGCACATTAATTTTTAGGAGAACTTAATGTGGGAAATACAATTTCCTAAATAAAACATGGCTGGATTTAATTTTTATTAAATTCTTCATGATTAATTACACTCTCTGAAATTTTCTCGGATTTTCCAGAGCTCAATTATTAATTTTAATAGTACAAAGAATATTTCAATTATTATTTAGATGAAAAGTTAATCATTAAATGATCTAGAACATTTCAATTATTATTTAGATGAAAAATTAATCATTAAATGATCTAGATAAAAAGTTTTCAAATACTTTGACTGCCTAAGTATTTTCAGGATCTCGGTGGGAATGGCTAGAATGTGACCAGGGATGACAGAGATACAATGTGGAGTGATGATTTGAGGATGTTCTCGAAGTCGTCGGGTCAAGGTGAAGGTGGCCAAGTCCTGGGCGTGCTGGCGTGTTCCTAGGTGTTCACGTGTGTGCAAAGGTCAGCTAGGTATCCTAGTTGGTAGTGCTCATGACAGGTGGATTTCACAGGGTCTGGGCCCCACATGGCATAGAGATAAAGGAGTTGGAGACCTAGAAACTTCAAATTTTATAAGTATTTGTACTATTACACATAGCTATCTTGCACTGTCAATTCTTTCCACTTCTACATGGTTTTTGGGTGAATAAATTACTGGGAGTAGATAAGCATGTGGTCTTTGACTGTGCAAAAAAAAAAAAGCTAGATGTGTTGTGGTTTTACCATGGTAAAATTATAAAAGTGGTACAACAGCACTATTCACAGTAGATCAGAACAGCGATGGGATTTTGGGTCTATCATATAGTATAGTTAAATTAAGGATTTTCCTAAGCCCTTCTCACAGATGATTGAGCACAATTTGGTTTAACATTTGGTATAAGCCCTCTAGGATTAGAGTTATGGATTTAATTTGGTGAGTGTGCTAAGTAGGCTAAGTGTTATTCTGTTTTCCAGATTTTTGCTAAATTATGTGATCTAATTGAGGTGCCAAATGATATGATAAATTCAAATTAAAAATTACTGTGAGCTTAAGATGTTGAGTAGTATCTATGATAATTTCACCAAGATTTTTATATTTCATTAATCATTATTATATTATTAGATTAGCTTTCAATCTTACATGAATCCTATTATGCAAATGCATTTAAGAGCAAAAAACAATACAAATAAATTATGCATAGGAAAAGATGATTTCTTTTATGTTTACATTTGATTTTAGATAACTTTTATTTATATAAATTTAATAAAGTTTATTTCACTTCCTTAGATTTTTTTAACATCTTGCAGTATCTTTATATCATTCTTGCATATTAGTCTTTTGCATGAAAAATCCTAAGTCTACAACTAGGGCATAGCAAACACAAACAAGGACAAACATGCATTGCAACCCATATCATGCCCATGAAATTTTATTCTTGGTGATTCCTTTATTATAATAAAAACATGTTTGAAATTAACATATTTTATGGTTTGGTTAAAGTAAAATAAATTTTATTTGTTAAGCACCAACTTAAATTGTAGGTTTTGACAACTTCCATCATATAGCCATTAGGCCATGATGTGTTTGTGCAACTTATTTTACTACCAAAATAAATATGGTAGAAAATTTATTAGGTGCTAAAATAAAGGAGTTTATAAAGTTTTTATTTTAGAAAGTGAGAATAGTTTTAATTTACCTCATTTCTCATGATAACTTGGCTATCTAAACCTCGTTTTGAGTTTTTATGAAAAAGGAATACAAAATTTTAAAATGGAAAAAGTGTTTTGATGTTTCATTGAAGTAAAATTTTGAAATTCAAAATTTAAGTATGTTACATGTATCCATCAGGAAAGTGTTTCATCCTTCGAGAGAATGTCTTCTCATTTTTTATATCACTTAAATAATCATCAAAAAATTTGAAAAAAATGACAAAGATAGATTAACATGAAATATATCACTTCACAAACATGCAAATTTAAATTCAAATTTTATAGGTTGTAACAAAAATAATAAATACAACTACGAATATACGTTAACTATTTTTTAGTTGAATTTGTTCTTTTTTTTGCAACTTGTATAAGTGGAATTTAACCTTGTATATTTTTATAGTGATATATTTCACATTAATCTATATTATCAAATTTTTTTTAAAAAATATAACTATTTAATAAAATACAAGAAACAAGAGAATATTCTCTCGAGACATAAAAATTGCAATTGTGCACTTGTTCACGTACGGCCACACCTCATTTTTTTTGTTTGTCCTGCAGCACTGAACAGCAGAGTGTCCTTTTCAGTTTTGTCAGATGCTTGAGATTATAATGCACGCAGCTTGGCTCGGGTTCGCAACACCACACAACTGTTACGGTAGTGCCTCCACCGCACACGGTCTATCATGTCCCGAGTTGCGTGCCAGTACTCCCCGGCCCAGAAAAAAATATCCTTCCGAGACGGTAGAACGCCTCCTGCACAACCCTGCAGCTAGCTTAAAATCTCTCGTACATTTGCACGCGCCAAGATATTTACACGCGCGGTCCAGTGGGTATAATATCGACGCCATCGCGTGCCGGTTGCACCTCGTGATTGACCGTGCTACGACGTACGTACTATCATGGTTGCTACTATCACCACTTCTCCGGCCACTCTGCAGCCATGCAAGAAAAACGTGAGCGGCAGCATGCTCATCCGGTCGCCTCCGCGCCTATGGAGGAGGAGGCTCCGCCAGGACGTCGTAATAGCTGCTGCGAGCTCATCGTCTCGCGGGCCGAAGGCAGCGACGGGCGGCCGGCTCGAGACGTCGACCGACGCTGCAGGGGTGGCCGGCGAGGAGGGAGACGTGATCCGGAGGCTGCAGAACGGACCGGACGTGCGCGGCGTTGCGCTGGAAGGGGAGAAGGGCCGGGCCGTGGACCTCACGCCACTGGCGGTCGAGGTGATCGCCGAGAGCTTCGGGGAGTGGCTGCGGGAGGAGCTCCAGCAGCTGGAGGGCGGGAGAGAAGGCGGCGAGGTGCGGGTGTCCGTCGGGAGGGACCCCCGCCTGTCTGGCGCGCTGCTCGGCGCAGCGCTGTTCGCGGGGCTGGCGAGGGCAGGGTGTTCCGTGTTCGACATGGGGCTCGCCACCACGCCGGCTTGCTTCATGAGCACCAAGCTCCCACGGTTCAGCTATGACGCCTCCATCATGGTAAAGCACAAGCTCGTAACAATTTTTTTCGCCTGCTATTTCACCGGTAACAGGGGTTGCTCCCGAACTGGCTTGGTGCTCAATATTCTATTCTCGTGGAATAAAAGCAAGAAACTTTCAGGCCTTCTCTGGATTACATAATTTTTGGAGGAACAATGTTCAATAGGATATTTTTTCCTTGGGATAAAACACCAAGAATGATCGTGTCCATGGGATATAAAAACCGAACTCAGGAAAACGGAACGAAACTTTCCTTTGCTATCGATTTCACGGGAAAACGAAGGGTAAGAATCCATCCACTCCGAGCTTCTTTTTTTTCATTTCCTTCGCGTAAGCTAGAAGATCATCAATCGTAAGCAGCTAGGATCGGTCAAGAACAAAGATGCAGAGCACACCGGAGATCCAACCTTCGCTCGTGCTGGCAGCTCAGTTCTCCCCGTCGACAGTTCGATTCTATTCGCCGACATCCGTCATATATTGGGTGTGCTGGTAGCTCAGTTCTCCCCGCCGACAGCTCGTTGCCGGAGATGCGACCACCATTCCTATCTCCTAACCAGTTCGGATCACATGTCCCACCATGCTCCTCCTTTGATCCTGTAGCCAAGGCGATGCCACCGTCACACCGCTATTTTCACCGAACCACCACCGGTCTACCCGCCGTCCTAGTTCTTTTTTTTTGGGGGAACCCGCTGTCCTAGTTATTATCCCTCTAAATCTGGGAACACTTTATTTCCCTTCTCGCAAACCTCCCAAACCTCACCCCGAACCCCAAAACCTTAACCTGTAGGTCTTCCGCCGGAGTTTGAGGCTCGCCAAAATTTGTCAAAGATGAATACAAAGCACGAATAATTGCAGGTTCAGATTAGAAATTCGTGTCATTAATTTGCCTCTGAAATATGTCTAGTGATATATAGCATTTTGCAATACTTAATACTCCATCCATTTCATATTATAAGTCATTTGACTTTTTTCTCCATCAAACTTTTTTTAGTTTGATCAAGTATATAGAAAAAATTAGCAATATTTATAACATCAAATTAGTATTATTAAATTTAATATTAAATATATTTTTATAATATGTTTGGTTTGTATTGAAAATGTTGCTAATTTTTTATATACACTTAATCAAACCTAAAAAAATTTAACTGAGAAAAAGTGAAATGATTTATAATATAAAACGAATTAAGTATGATTGTAAAAAGTTACGAGAACTGATACAACTAATGCAACATGAAAAGTTAAAAATGGCATTGTATTTTGAGTCATTAAAAATAAAAACCTACATAGGCTTGACCATGTTAAAAAATATTACATTCTGGTCAAAAAACGCATGATTTTTTTCTGCAAAAGATAATTGAAATAACTAGATGAATACCATCGTGTTGCCGTGGAAAATTAAGTTGCATAATATGTACAAATAAGATGCAATATGATTATTAAAACTAAAACAAATTGATACAATTTTGAGCCTAAAAATAATTGAGATTGTATGGTTTTATAAGACAAGAAAGAAGAGACAATTTAAACCATAGATTTATCATCCAAAGGTTAAACATAATTAGGGTGATATAGCTTAATGAGAGAAGAGAAAAATAACATTAACTATACTAGAAAGTGGGCGCGCCAATAGACACGCGTGCTCTTTTATGCCCATGTGTTATATAATGAGTTCTTTTCAATTTTAACTTTAGAAAAGATCTAATGTAGATTTTTTCGTAGTAATAAATGAATGTAGTTGATATTAAAAAGAATGATAATAGATATTAATTAACCATCAAATGAAAAAGAATGCCGGTAGGTTGATGTTGGTATTGTAGAGTGGGAAAATTGTCACCCAATCCTTTTACCCTTCGTCTACACAGCTCAGTGCTTCCTGCATCCCATTGTTTCCTTATTGATAAGGACACCGCAATAACTATTGATATATGCATTATTTTCTATCTATGATAAACGTGGTATCGTGTTGGTAAGATCATTTTGTTGATTGGTAAAGCTTTTGAACATGACAGACATCACCTTAGTGTTAGCGATGGCATGCATCAGTTCTCAACTCAAACGCGTTGGGTTTGTTATAGGGCAGCGCAATTGGCCCACACCCAAGGTCGACTAGCATGTTAGTAGTTCATAAGCTTATCCGGTGCTCGTATTGCTATCACATTTTCTTGAGAATTTAGTATTTTTTTTGCAACTGAAAATTTATTATGTTTCAAGATTTTCATCCATAAATGTGGTAAAGCCTAAAACTATAGAGTATAGAGTACTTAATGTAGGTGACATAGAGAGAGAAAGATGTTTTTACATCCTGTAGGGAAATCCTCATTATACCCTTCATATGCTTTGATCTAATTTTAATCACGTTGTTTAATCGATCTTTACTTTTTCTTTTGATGGTTTGTTTCTTTATTTACAATATCAAATTTTTTTTCTTTTTTTAAGTCTCGGCAAAGCTAGCTTATCCCATGGACCAAAGTGTTGGTCCGTTGAGTGAGCTGCTGTTGCGGCAGGCCTTGGCCCATGCGTGTGCGTACACACGTTATTAATCTAGAATGGTGGCTTGACCGTGCGACCACGCATGGTGAAAAATCTCGAAGGACAACGGTTTCACTATTTCTTCGTTTTTCTCCACGTGTCGCACGTCATTTAGCCCCCGCTCGACCACTCAGCTGACGGCAAGCATCGTCAGCTTTAGAAGAATACATAGATTTAGGCTGTGTGTTTTAGAGTGTTTTAACTCACCTCCCTCGTTTTTTGTATTACGTTTTTTAAACTGCTAAACGATATATTTTTTGAAAAATATTTGTATAAAAAAGTTGTTTTAAAAACTATATTAATTCATTTTTTAACAAAAAAATTAATAAATATTTAATTAATCATACGCTAATGAGTCACTTCGTTTACGTATAGCAGCAGAGTTCTCAAACACAGCCTGGATGCGATATACTTGCAAAAATACTATACTGTTTTGCATATTAAAGAATCAAACCTATGTTTATGCCGAATTGTTGGCCCACTGAAATCAAGTCACACAAGTAAGGACATGCGGCCTGCTAGATACGTGGGCCAACTAACGGGCCATCGCAATCCAAAAACGTTCAAAGATGCTCGCAGACACAGGGAAACGAACTAAGATGTACAAGAGGAATATATGTCCTCCGTAATTACCTTAAATTTTTTCTATTGCATGACAAAAACTGTTACCACCAATGGGCAATGGTTTCCCAAATGCTTAGTTAAAAGGAAAGAAGGTAGGCGTAGATTTGCCTTGAAATAATTTTCAGAATATATTAAATCTATTACATTTTGCAAACTTGTTCTTATATTAATTAGATGATAAAATATTTTAAAAGTTCGGCTGAATCATATCACAAAAAACAAATTTTTAGGATAAGCAAGAGGATTTTATAAGTAGGGTTATTTAAGTTATTTACTGAGTAAGTTGAGATTTCTCGTAAAGGCAGGCTACCTATGACTGCACCCAAAAAAAAATGACCAACGCATGTTAAAGTGGTTTTTTGTTTTGCCGCTCTTGTTCATTCAAGTTTTATTCTAAACAAATTCAAAGTGAAAATTATTACTGCTACTGTAGATGACTGCATCACATCTCCCCTACACTCGCAACGGCCTCAAGTTCTTCATGAAGCGCGGGGGTCTGACGTCCGGCGAGGTGGAAGGGGTCTGCGACCGTGCGGCGGGGAAGTACGTGGCCAGGAAGGTGGGCCTCGGCGGCGGGCGAGGCATGCCGCCGGTGGTGATGCGCGTCGACTTGATGAGCGCCTATGCGCAGCACCTCCGCAACATAATCAAGGAGCGTGTTGCCCACCCGACACACTACGACACCCCCCTAAAGGGCTTCAAGGCAAACAAAATTCCCATTACTGAAATGCATCATTTTGCTGTATTAATTTGGTCCCTATATTAATCAATGCCATTTGCTAATTAATTCCAGTTACAAATTCCCATTATTGCTCATCATGTAGTACTAGTATATCATCATGTTTTCTTTGGGTCCCTATATTAATTAAATACCATGCATTTACTACAGTTTTGCTAATTAATTCGAGTTATTACGTGTAGGTGATTGTGAATGCCGGCAACGGCTGCGGAGGGTTCTTCACGTGGGACGTCCTGGAGAAGCTGGGAGCCGACACGACGGGGAGCCTCCACCTGGAGCCCGACGGCAAGTTCCCGCACCACATGCCCAACCCGGAGGACGCGACCGCGATGTCCCTCACGCGCGGTGCGGTCCTGGACCACGGCGCGGACCTCGGAGTGGTGTTCGACACCGATGTGGACCGCAGCGGCGTGGTGGACGCCACGGGCGCGGCCATCAACGGCGATCGGCTCATCGCGCTCATGTCCGCCATCGTGCTGGACGAGCACCCCGGCACGACGGTGGTCACGGACGCGCGGACCAGCGACGGGCTCACCCGCTTCATCCAGGCCAGGGGCGGCCACCACTGCCTCTACCGCGTCGGCTACCGAAACGTCATCGACAAGGGCGTGCAGCTCAACGCCGACGGCGTCGAGACGCACCTCATGATGGAGACCACCGGCCACGGCGCGCTCAAGGAGAACTACTTTCTCGACGACGGTACGCCTAGCTACGTGCACATCCACACATACATACATCATCTTGGAATCCTAGTAGCATATATAACATCAAATATAACAAGATTTATAAGGCTGTGTTCGAAAAATAAGATTGGACCTCACCGCACACGCAAAACGGAACAATACATTTTCTTATGATTAATTAACTATTTGCTAATTTTTTTTAAAAATAAATTAATACGATTTTTAAAGCAACTTTCGTATAGAAAATTTTTTGCAAAACACACACCATTTAACAGTTTGAAAAATATGCACGTGAAAAAAAAGAGATGAATTGAGAAAGTAGGCCGAAGAACACAGCCTTAAATATTGATCTCATCTACTACATCCTATATATGCTTTTATCTGTATCACCATTGTTTTCACTTAATTAATTAATTGTTGTTGCGAATTAAGGTGCGTACATGGTAGTGAAGATTATTATCGAGATGGTCAAGATGAGATTGGCGGGATTGGAGGGAAGCGTAGGAAGCCTCATCATGGACCTTGAGGAGCCGAGTGAATCCAGGCTGTTGAGGATGAACATTCTGGGAGAAGCCAAGTATGCAAAAGAAAGGGGCACTCAAGCAGTCGAGACTTTTAGGAACCATATCCAGGTGCAACTACATACTCTATTCGCAATTCTTTCCTCCTTTTTTTGGGTACTCTATTCGCTATTCGTTATGCAGATAACACTGAAATCTTTCAGTGCTTCTGTCTCAAAAGGAAAGATTTTGTGTCACTTTTGTTAACTTAAATTTGCCAAATTTATCGTAATCAAAATATGTTAGGTTAGGGGCGGAGCTAGGCCCAGGATCGCCTGGGCTTGAGCTCTAAACTTAGCTCCAAAATCATTTTTAAATCTTGTAAATCATCATGTAAATTTTGAAAAAAATCAACAACTCACAATTTGAGCCGTAACTTAGCCCAAGATTTTAGTAATTTATGGCTCCGCCCGCCACTGAGGCTGCTCTCGATTCTCATGCAATGTACTGCTCGTGACACGTTTTTCAAACTGCTAAATGGTACGTTTCGTGCTAAAATTTTTTATATGAAAGTTGTTCTAAAATATCAAATAAATCCATTTTTCAAGTTTGTAATAATTAAAACTCAATTAATCACACGTTAATGTCACATCGTTTTACGTAAAACACTTAATCTTCATCTTTATATTTATCTTTAAAAATTCAAACACCACTAAGTTAATTGGCACTTGGGAGAAGCTATGACACGGCTGATTAGCTTGTGGCCCACTCTCCCACGAGATAAATTACTGGTGCAAGAAACAGATGACGAGGTGTTACACTGTTTTAAATTTGTCATGTGGCTCAAATAATTAAGTCCAAGTCCTACATATTTCCTCTTTCCATCATAGTCTTTTTTTAAGCCTTTGCTTCTAAACCACTAAGGTGTGTTCGGCTGGGAGTATTTTCAACTCCACTCTCTCGTGTTTCACGCGTACGTATTTTAAACTGTTAAACGGTGTATTTTTTAAAAAAGTTTCTATACGAAAGTTGTTTTAAAAAATCATATTAATCCATTTTTCAAAAAAATTTAGTAAATGCTTAATTAATCATGTGCTAATGAGTCGCTCCATTTTTCATATGGAAAGAATTTTTTCCAACACAGGCTGCCGAACTAAGCTTAAGAATACCCATAAATTATATTTGGTTGCTTAATTAGTTTATTTTTCTATGGCTGAGCAATCATTGCTCAATCAATAGAGCCGATATTAGCTAGCCATTAGAGTTGAGTCTTAGGAGAATGGTTTGTTGATCTTTAAACAATCCAAAGAAACATTTTTTTTCCATTGACAGCAGTATAGATATATAATAGAAAATTTTGGCGTGCTCATATCATCAATTAAAAGTTAGAATCTCAATTAATTCATTAATACACTTGTTTTCTCCCATAAATAGGAAGGGAAACTAAATGGTTGGGTGCTCGATGACTGTGGGGATTGCTCAGTTAGCCAAGGATGCCTTGTGGACACGAATGATGATCCATTTGATGTTGATGCGTACATGTACAGGTAAGCTAGTGCTTGCATTATTGCACATCTCAATGATTATAATCTATTTGTTTTTGCTATATTAACTTTATTTTAGCTTCTTTGGTTCGTTTGTATTACGGGCAGCTTTCAATTGATTGGTAAATAGTAAATATTTTTCAACTGAACTCAATGTGAACTGTGTGATTAATGTTAGATGCTCCGGTTTGCTTCGTATTAGTGGTAGCCCTTTTTTCTCTTGTCTTTTTTTACAAACCTTGTCTCTACCTTTTCTTAACAAAGCTAGGTCAAACAAATCTTTGGACTACAAACAGTAGTTGTTGTTGTGACAAAACAACTCATCTACTCCACAGCTTCGTAACACTTTCATCGTTTTGTAATATAATGTTATTTTCACATCGTCCATAGGTGTTGAGCATCCGAAAATTATACTGTCCGGTGTCATTTGTGATCACCACATGATTTTGGGAAGTGAGATCCATACACGCATTATAGCCACTCAAGCCTCAATGTGCCCCATGATCACAACTAATCATCATCCAATATAAAGTACGTAGCGCCGAATATTGAACAAAAAAAGAGACATTGCTGGGATTTAGCGTGTCAGTTAACTTCAGCCTGAGACGTGCCCGTCAAATCACACGAAGGCAGCGACTAGATGTGTTACATATCTCAGGAGACTTGACAATTTGCTAAGCTGTACAACACCTCGTTTGCTCAACATCCATACTCATGTCTGGATGGTTCTATAAGTTAGAACAACCCAAGACACTTTCATCAAAGCAAATGATATTCATCAATGACTACTAATATACCAATAACTTAGAATTCAAGTCTAGGATATAAATATGGCCGAACGGCCTTATAATTAAAGGTTCGCACGGAAACTTAGTTACCCAAGACCCATAAGCAATCCGATTAGGGGTAAACCCCTAATGAACCATCCTGAAGAGATCAACGGAACCCGTAGCACTCACTAACCTGCAAAACAATTTAGACAAACAGCCCACGGAAGATACAAGTGTCAATACATTAACTATGTTAATGTACTGGCAAGGCAATACAATCCTACATACATGCTAGCTTTAATTATCAAAGAATGACTATTTGTAGGTTTATTTGCATAAAGCCAATTTGGTTCACAACATTTCACAAACGATACCTTTGTAAACAGTTATAGAATAAGTATATAAAACAGAGTATGGTGATCAATATAAATAATTTTAGCAACATAATCATCATTTCTCCTCATCATCATTATCATAAGCCACATCAACTTGCACCTTCCCTGGTAGCAAGCCATCATTATCATCGAAATCATCATCAAATTCCCTTCCTCAACCATTTTTATAAAGCATTTTAGAAAAGATAAAATTACACTCATGCTATTTCCCCAAGTCGCTCTTGACCGTGAGCACGGCTAACCGGTTAGTTTTAACTCGCAGAGTTCGTACAAGTCTACATGATGTGATACAAGCCCGGAGGCTATACTCTAGTTGGTTCGGTGCCGGCCTAGCACCCCACACTCCACACGTTGAGTGCGGACTAGAGGTCACAACTTAGCCATTACATTGCCTAGTGTCTAGCCTTGCATCAGCGACGACAAGTGTGAATCCACCCTAGGAATGACCCAAAGCCGTTAGGTGGCGGGCCCACGCCTTAAACCTAACGCTGTGGCAGCGAACACATCCGTTCCTCCACGAGGCACTTAACCGTTGAATTGGATAGACTTAGACGCCCATGCTGTGAGGCGGACCATCCGTCCCCTCACAGAACACACCCAGCTAGTCATGTTGCTAGCATTATAATCAATGCACACATGGGTAGTTCCTATGAATCATCGCTCAGACTAATTCATTCTACTCCGGCCTACCAATATGCAAGGCTAAACACTGGACAACTTAATAAGCTAAGGTCATCCCATACTAACACATGTGGCAGTACTGTATACTTAGTTGGTAACATAGAGTTCGGTCCTTAATCGACTCAGGCGAACGCTCCCCCTATCGGTGCACAACTACAACCATATGTACACCACTCGTCGCCCAAGTCTAGAAATATGTTTAACTCCATTTTATTTCACAAATAACCAGAGGCTTCACCTCTGTCCAGAAATCGTAAATTATCCATTTTCAAATACATAAGGTGATGACAATGTCTGAAACCATTTCACTAGGCATGGCTAAGTATACAACATTATATTTAGCAATTATAATCCCGTTTGAGCACAAGGGGAGTACTCTAAACCATTCTAAGGCTACAAACATCAAGGATAATAATTCTTAAGGAGGATTATGCAACAAATAGGTCATAACTACCATTTCATCACTTTCAAATAATTTTCCCAAACATAACTATCTAACGTATGCAACTTTGCAATAGAAAACGTTTGCCCAATAAAAACATAGGATCAAAGTGTTCAAAGGAGGAGGGCACTTGCCTTAGTTAGAATCTCCCTCACGGTCAGTGATAAATTCCAAACTTCTCACTGAAAGCGATGTCGTTCACTATACGAAATAACAGTAACGATATAAACACCAAAACAAGTAAAGATTCAAAATGCTTCTAATATGCATGAATTCATTGTAATAGATAGGTAATGACTAAACAAGATTTATGGTGAAGGAAATTATATTTTATTACTTGTATTTTGGGGTATATGAATTTTATACGTTCTATACTAGACATAGGCTAATTACGTCTTAGTAAATTTTAGATGTATGTTAGTATCAAGTTCTGTGAAGTTATAGGTTATTGCAGCAAAGAGTACTTTCTCCAAAGCTTAACAAAATTTAGTTTACAATATTTAGAGCAAGCATGAGTTTATTATGAATTTTATAGGGTAAGTGCCACGTTGTACTATTTATTCGATATATAAAATTTTAGAAGCATTATTACTACAGTACATGTCATATCTTAATTCATGATAATTAAGTTTATAAAATTATGGATCTAACAGAACTAGAATCACTTAATTTGGAGTTGGAATCAATTTCCTATGAATTTTACAAGTTCTCATATTAATTACGGCTATTCACGATTATTTAAAATGTATGAAAATATATATGCTGGTTGCTCTATAACTCAATTCACCTAAATTAAGTTGAGAATTTGATGATTCTAACAAATTTTAGTTCAAGTTATTTAGAGCTAAAATTAATTTCCTGCAAATTTTATATGTTATATTGTGCTTTATGTAAGTTATTCTTTACACAAATAATTAGAGATATTTCTTATACTGTAAGTGGTAAGTTTTATACTACCATATTAAAGATCATAATTTTATGAGTCATCTGGAATTTGGTTCACTCAAAATGGAGCTAAGATGAATTTTCTAGGAATCTACAAAGTTTGATGACTTTTCAATTGAACAATAATTGTTTTAATTGTTTTAATTGACTTTACAAAGATGAATTTTCTAGGAATTTACAAAGTTTAGCAATGGGTCCACTGGTTAGTGACTAGCAGTTTTGCAGAAAAGTCCTCGGAGTTCTTGGATTAGAACCCGAGGCCCTTAGCACGTGCTGAATGAAAATTCATTAAGAGTCCTCAATGTTCTCCTTAATTACAAATAGGTCCTGGGTCCATAAGTCATAGGTTGCAACTTTACAGATAGAACCCTGTAAGTTTTAATTCCCTCGGACTAAATTTTGCCTGCCCTAAATAAGTGGGCCCTACTGGTCAGTGAGACGAGAGATTGAGGAGAGGGCAGCAGCAGCGATGCATATTGGTTTGGAGATCGTTTCCGTGCGGGTGCGATGCATGCAAGAGGTCCTGTGAGCTCAAGAATGCTCACCGAAGCTTGAATGAGGTGTGGTAAGGCCTGGATAGTGGCGACAGTGGAGAGGATGGCCCGGCGGCGGTACGGAGCTCCGGGAAGATGGCGACAGCTCGATCCACTCGAAGAGCTGCCATGCCTGCACACGGATGGTGTTATGGAGGTCCTAGGGAGTATATATGTGTGAAGGATTGCATGGTGGCTCACCGGAGTGGATGGAATCGGATATGGAGCTTCGCAGCCGGAGTTGGAGAAGAAGACGCCGATCTCCCTCGTCGGCGCTCCATCCTTGGGGATTATTGGGGGCTTTTGGAAAGGACCTTGAGACGGTGCTGATGGCGCAACGGCTCGGCTCGAAGTGGTCTCCTTCGTGCTGTGCGACCATGATGCCAGCGGCAGCGGCCTTTGGTGCGTGCCCTGGAGTGTCGTCGGCACGGCGGCGTTCCCGTTGCTACGATGGACAAAATGAATCGGTGTCAAAAGAGTAAATGCCCGGCGTGATGTGTCGAGCAGGAGCCTTGCGCCGCTCTTCTCTCGCTCTCTCGTTCTCTCTGCTGTGTTCTGAGTGGAGTAGTTGAAAGGAGAGGTGGACAGGGTGAGGGCCGAGCTGGAGAGACTTCCATGTGGGTCCCAGGGCGGTGCAACAGAGATAGGGTGAGAGGGATGGGTAGAATCCTTGGTGAGCTAATGTGTACACAATTTACAAAAGTTTTTCTTATTTATTTCTTTCCCCCTTTTTTGTAATTCCACAATTTAATTTGTGTGCATGATAAATTAATGTGGATTTTTCTGTAGGTAGATAAAATGATATAGTTTCCATTTTCTTTGGTTGCACATAGTTTATCCTCAGCAAAATAAAGAAAATAGGTCTAGCTAAAAGTGGTTTGAATTTTTAAGGGATCGGAACTGGTGAAATAAATTCTGGAAAAATTATATTAATTCATGATAAATAAGCTAGTATTTGAATAAATTATGTTCCATATATGCTTTCATATAATTTAATGCATTTTTGGATGAGGTATGAGTTTTGCCGATTAGGGTTTAGAATTAAATCGGATTTTGACTTACTTGACCAATTTAATTGAGGGTCTAGATGTAAAGATAAAATCATGCCAAAATTTCAGTGAGTCTAACATATTGATTAGCATCCACATGAATGTTTCCATGATTTTATCCTACACCAATTATTTTTAGGAATTCACTAAGCTTATCTTTACATATAGGTTTCCTATTATAAAATATGATTTAATGATTATAAAATTACATTTAATCTGTATTTGACCTGAGATGTTGCTAAGTATGATTTTAACTTTTAATTACTCAACTTTATGTATTACATGTATATACCTTCTTGTGAATATATATTTAGTATTTGCCTCAAAGTTTTTGATTTATGCTCATCCTATTATGAAATGCTAGTAAAATCCAAAAACTAGCAAAAGGACTCAAGTCACAACAATACATTATGCAAGCACATGCAGACACTAAGTTTTATTTTCTTCTTTTGAGCTATCAAGTAAAAGGATTTTAAATTATTCACAAATTTGTATATTAAAACTAGTATTATTAGACTCGCCCAGGCTTTTCGTTGAAAAATATTAGTATTCCTATTTGGAATAAATATTCTCGACATTTTTAGATGCAAAATTTAAAATTCAAATTTTGGATATGTTACAATAGGCTGTTAAAAAAAATGAACTGAACACATATTTTTCTATTCACATCTGAGCAATTGTATGCAAGATTGTCAGTATTGCAGTAGGGATCATAGTATGGTATGATCCAACAATACCCAGGCCGAAATGTACATATCAGTCATAGTATCATTTTCGAAGAGTATCGGTCTGGTCTCGCGACACAGATCGTACTATCCTATTATAAGTATAGTGATACTAATAACCTAAATGGCATGATACTATTACTACTCTATTATAATTGATAAAAAATAAATTAAACTTAAAAAGGAAAAACAATCTTACTTAGGATCTTGATCCGAACAAACTTGACGGTATGGCTTTTACTGGTTAATTGCATCTTTAAAACAGGTTGTCAAGTGTTTTCCCTAATCACAACATATTACTTATGAATCATTGGTGTCTTGGCCTCTCCTGTCATTAATTGTGTCCGTATTGTGTCTACTATTTATGAGGAAACGGCAATATCATGTATCTTGTTCCAAACACATTTATGCCATAGAGATTTTCACCTGATAGTCTGTTGGATTCACAACTTTCCTAGTCAACTAGTTGATATCCCGTACTTTGCTGCGGGATATATAAATGAATACATGTTATATATTATAGAAATAATAGATGTATATATTTAAAAAATATAAAAATGATGTGAGATAATGATTTGATATTGTTTGCATATTGAGTTTTAAAAATACAATAAAATTATAAATAATATGTCATGTTTGCATGATATTTAAAATAGTCTATATAATAATTGCTAGTGAGTGATGATGTGGTACACTTGCATGTGATTTAAAATACAATAGATAATAATTGCTAGTGAGTGAAATGGTATAACATACTTGCACGTTGAGTTTTAGAAGTCAGTGGACAACTATATAGGTAGTATAGATGTGCAGGATCAAAATGTAATCTCTTCATCCTAAACTAAAATATAAGGCACGATCATCATTAACATAAAGATCAAGAAATAATTATTATCGTCTCTTCATTTAGATCACCTCAAATACAAAGCATGCACCCAATGAAATTAAAGATCGTGAGGATGAAAGATTAAAAAAATGAATTTAGAGAAAAAAGATGCTAGTTAATTACACACATGCTTTATATTTTGAGACAAGAAAAAATAATGGCTATGCCCCATATTTTGGGACGAAGGGATAACATGAAAAATTTTAAGCCTATTCCCCTAATCACACAAATCTAAGTAGACAAAAATTAAAATAGGCACGAGAGAGCTCCGAGGCACTGGTAAACTAAATAAAAAAATGAATATGGTTGAATTACACCTCACAAATCCAATTTGTAGGGCGCGACCCATAGTGAGAAAGAAGTACTGTTCTGTCCAAAGTGTGCAGCCTCAGTTGCAAATTCCTACTGATTATCGTGCTGTTGTATTAAAGACAGGTCCAAAGCTAATTGGTACACAAGAATATAATCCACAGAGGACTCACTATCTTCCTTTTATTAAAAACATATCGTTACGGCATAAACGAAACTGACCAACATAAAGCACAACAATATGTTTAAATTGTGGTCTTGAGATTTTTTTTGTTTGTTTTGCCTCAAACCAATTATCAAACATAAGACTTTTGTGCCATGTTGTTTGAGGCTGGTCGAAATGTAAATAGCTATTTTCTCTGTTTCATATTATAAGTTTTTGGTTTTTCTCCTAAGTTTATTTTACTAGCCATGTTCATTTTTTCATAAGTTTATAAAAAGTTTGACTAGGTTTATAAAAAAATATAGCAATATATTCAATATGAAATAGACATATTATCAAAATATATTAAATGTTATATTTAATAAAAATAATATGGTGTTGTAGATATTGCTAATTAATTTTTTCTATAGGTCTGATCAAACTTAAATAGGTTTAACTAGAAAAAAGTCAAAGCAACTTATATATAAAACAGGGAAAGTATCTAGGAAAATTTGAGCAATATGACTTTTGAACAATTGCAATTTTGTTTTAAAATACTTAGGTTTCAATATTAAGAATTCAAGATAGTAATAAATATCCATATGATGGCATATGTCACACTGATGTGTGTGTTTTGTACGTCACTTTAGTGTGTTAATGTCTTGTATGATGATGTTTCATACAATGTCTCCACAGTTATCGTCGACCTTCCCTATGCCGACATTTCGCAAACTTTTATTGCATATTTATTGGTTCTATGGATGGATTGATCACCCGATAATTCTTTTGTTGTAACGTACTAATTATAAAGAGTAAATTAGGCTGATCGTATATAAACTTGTGAGGTGTGACTGGGAGTAGTTTAGGATGCAGGTTTGAAGAACTCCAGTTCCATTGCACGAACTTGTGTAGTATGTTTGAACCAAGATCGAAAGGGCACACTTAGCAAATTTTTGAAGTTAGACATTGAGTACAATATGCCAGACGGACACTTATGTTTAGTATCCTAGTTCATAGGGCTGCAAGTTGAAATCATGTTTGTGCTTTATTAATGTTGCAATGTTTGTTGAGATTTTCTTCATGTTGAGGGTTTACTTTTAAAAAAAGTTTGACAATTAGTTCTTCATGATTTATGGCATAAATCATGTATTGTTAAGACTTGTGTTACACATACAACCAACTCATGCTCTCCTCACGTGCATGCCTATATGGCATTTTTTTAAAAGAAGATGCAACTCACATTCAATTAAATTGGACTGCTATGTTTACAATCATCAACCAAAGTCGAAGTAATAAAACCTGAAGCAACAGAGAGCCAGGTACAAAAACTAATTGAAGACACTCCTTCCTGTGCTAATCTATAAGCAACTATATTCACTGATCCTGTGCTAATCTATAAGCAACTATATTCACTGATCTCCTAACTCAAACAGTATTAACACTATCGCAAAGACTTAGTTTCATCTTTAGATCTTGTACCAAAGACCCATAAATCGATCGGTTAACTTCCCTCTGTGCAACCATCCTCATTACTTCCAAAGAATCAGTCTCAATAATTAGTTTAGAAATTCCTAACTCGATCAGCCGCCCTACGACAAACTAGAATTTCCCCGTGGTAGTATCTTGGTGAAGAAGTTATATTTTGGGACAAATCCTGAGTGCAAAAAGTTGTTATATTTCGGTATGAAGTATTTTAGAAGGTTGTGTTCATAAATTTACCATTAATGCAAATTTACTGAATTATAAACATTTAGACTGCATGATTAATTTATTTTGTGAAAACAGAGCTAAATTTTTTGATGAGTACAAGGGAGAACTGGGGTGGGTTCACATTCGCCAAAGTGTACATAACCCCAACATAGCAATAAATTTGCAGTCTTCTGTGCCTGGTGGATGCAAATTCATGGCAAAGGATCTTCTTGACAGGTACACAGTCCTGATCTAATCCTCACTTTGTTTGTTTTTTACAAAACAAGCAATTATATTATTCCTTCAGAATAATATTTTTTTAATTGTAGGTATTTGCTGACAAGTGGAGTCAATGAGTTTGTTGACATCAGCGAAGTACAAAAGTTTGTAAAGTAGATATTATATTATAATCATTAGATTTCTACACTTTGTATGTATAACGTTTACATCCCTACTAGAAGATAAGAGCTTGCTCCTTCTGTAGAGTATGTAGAGACTATAATATTTTGATATCCCTTCAATAGAAACCTTGTATTAGTTTAAGAAAGAATAATTACTAATCTTATGTTTGTTAATGTACAGATACATGTTTATTGATTCTATTAACATGCAAGAAGAAACCTAGCCGCATGTTGAGCAATTTGAGAAAATGTTAGGGTAAGGATTTGAAATCAACTAGGTTGATTACGTCTACTTCTATATTCAGGTATTCATCAGGTTCTAGGAAGATTTTTAAGCGATGGTCATTTACCTTAAAAAGGTTATGTCCATCATCTTGTAGCGTGACTGCTCCAGGCAATGAAGTGTCGACGACGGCATATGGTCCCATCCACTTGCTTTGAAGCTTCCCATGTCCGAAGAGCTTGACCCTAGAATTGAAAAGTTGTACCTTATTCCCAGGCTTGAATTCCTTTGGCTTGATCCTTTTGTCATGCCACCTCTTTGTTCTTTCTTTGTAGATTCTGGCATTATGGTAAGCTTTGTCTCTCTATTCTTCTAGTTCTGATAACTACATCTTTCTCTGCCTTCCAGATTCCTCAAAGTCCATGTTCCAATTCCGGATGGCCCAGTATGCCCCATATTCCAACTCGACTGATAGATGGCATGTTTTTCCATAAATGAGTTGGTAGTGTGACATACCAATGGGCGTCTTATAGGCAGTCCTGTACGCCCAAAGTGCATCGGGTAGTTTTGCCTTCCATGCCTTCCTCATCTCTTGTATAGTCTTCTGCAAGATATTCTTAATTTTCTTGTTTGAAGTTTCTGCCTGACCGCTTGTCTGGGGTGGTAAGGCATTGCGATGTTATGCTACGCCCCAAGTTCTTCCAAAAAGTTCCGGATGGTCTTATCAATGAAGTGAGACCCTCCGTCACTTATCACCATCCTAGGTGTTCCAAACCGAGGGAGGATGATCGCATGAGACATCCTTCGAGCATGCTTGGCATCGGCAGCTTTGCAGGGCATCGCTTTCTATCCATTTGGACACGAAGTCAACGACCACCAGGATGTACTCACAGTCATAGGACTTTGGGAAAGGTCCCATGAAGTTAATGCCCTATACATTGAATAATTCCACTTGAAGGTTATATGTTAGGGGCATTGCATCCCTGACGGTGATGCCTCAATGGTAGGCATTTATAGCACTTCCGAATGAATTATTTGGTATCGTCATACATTGTGGGCCAGGAGAATCCAATCTGCTAGATTTTTGTCTGTGTATGAAATACACCATAGTGTTCTCCATATGGTGTACATTTCATCTTTCTATGATCTTTGTGCCTTCGGCTGTTGGTACACATCTTCTCAACAAGCCATCAGCACATACTTTGTACAGGTACAAATTGTCCCACAAGTGGCATTTGCTCTCGTAGATTAGCCTCTTCTTGTTTTCCCTTGGCGGTACATATCCTGCCATCATAAAGTTCACAATATTTGCATACCAAGGGTTGGAGTCCATTACCTTTGGTACCATGTCGTCCTATAGGAAGTCATTTATCGCCAGTTCCTGCGTGTTAGTGAAATGCATGCGCAACAAATGATCTGCTATAGAGTTTTCTACTCCCTTGTTATCTTCCTTCTCAAGATTAAGCTCTCGGAGTAGAAGGATCCATCTTATTAAGCGGAGTTTAGCATTTTTCTTAATGAGCAGGTATTTTAAAGCAGCATGATCACTGTAAACAATTATCTTTGCACCCACAAGATAAGATCTAAACTTGTCAATAGCAAAGACAACTGCCAGGAGCTATTTTCCAGTGGTAGTAGAATTAAGTTGAGCTCCAGTCAGCGTTTTTCTAGCATAAGCAATTGCATGATGTTTCTTCTCCTTGGTTTGGCCAAGAACGGCCCCAACGGCATAATCACTAGCATCACACATTATTTCAAAAGGGAGTGACCAATCAGGGGGTTGAATGATTGGTGTTGTGATGAGAGCTTTTCTAAGGATGTTAAAAGACTTCATGCACTCATCATTATACTCAAAAGGGGTATCTTTAGCTAACAAATATGTCAAGGGTCTAGCAATTGGAGAAAAATCTTTCATAAAGCGCCTATGGAATCCTGCTTGACCTAGAAAGCTGCGGACTCCCTTTATGTTAGTGGGTGGTGGAAGCTTCTCTATAGTTTCAATTTTTGCTCTATCGACCTCTATCCCCATTTTGGACACAAGGTTCCTTAGACTTCCCTCGCAGACCATAAAATGGCACTTTTCCCAGTTAAGCACTAGGTTCTTCTCCCGACATCTCTACAAGACTCTATCTAGATTCTCCAAGCAATAATCAAAGGTTTTGTCATAGACAAAGAAGTCATCCATGAAGACCTCCATGATATCTTCAATCATGTCGGAGAAGATAAACATCACGCACCTTTGGAATGATGCGGGTGTGTTACACAATGCGAAAGACATTCATCGATAGCCATAGGTTCCATAAGGGCATGTGCAGGTAGTCTTGCTTTGAGGGATGGATGGGGATCTGATGATAACCAAAATACCCGTCAAGGAAACAAAAGAAGAAATGTTTCACTAGCCGCGCTAACATTTCGTCAATGAAGTGCAGCGGGAAATTGTCCTTTTTTGTAGCCTTATTGAGTTTTCTATAATCAATGCATATGCTCCCTCCAGTGACGGTTCATTGAGGGATTAGTTCAATCTTCTCATTCTCAACAACCGTCATCCTTCCCTTCTTGGGCACAACCTGAATAGGACTAACCCACTCGCTATATGAAACGGGATAAATTATCCTGGCGTGTAAGAGATTGAGAATCTCTTTCTTGACAACCTCCCTCATCACATTGTTTAGCCTTCTTTAAGGCTCCCTATAAGGTGTACTAAAAGAATTGATAGGATACGATGGGTGCAAAGAGTGGGACTAATTCCCTTATTATCTTGGAGCGAGTAGCCTAGAATAGGTCGATGCTTTTCTAAGATGGTGATAAGTCTGGTGGTCTCTCCTTCTGAATGTTTGTCACTTATGATAACGGGAGACTCGATATCACCGTTAAGGAAAGCATAGTGGAGGCCAGAAGGTAGGAGTTTTAGCTTGATAGGAGGTCATGATGGTATTTCAAACTCGGATGGATCGAGTGGTTCTCCGGAATCAACTGCCTCATGGGTAAAGTGTCACACCCTAAAGTTCAATTTTTCTAGCCTTAAAAATAATTTAATAAATAGCCCCAAGAAAATGTTTAATTTTTAACCTAGAGCTAAACCCTAATTAATAAACACATTTAATAATGGGATTTGGCATGGTGGAATTTTTTCTTGAGTTCTCCGTGTTAAAATACACTAACAGGATTTTTAGTGAAATTTTCAAAGCCTTGGAAATAATTTTTAACCAATTAATTGAATTCTCAACATTATTTAATCCCAGGAAAAATCCTTTTTTTTTCTTTTTCTTTTTTCCTCCTTTTTCTTTTTGGCCGTTGGCCCACTCCCTCCCGCTGCTGCGCCCTCCCGCTGGGCCGGCCGAAGGACGCGGACCAGCAGTCGCACCGCGCTGGGTCACCGACAGGTGGGCCCCACCTGTCGGGCCTGTCCCCATCCTTGCGTCGCCGCCGGATCCGATCCCCGTAACCTCCGCTGCCTCTTTCGCTGCCTTTCCCACCACCATCCTGTCAGATCTGAGCCACCGCCGCCCCTATAAAGTGCACCGCCACCCTACTCTCTCATTTTCCGCTCGAGCCGCCTCTCTTCGTGCCCTAACTCGTTGCTGTGCCACCAAGCTTTGCGCCGCCGCTTGCCGCCGATCTCCGGCCACCGCCTAGATCCGCTAGCGCCGCCGCTGCCACCACCGCATTCGCCATCGTCGGCCGCGTCTCGTGTGCCGTTGACCGCCACGAATCCCGCCGTTGTGTGCCATCACCACCGTCGTCTTCCTCCTCTCCGGCCGCTTCTGGTGAGGATTTCATCTCTCCTCTTCTTTTTCATTTTCCCCTTCTTCTTTCGACCGTGCGCCGCTGCCTTCTGGCTGTGTGCTGCCGTCCTCTGGCCATCCTCCGCCGTGATCCGCACTGTGCGCCGCTGGCGGTCGCCCCTTCCGCCGCCACATGCCATTGTTGGCCGGGTCGGCTCGGCCGCACTCATGCCCGGTCAACAACCTCTCCGGGCTGTCCGATCCGCCACACGGTAGATCAAAACCGTCCACCCGCGTGCCCGCGTGGCCGTCGCATCGGTGCCACATGTGTGCCACGTTGGCACCATCTCCTCGTGGCCAGGTCGCCATGGCCGCCACGTGGCCACTAGATGGTGCGCTTGCGCCCGCGTTTCCGGGGACTTGGTCCACCATGAGCCGCACGCCTTTGAGTCGCTGACATATGGGGCCCGCTTGCCGATGCTGACACCCCCTTGATGACGCCAGCCCTGGGATTTAATTTTGCAAGAAATCATTAAGGAGTTTTCTATTTTTAGTAAAAACACAAAGAATCTTCTAAAATTCATAACTAATTCATCCGACCTCCGTTTAAGTCCATTCAAGTCTCAGTAAATTCATAAAAATGCCTAGAATCCATTAAAAATGGTTTTGTTTCCTGTTTCAGTAGACTTATAGACTGTTTTGCTTGTGTGGTTTGTTTGTCGTTTAGATTCTGGTGTTTTCGAAGGTTCGCTTTACATTGAAGTCGTTGTAGGGGTCCCTCTAGAACCAGAGCAAGGCTAGTCATACATGTTCATTGATCATATTGCACCTATTTCGTAAAACATCTTGCTTTCTATTAAATATTGCATTGATTTTATAATGTCATGTGAGATGGTTACCTATACTCAGCCCAAGCTTGTCTACCTCACACCATTGATAGCTTGGGTACTAATTTAATTAGACTTTGGTTTAGGAAATGCTTAGCCATGCTTAGACCAACTAGATCACTATGGGGGAATCTCACATATAATTTCTCTACATTGGTTCATTAATGATATTATTGGAACTGTACCTTTATGATAATAACATAACTAAAACTATGATTAATGGTGGGATGTGGGCACATGGTTTTGATAGACGCGCTCATGGTAGTTAAGGACAGGTTTGCGGGAAATCCTAGAAGAATTAGCGTGCTTACCACAAGCCAGCGTGGGCAACGGCTGGGCTTGTAGTGTAGCTTTTCCCTTTCTGACGTACCCAGGCAAGGGTGGGCGTGATGGAGTTTGGATGGGCCCTGCGATGGTCTATGCAGCTTTCAGATTCACCTAGGCACAAGGGGGGCTGCCTACCTTGGTTGTAAGGGTAGGGGCGAAACCTGAAGTGTGGTGCGATTGGTTAGGGAGGGTTATGCGAAGGGTCCTATCACAGTTTCTTTTCGGTATACCGTGGTGGTATGTAGGCACACGGTAATGTGTCGTGGAACTATGTCTTGTGGGTACAGTTGTACACCTCTGATCAGAGTAAAACTATTTAAATACTATGCCCGCGGTTATTGGCGATCAACCAGATTCACCGTGATTAGTCTCACAAATATAATTTGACCTAAGTCGGAATTAGTGTATTTCAGGTGGTTGGTTGAGCCTGTCACAACATGGTGTAGCGTTGGACAGTGTTGTATAATATTGCTTAATATTATTCTACATTTTTATTACTTTCAACTACTGTTTTAAATGCCTTATTTATGCAAAACAACCTTAGCCTCCCTTGGAATTATCTGCATTCATACCCTCTCTTGTGGTATGACTTGTTGAGTACAGTGGGTAGTACTCAAGCTTGCTCTATTTTTCCCCCACCACAGAGTTGGATTGTTGCTCAGAGGAAGGCTACTCGGAGGAATAGGCTTAGTTGCTATCATCAAGGATGCCCGTGGTTTGGAGTTCCGCGCTGCAAGAGTCAAGTTTTTCTGTTTAGCTCGTTCATTTTTCCGCTACATTTTTGTAAGACTTTTATTATGTTTGTAAGACGTGGATCTGTGTATCGACATTGTCGTTTGTGTACGCTGGCTGGTCCTGGACAGGGGTCTTAATGCACATTCAGCTTGAAATTCTGTTTCAAGAATTTCTAGGCGTGACATAAAGTGTTTAGAGTCCTTCTCGAGAGTGGATTCCAGAGAATCTTGAGGAAATTCAACCATCATTTCTTCGATCAATTCAGGTTAAGGAGGAGGTTCTATCAAAGAGTTTCTTGATCTCGTGATTTTTAGAGAGAAAACTTCCTTCCCTAACTATATGTCAAGCTTCCCTAGCGTCGGCTCATCTAAAAGCAACTTTTCTATAGGATGGCCATGAGGATGTTGAACTCAGGGGACTTCAAAGACATGGAAATCTAGGGTCACTATGACATCATTGTACCCTATGGATACATTTTGTAGGATCCCAACTCCTTCTAAAAGATGTCCTGAGGGGTTTTTGAAGGTTTTGTTGGTTGGTGCTAATGGATCATCACCTAAGATGGCTAAGGCATAGGAATCAGAGATGATGTTGGTGCCGACAGTGGGATTAAAGAGCATGTCCACCTTGGTTCCCCTTATGAGGCATCGAATAGTTGAGGAAGGGGAGGTGATCCAAAGGATTTCAAGAGATAGCTCCAGCTTCCTGAACCATTTGTCGCTCATAATGGTTGTCTTCTCCTGAATGGTTTTCCTCAAGAATTTGTCTTTTAGAGGCTCTAGAGGAGTAATTGGAACTGATGGTTTCTTTTGACAGGAATAATTCGAGGTATTTTCGAAATCTTCAAAAAGATAATCCTCAAATTAGAAATAGGATTTCGAAGGTTGAATTTCTTCTTCCTTTGGTGTCCTTGGTTTGGGTGAGGGCTTTGGAGTCGAATCCTGGGATGTGGAAGATAAAGATTGGGGTTTGGCTTCTAATGGCTCCTCATGGCTTGACGTGGTTACCTCTTGAAGTGTACCATTGCTCCCCTCTCCATGAGAGAGAACCGGAACAACTTCCACTTTAGAGTTTTCTGGGTCATGCCTGAAATCATCAAGCACGAGCACAGTTGTTCGAACTCTCGTAGATGGTGGTATGGATTTTCATGGTCAAGTCCGAAGAAGGATTTGTCCTGAACCATGGCTATAAAGCTAGGATGAAGTTCATAATCAGATGGGAGGATTGGGTTTGGAGATGGTGGTGGTTCGAAGAACTCGCCCTTTGGAGCGGAAAGGCTTTGGATAGATTTATGCTGCATGGTACAGGGAAATGGGAAGAAGAAAAAAGAAAATAGAGAGATACAAGGGAAACTAGGTTTGAATATAATTCAACAACCGTTCCCCATCAACGACGCCAGAAACCTTGTTGGTATTTATTATGAACACAAAATAATCTGCAAGCGTATAGATACCGTTGTAGTCTTCACCCAAGAGTATTCCAGGGTATTATATCCATTGGGAACGTGTGTGAATTAGTCTTCTAACTAGATTACCCAAGAACACAAGATAAATGGTAGGTGAGGGTAGAGAGGATTCCTATGGGTTACTTATCTTAGTTTAAGTTAAGGTAAAACTCTATCGATTGCTTTGGGCACCGGCTTACCCCTGGTCTGCCAAGGAGACTCCAGCCTATAGCTATATGATGAGGATTATGAATGGACGGACAAGGCTGTCACCACTTGCCGCCTACCTCTATAACCCATAGAGCACACAACAAACAAAGGTAATCTCTAGCCTAGACACCACGTCTATGCTATTAATTATTACCCTAATCCCAGTACCACGCTTATGAAAGATTAAGGTGTTCTACCTGTAACATACCTAAAAATTCGATTTTCAAATTTTGCACCTAAAGAATTGAAAAGAGTTTTTCATAAATAGGAATCCTATAATTTTTGCATCAAACACCTAACTGAGCTCATCATAGCAAGAACACAAATGAAAATTTTAGTACAATTTAAAACTTTTTCCTTCTCAATTTAATTTGACATGTAAAACATTTCATGTTTGCTTTAGCACAATGAGTGTGTGTGAATTGAGTCTCTTTAAATGTTTTTGGATCTTGCATGCATTATATAATAGGTCTCATGAATATAGAAGATGGGTAAAATATGTTAACTCAATTTAGCTAAAGTTTTACTTACTGAATCATAAACCTACATGCATACAACCCACAATTATCTTTGGAGAGTAATTATGAGGACATGAGAATAAAGTGAATTAACATCATCTTTGGTTAAATATAAATCAAAATATAATTTACAATCATTTAAACATATATTTATAATAGGGTAGATAAGCCTCAGTGAGTATTGAAAAATAATTAGGGTCATATAAAATTTGGGGAAATTCATGAAGACACTATTCAATATATATAACTCACTAGAATTTTTGTATAATTTAATTTTATATTTGATACCTCCAATAAATAGGTCAAAGCAGTCAAACAATAAATTATTTTTAAATCTTAATTGATAAAAACAATACCTCACTCATATGTGCATTAAATCACATAAAAGTGTATATGGAACATAATTTATTCAAATACTAATCTATTTATAATGAATTAATATATTTTGTCCAGAATTTATGTGGGGACACCCAGGGATAAATATTATGTAAGCTACCTTAAATGATAAAATGAGATATTTAGTTAGATGGGGTCTAGTACTAATTAAATAAAATAGTAACCATCTAACCTCATCGCTGCCCTATCAAGTCAAATAACATACACAATATAAAACCTGAAGCTCCGAGTAAAGAGCATAGGAGATATTGCTGGGACTTTAGCATGCTAGTCAACTTCAGCCTGAGATATGCCCATCAAACCACACGAGGGTGGCGACCAGATGTGTTTTACATCTCAGGAGACTTGACAAAATTCACTAAAGCTCTACGACATCCCAAATGCTCAATACTCATACCAGTATAGAACTAGATATCAGGATAAGCTCTTGTTCTACACTTTCATCTAAGCGATGAAGATCAGAAAAATAAGGAGTAAACACAAATAAACTCTACACTACATCATAGATTAGATACATAGACCAATTAGCCGAATAATTACTGATCCACGGAAGCTTGGCTACCCAAAACCACAAGCAGCCGATTGGGGGTAACCCATATAGATCCAAGTCATAGAAGAAGCAGTTGAAACCCGTATCACTAAAAATAGACTAAGCATACAACCTGCAAAATGGATATTCCAGTATAACAAGAGTTAGTACATTAATTGTATTAATGTACTGGCAAGCCAAAAGCAATCCTAACATACTACATGCAGGGCATATATTCAAGAAAGGCTATATGTAGTTAAACTTTTGCGTAAAGCAAGTTTTGGTTCACAATTCATTTCAAAGTAGTTGATGATTCAATTAACAAAACATTAACATACTTATATCGTAATATTCATCATAATAATATCATAAACATACTCTTGTTGCCCATACCGGCAACAAGCCATAATCTCATCGTATCAACATACTTGATTGCCCACCCAGCATCAATTCTCACATTCATCATCAATATACCATATCCAACATATATCAACACATGTTTCTCAATTTTAAAACCCAGAGTTCATAAATCACAATTTGAAAACATAAATCTATGCTCATGACACTTCACCAAGTCGCTCATGACCGTGAGCACAACTAATCGATTAGTTTTAAGAACTCTACAGAGTTTGCACAGCTTTACCCACATGATATGAACACTCTAGTTTGTTTCATGCTCACAAGGCACTACCACACTCTTCATTGTGAATGTGGTCTAGATGTCATAACGTAGCCTTTACATTACTTAATGCCTAGCCTTGCATCAGCGACAGCAAGTGTGAATCCATCCTGGGAATGACCCAGAACCGTAAGGTGGCGGGCCTATGCCTTAAACCTAACGTCGTGGCAGCGAACACATCCGTTACCCCACGAGGCACTTAACTGTTGAATTGGACAGACTTAGATGCCCATGCTGTGAGGCGGACCATCCGTCCCCTCACAGAATCACACACACACAGCTAGTAATATTCGCTAGCATCAATTTCAACACACACATTCATGGGTAGTTTGTATGAATCATTGCTTAGACTAATTTATTCTACTACGACCTACCAATATGCAAGGATAGACTTTAAGTAACTTAATTAGCTAAGGCCACCTCATAAATAACACATGTGGATGTACGGTATACTTAAGTTCGTGACACGAAGTTCAGTCCTTAATTGACTTAGGCGAACACTCCCCCTATCGGTGTGCAACTACCATCATATGCACACCACTTGCCGCCAAGTCTAAAATCATTTTACTCACACTTTAGTTTGCAAATACTTAACATTTTCATTTTCAGTTCCGCAATAATCAAATATCCAAAGTCTCATTTATAAAGTCATAAGATTGGTCATTTGCATAGTTCTAGGCATGACTAAGCAAATGGCATATATAAAAAACATATATAGACCCAAATGAGTATTTAGAAAGTACTCAAATCTATCCTATGGTTACAAACAGAGGGGTATCAAGGTGGATTATGTAGCAACAAGGTTATAGCTAGCATTAACCAAGTTTCAAATATCATTTGAATCAAATACATACATAGTTTTGCAAACAACACTTTTCATCTCCCAAATCATGGGTTTCAATGTGTTCAAAAGAAAGGGGAGGAAATAAACTTGCCTTGTTCTTGAACAATATGAATACCACCTAAGTCACTCCTTCACTGTTGATGCAATTTATCTATACAAAAACATGGTATGCAAATAAATACCAGATATGCGAAAAATACAAAATGCTTTAAAATGCATGATTTGTGTACAGTGGATAGATTCTGACCTAAGATGAATTTAGGTGAAAGAATTTCTATTTTATCTCTTTTCTTTTGTGAGTTGTGAATTTTTAAAGTTGGTATTGACATATAGTATTATTTACTTATGTAATGTAGTGAAACATTTTTAATATGTGATTTTGACTAAGTTAACCTTACTGGGTGTAGAGGACTATTTTCTAAGACTAGCACAATTGGTTTCATAATTTTTAGAGCTAGTATGAATTTCTTATGCATTTTATATGTTGTAGTGTAGTTTATGTTGATAATTTGTTATACTAATTTGAGGGGTATTATTTGTACTAAGTGTTCTAGATTCTGATCAACATGAATAAAGAACATAATAATTATGTGAGTCTAACCATATCTTACTTTAGTTTTTTTGGAGCTAAAATATAATCTATATGGAATTCACTATTTATAGGTTGTGGTTTAATTCCTATTGCACCAATAATATTTTAGATATGTCTTCTATATTAAAAGTGCTACATTTTATCTTACAGTGCACAAGGGTACATGGTTGTGAATCTAGCAGAACTTAGTTCATTTTATTTTGAGTTAGAGTAATTTCATATAATTTTTAGAAATTAAATTGTAGATGTGGTGGTTATTTTACTAAACAATTTATTAGTACTGATTCTGTTAAGAAAGTGTCAAATTTTATATCACTAAATTAAAGTTCATACTTTTCTGATTCTACAGAAATTTAGTTCACTCCATTTGGAGCAAAAATGAGTTTTCTGTGAATTTCCAAAATTTGGGCATGTTTTATGTTACCTATTTCTTATTTGGAATTTTTGAAATAAATATTGTACTGTAAGTGTAGGTTTTTATTCTACAACATTAAAGTTCACATTTTTATAAACCTACTGAAGTTGGTTTCACCTCAAAATGAGTATTATTGATTTTATATGAATTTTACAAGTTATGCATAATTTTCAGTTGAAAAGATAAAGGTTTAATCATTTTCTTTTATATTTTAGAATTATAAATGCTTAGGGTCCACAGGTCAGCCTCTGATCAATATGCAAAAAGGCCCCTAGGATTCCAGAAATCAACCCACAGTCCAAACACGTGTTGAAAGAGATTTCCATTAAGAGTCTTTAAGTTTCAATCTATTTATAATTAAGTCCTAGGTCCACTTGTTATACTATGTAATCTTACAAATCAAACCTTACAAGTTTGAAACCATTGCTAAGTGCGTTCCTTGCACTCTAATGAAGTGGGGTCCACATGTTAGCGAGATGGCGCAAGGTGGAGCAAAGGCAGAGGCGCTTTGGCGAGGTTCTTGCCAGCGCCGACAGCAAACGGTGGCCGATCTCAGTGAGCGGCTAAAAGACAAAATGAAGAGGGATTCATGGCGAAGCTGATGGTGGAGGTCTTGCTAGCTGCGGTGGTCAGAATAAATGGTGACGGTGGTGCAAGCGGCGGTTGCTCTCGGCATGCAAGTGCATGTCGAGCTCCGGCTTGTTTCAATGCGAATGGGTGCATGCATGCAATTTCTAGAGGTTCTAGAGTACTAACCAAATCACACGCAGCGTTTGGCAAGGTCCAAAAAGCGATGGCAATGGAAGAACTCCCGGGTGACTAAGGATGACATCGGTTTCATGGTGACGACTCACTCCAGTCGATAGGCTGCTAAGAGAAGACATCTATGAGGTCTCTGTGGTCCCTAGGATGATTCATGTGCAGGGAATTGAAGTGGGGCTCACCGGAGTAAACAAATTTGAAGATGGAGTCCGGCGGCCGGAGTTGAGGAAAAAGAGGTCGATCTCCCGATTCATGGTGTCTTAGTTCAATTCCTTTGGTTGGTAAACTCTTAGAGTCGAGGCGATGACGTTGGCACTACAGCTTGGCCTAGGGTGGTCGGGTTCGGCAGGAGGACGATGATGCCGAAGCGGCGGCGCTCCGAAGCTTTCGTGGGGATGGCGGCATTCCGGCGTGATGGCTGCAAGATAGAGGGTTAAATGAGTGGGGATGGAATCGGCGTCGAACAGAGACAAGGGAACACATAAAGGAAGGAAATGACTGTGGCGTAGTTGGAGATGGCGACAGTCGTCGTCTCCATGGCCGGCGATGAGGATGAGTGCGACAGAGGCGAGGCGAGTTCTCCCTCTTGACTTGATCGGCTCCAGAAGGGTGTAGAAGAGAGGGCGACATGTCTGAGAGATGTTATAGGCGAGCTCGGTGCCGAACACGTCCCGACCACGCGTCGAGCATGCGGCGTCACTTCCTCCCGCTTTCCCTTCCTCTCTCAGCCTCTAGAGCGGTGGAAACATTTTTCATAGAGTTGTAGCGAGCACAAGTGGCTGCCAGGTGGGTCCAGGCCATGGTAACCTAGGCTAGGGTGAGAGAGGCGGGTATAACTCTAGGTGAGCTTATTGTTAGGGTAGTTTTAGGATTTTTCCTATTTATTTCTTTCTCCCTATCTGTAATTCCATAATTTAATTTTTATGTATGATAAATTAATGTGGATTTTTTTGGAGTAGATAAAAATACCTAGATTCTATTTTCTTTAGTTTCACACAAAAATTTCCTATATTTTATTCCCACAAAAATAAAGAAATTAGGCCTAGCCGAAATTGATTTGAATTTTTAGGAGGCCAAAACCTAGAAAATAAATTATGGAAAAATTATATTAATTCATGATAAATAAGTAGTATTTGAATAAATTATATTCAATATACATTCTTATTTTATAAAATACATATATGAGAGGTGTATCAATTTTGCCGATTAGCGTATAGAAATAATTTATGGTTTGACTTCTTTGACCAAATTATTTGAGGTATAAAATTTAAATATTAAATTATACCGAAATTCCAGTGATATATATATATATATATATATATATATATATATATATATATATATATTCAATAGTATCTTCATGAATTTTCTCATGATTTTATATTGCACCAATTATTTTTAAATATTCAATGAGCTTATGTAAATTTAAGTGTTTCTATTTTAGGTATATGCTTAAATGGTTGTAAAATTATATTTTGATTTGTAATTAACCAGAGATGATGTTGTTAGACTTTACTTTCAGTTCACCATGCTTAAACTCACAAGATTCCACTAGTGTGTATATATTTGAGTTGGACTAATGGTACTTAAGGTGGCAATTAGGGTAATGCTTTTATGATATATATGAATTAACATGTATGTATACTTGTATTCATGAGACCTAATATGTAATGCATCCAAGATCCAAAAACATTTAAAAGGACTCAAATTACACACCACACCTTTTGTTAATGAAAACATGCAAATGTTTTACATGTCAAATTAAATTGAGAAGGAAGAAGTTTTATGTTATTTGCAAATTTGCATATGAGCACTAGCTAGTTTAACCTTACATACGTTTTGTATTTGAAAGATTTTGGTCATCAACTTGAAAATATATTTTTATTATTTAGCTGAAGTCAAAATTCAAAATTCAAATTTTTGGTATGTTACAATTTATTTAATAGGTTTTGACATCCTAAAAGTTCAAATCAATTTCGGTCAAGCCTATTTTTTTATTTTGCTGAGAGTAAAGTATAAGGAATTTTTTAGTGCAACCATGGAAAATGAAAACTAAGTATTTTTATCTATCGACACAAAAATCCACTCCAATTTATCTGGCCCACAAAATAAACTATATAATTACAAAGTTGAGAGAAAAGAATAAATACAAATAAATCCTGAAAATGGCCTGAACAGCACGTTCACCCACAACTCTACCCACCTCCCACACTCTAGCCTTGGTTGCATCGACTGGGATCCACCTGGCAGCCACATTAGCTTGCTCCACCCCTGTGCATTATCTCCACCGCTCAAGAAAAACTAGAGAGAGAAAGAGCAAGAGAGAGTGCCATCGGACATGCTTGACACATGTCTTCAACGTGCTTGTCGCCGAGCTCGCAATATCATCTCCCAGATGTGTCGCCTAGCCTTCTACTCCACTCCAGTGCTGATCCAATCATGAGAAAGAGCTCATCTTGCTCCTGTCACCCTCACCATTGCCACCGGCCGTGGAGACGACGACCGTTGCCATTGCCACCAAGCTGCGGTCGTCTCCTCTCCTGTCGTCGTTCCATGACGAATGCATCCCTTCTAATCCCGCACCATGTCATGCAATGGTCTCCCATAATGCCACCGTGTCCTCGGGAGCTCCGGAGCGTTGCTGCTTCAGCATCATCGTCGTCCGACCATCTCCGACCAAGCCAAGCCGAGCCGCTGTGCCATCGTCATCGCCTCGACCCCAGGAGTCCGCTGACCGAAGGGATTGAGCCAAGACTCCGTGAATCGGGAGATCCCTTTTTTCTTCCCTAACTCCGATCAACCGTTGCCGTTGTCGATTCCTCCTTTCTCGGTGAGCCATGGTTGATTACTTGCGCATACAACTCCCTAGGGACCTCACTAACTACCCATACACCTCCTCTTAGCTCCCCATCGACCGGAGCGAGTCATCGCCGACATCCCAAAGTGGAGCGCCACCGCTAAGCTGTTTTGCAAGCCGCTGCCAACGACCAAGCCTTGCCGACCCTTACCAATTGCTCGTTATGTCCCTTGGGACCCTGTAGACACACATGCATGCACTACATCACCTAGATCCAGCCTCTAGCCTTACATGCATCAGCAACCCGAGAACCTCTGCCACTTGCGCCACCGTCGCCATTGATTCCGGTCACCATAGCTTGCGGGAAGACCACCAATGGCTTTGCTAAGAGCTCCTCTTCATTTTCTCTTTTGGTCGCAACCCAGCTGAGCCTCGAGTCACCGTCGGTGCCGGCAAGAATCTCGCCGGAGCGCCATAGCTCTGCATCCTATTGGCGCAGAATTTAGACCCGCTTCGCAACAAAACGGGTTCTACATTTCCACGGCGGCCTGGGAGGTTTGCTTTACTCCAGTGCAGGTCCAAAAGGCTTGCCTAGTTGTGTGCTGAGCGTGCCAGTTGATTTGATCTGCAATCAACAAGAAACAAGTAAACCATGTTAGAAAACAATGGCCGATCGGCCGATAGGCCGATGTCGCATTGTCATAGCCCAGGCGATAGGGCAAAGCTGTATCGCCTCACTTGCAATAAAATGAGATTAAAATATGAATCATATCCTATCGGCCTTCATCAACATATTGATGTAGATTAATAGCATCGGCCGATAAGAACAATAAGGGGAACTGCACCAGCTAATACTCTAGTGCAAATCTACATGAACTAACCAATCAATATGAATACATCAATCACAGATAAACCCTAAAGAGTGAATCATAACAGATACATCTATATTAATCAATCTGTTTATGTAGATGACAGATACACATGAAAACATTATGATAAACACGCATATCAAGTAAGACTGGCTGAAACCCCAGTGATATCCTTAATTACAATCAAAGGTAGGCTTTGCGTTAAACCTCAAAACAGGACTAAGGTTGATAGCAACTCAGAGGGTGGATTGAAACTTAACACAAAGAAAATCAAGCCGTCGATTGCTTTTGGGGATGGTAGATGCATTGAATGATCTAACCAAGTGCAATAATTAAACCACCGTCGGTGACAAACCCTAAAACGAGTAAATCACTGGCGAAGTGTAATTGAAACACTTGTCAAGATCACACAAAACATGATAAATGACGATCACATCATCGAGGCTTAACGTGTCTAAAACGACACGCTAGCCCTGACGATGTAGATCATCGGGCACGAGTTCTTACCTCTGCTCCAGGGAAGCAAGAACTCGTCGGAGTTGACCTCTTGCGAGGGTTGGTGATGCGCCGAAAGTAGATTGAAAACTGTTTGTTGTATTGTATTCTGAGAGAGTTTCTATGTACAATCTACTGGGATATTTATACCCGCGATTACAACAGGGTCCTTATAGGACACGATCTTATCTATAACTAACAAACAAGTCTTTGCGGCAGACTCTTGCCACAAATTAGATCTAAACCTACTTGATTTACAAGATACAATTGCCTAAAACCGAGCTTTATCTCTATTTGGCAACTTCCTTGAAGCTTATCTCGAGCCCAGACCAAGCCCACGCTGACTCTATCAACTTGCAACCCGTATCGGCCAACAACCATATTGAATCCGTATCGACCAATACACTCTTCTTGATAGCACCTCTCCTAGTTCGATACGGCTACCGGGTCCGATACGATACTTGATCCGACTCTAACTCAATCCTTCCTCTCTGCTTCGATTTTCTCTTTCCTCTCCGGGTCGATTACAAAAATCTGCTGTTAACACATGCCCCCCAATTCCGCTTCATTATATAATGTGGCAGAATTAACTACGAGGAACCCATCAACTTTTCACTAGGGTTTATCTCAAAACCGCGCAGATCCAGATTCGCTGCCCTCCGCCACCAATTTAATAACCACTCGTGTTCTTCAACTCCGGCGACCCCTCAGCGTCCTATCGGCATTAACTCCCAAACGGCGACCTCTTCGACAACAACGGCCTCCGCTCCGTTCTACGCCTCCGAGATCCCTGTGGTAAGTCAATCCCTTCTAAATCCACATTTCACTTTTTCGCCGATTCCTCCAAACTAGGGTTTCTGCCTTTTGCCCCCCGGGTCTTATTTTTCATCGTTATTCTTATAACATAGGTCTTCAAAAACCAAATCTTGATCCCCACCAACGACAAATCGCATCGATTCCTGCTCGGCCCCATGGGCAATTGCGACCCGACCTGGCTGATTAATGCCGAGACAAACAGAATCCCCTTCAAGCAAGCCAAGCCCAACGTCTCCTCATGGAAACACACTTTCAGATCCTGGCCATCGAAGCTCAATGGGTACAGAACCTAGCACAAGAGGATTGCTGCAGCCAAACAGGTCCACTGGGACGAGATAGGAATCGGCCAATGTATCACTTTATCCCTGGCCGATACCAAAAAGAACAAACCACTCATGTCAGCGGCCACCTACTTTTGGTCTAGCACCTTGAACGCTTTCCTGTTCAAGCAAGGTCCGATGACCCCAACTCTAATTGACATCAAGATGCTAACAGGACTAGACATCCAGTCCGAGATCAATCCCTTCAGCCTCCTGGCAAACAGTAGCCATATATTGAAAACCAAGAAGATTGGAGGCTAGTCTGGATATATCTCTGAGCATATGGAACAAGGATCAATCTCGGAGAGAGAACACGTGGCTTTCCTGACATTATGGTTGGAAAGTTTTGTTTTTTGTGGATCAACCTATGGCCCCACTACAAACTGTCAACACCTGGCGCAGGCTTTGGTCGATAAGAAACAAATCCCCCTTGGCCGATATCTCTTAGGAGCTGTCTATCGGCTGCTTCATGTCACCACCCAAGATCTGATGTTGAAGCAAACCGTGGCACATGGAGGACCATGGTGGTTTATTCAGCTTTGGTTAACTATCCACACCCACACCATAGTCGATCGACCTCCACTATCGGACTCCTGCTTCCCTTCAAAGTATGCCGGTCACGAAGATCCTAGGACCAGAAGGTGTATGTCCTATGGAGAAGCGGCCTCCGTTTATCCTAGAATAGATCAATCGGCCGAAGACATGTCCACATGGTTCATCCGATTCTACACCGGCCCCCCATCAGTTAGGATGGACATGTTTGTCTACACCTCAGACCGAGATTTTGAACTCCCCGACGATCTCCAATTGAGCCTGGTGAATGACGATATGGAATCAAGGGAATCGTTCATGATCGGCATCACCCCATGCCTGCTCCCAGTAGGCATATTCCAAGGAAGAAGCACCAGCCTGTCTTATGAATTCTATAATCCCATGGCGGCTGCTAGACAGTGCGGGCTTGGACAACTCCCCATTAACTTATACTTCCAAAGACTCCTAGAGAGCAGGGGCACGGTGTCATCAGCGCTGATCATGAGCAAAGTACTAGAAATTGGAATCCCGAATCTGGGTGACTGCGACCGATTGCACCTGAGCGCCTTTGTCCACATCAGCTTCCAAGCATGGTGGCAAGAATGGGTTGCTCATATTTTCCACCAATCGACCAGATTCCATGTAACGGAGCTTATCCAAGGTATCAGCCCTCAAGTCCCGGACGGTCCGATTCCGCCTGTAAGCAACAGTGGACAAAAAATCTTCTATGCTCAAGCCGTGGCTCCATCGGGATCAACTATTCTGGAGTCAATCATCGGCCTTACTACCCCAAAGATTTCAACGCTACTCCAAGGGCTGATGACCAGGGAAAACCCCAAGAGGAAAGCGCCAACAAAAGGAAAATCTCAAAAATCCAGCAAGAAGGCTAAGACTGATGATCATGCTGGTCTTGAAGAGCTAGACCCCTCCATAGAAGAATTCCTTGATGAACAAGTGATGGATGAAGAGGTTCATGCAGCAGCCGCCGATGCGCCTGAAGAAGACATTCCATCGGCCGAGACTATTGAGGAACCATCGGCCGAGACCACTACAATCCCATCGGCCGATGACCAAGTCGGCACCGCCCAGCCAAGGAAAACCAGGCACGCAGTCCGCAAGGTAACACATTTCCCTTCTTGAATTTATGCAATCTTCTTCTATTAGTATGTTATATCTTAATCCCTTGCAGGTTCTCGCATCGTCTTTGTTGAAGGAATGGACTCAAAAAACCCCGCTGCCTAGGACTAAAAAGGCAACTTTACAGTGGCGTGAACGAGCTAAGGCCCGATTGAGAACCCCTTCTCCTTCTCCAGCACCCTCTCCAATTGCTTTGGTAAGAGTTAATTTTGCATTGTCTTTCTAACAACATAGATCTGTTCACCATCTTCTTGTTTTGTCTTTAGCCAAGGGCCCCATCACCTGCACCACATCGGCCAACTCCCCCGCCTACTGTTTCAACACAGCAAAAGGAAGCCGATGCAAGTACCATCGATGCTCCAACACAGGTAACCAAGATTATTTTGATCCCCTTTTGTCGATTCTTGTTTGACTAAGCTGACCTTGGCCTATACTGATATTTGGCAGAACCTAGCCGATATGTTCTTTTTTGACATCGACCAGTTTCTTGATGACGAGGACAAGGAGCCACCTGCCACAGCCAAAACATCAATCTCCGATGAGCTAAAGAACCGGCTAACCGACATTGCCAATCGGCTGGAGTCCTCACTGGAGTTCTTGGTGGAGGATTGTACTGCCATCAGGGTTAGGGTACAAGAAATTCAAGATCAACTGCCCGAAGACCTGATGGAGACCATAACACCAGCCATCTTCTTGGAGCAATATCGATTCAAACTTAACAAGGCGAAAGAAAGACTTGCGGAGCGACGAGAACGTGAGCAACTAGAATCGGCCCTGTCCGCTAGCAAGGCTCAAGTCAGTGCTGACAAGACCAGGTTGGATGAGCTAGCTGTGGAGCCGATTATCTTGAAGAACAAACTCGAAGAACTCCGTCGCCTCGAAGCAGAGCTAAAGTCAAAGCTGGAAGCCACGCGCCAAGAAATCCAAGAAGTTGAAACTGGGATAGCTGCATCACCCAAGGCTATAGAAGACCAGACGACAAAGCTAAAGGCATCGGCCAAGTACCTTGCAACCCTGAGCAAATCGTTGAAGCCAATCCCAGGGTCGACGGCCGATGACGCCCAAGCTATAAAAGATATCGAGCAAATTCGCCGCAGAGCCATCACAGCTATTGCAGATTTTATCGGGTGATGTAACATATTTTGCCTTTATATTGTATAAATACAAATCTCATCGGCTAAGCAGCCAAATTTGATCTGGATAAATCTGAAGACACTCCAGCTTGAAAATCCATCTTGTAAACAAATATCCCCTTATTATAATTAATCTCATCGGCTAATTGGCCAAATTTGATCTCAATCTGAAAAAGTCCAAGTCTGAAAAATTGTCTGAAAAAGTCCAAGTCTGAAAAATTGAAACATCCTTCAAAAATTCCGCGCTTGTATATATATATGCCCCCCAAATTTTAGAAGATGAGGGCTCATGTTGTAAAATTTGAACTCAGGGCGATAATGTATATCGGCCGTCTAAAGACGATGTACACCACATCGGCTGTAATCATAAATCGGCTGGAGGGCCGATCATGAGTCGATCCATAGGCTTGGATTATATCTCTTTAAGTACTTGCCGTTGAGAGCTCTGCCATAAACTTCTCCAACTAATCCTCTGAGCAGATAAGCATTACGGGGAACACATCGATGAATCTGAAAAGGACCTTCGCAATTAGGTGACCACTTGCCGAATTTGTTATCTCGAGAACCAATCGGCATTATTAATTTCCAAACAAGATCCCCTTCCTCAAACGACTTGACAATAACTGTTTTATTATAATGACGAGCAGCTCGATCTTTATCACGCTTTATTTTCTTCAATGCCCGCAGTCGGACATGTGCCAAGTCATCCAACTCATCAACCATAATATTATGGTACTCATCAGCTGTCAAGTCGTTTTGCAAGGCAATCCTCCTTGAGCCAATGGTGGTCTCCCATGGCAACACAGCTTCATGCCCATAAACCAGCTGATAAGGCGACACCTGAGTTTCACCATGACAAGCCATCCGATACGCCCAAAGGGAATCGGCCAGCGTGGTATGCCACCGTCGTAGCTGTTCATCGATTTTCCTCTTGATCAACTTGATTAAAGTCTTGTTAGAAGCTTCTACCTGCCCATTAGGTTGCGCATAATATAGAGAAGAATTCAATAGCTTAATACCCATGCTCTCGGCAAACCGAACAAACTCATCGGACACAAAGATTGATCCCTGATCTGTAGTCAATGTCTGTGGAAGCCCAAACCGATATATTATATGCTCTTTGACAAACTGAATTGCGTCCTTGGAATCAACCTTTTTAAGGGGAACGGCCTCAACCCACTTTGTAAAGTAATCTGTAGCCACTAGTATATATTTGTGTCCCTTGCTTGATGGCGGGTTTATCTGGCCGATCATATCTATTCCCCATCCACGAAACAGCCACGGCTTTATGATTGGATGCATAGCCGATGCCGGTGCTCTGTGAATTGCTCCAAACTTCTGACAATCTTGACATCCTTTATAATACTTGAAACAATCCTCTAGCATTGTTGGCCAAAAATATCCGACGCGCTTTAAAAACCATCTCATTTTATGGGCCGATTGTTGGGTTCCACAAATCCCCTCATGTACTTCGCTCATCGCAACTTTTGCCTCTTCTGGTCCTAGGCACTTGAGCAAGACACCATCAATCGTCCAGTGATATAAGTCGTCATCTAACAGGACATACTGTAACACTTTGTATTTCATCTTCCACGACGCCGACTGGGAAGGATTTTTCAAATAATTGATGATAGCAAATCTCCAGTCGTTGGCATCCACGGCAGCGATTTAAACCTGAACGTCTTTAGCCATCGGCCTGTATCCTGATGCCCCCTGAGCTAAATCATTGGCCTCGAAGTTTTGCTTCCTGGGTATATGCCTCATCGTCACAATTTTGAAAACTTGTAGCAACTCCTTGCATTCCTCATTGTAGACTCTGAGAATATCATTCTTGCATTCATACTCCCCGGAAAGTTGATTAATTACCAGCTGTGAATCACCAACGATTTCTACGGAATCGGCCTCGACCTCTTGTAATAACCGTAAACCTTTAAGCACCGCTTCATACTCTGCTTGATTGTTAGTATAATAAGGCTTGATGGTAAAAGCAAACTCGAAGCTTGCCCCCCGAGGGGATATGATGACTAGGCCGATACCGCATCCGTGTCTGCAAACAGATCCATCGAAATAGAGCGTCCATGGCACGATGTCTGCATATGCAACCGAGTCGTCTCTGTGTTGAACAATGAAATCGGCCAGGGCTTGTCCTTTGATCGCTTTGGCCGATTCATATCTGAGGTCAAATTCTATCAAAGCGAAAATCCACTTCCCAATTCTTCCTTTTAAGACGGGGGCCGATAGCATATATTTCATCACGTTGGCCTTACTTACCACAATACACTCATTGGAAAGTAAATAATGCCTTAACTTAGTACATGAAAAATATAAGCATAGACATAATTTCTCCACCGGCGTGTACCTTGTCTCGGCATCTAACAACCTCCTACTGAGATAGAAAATAGCTCTTTCCTTGCTATCAATGTCCTGAACCAGAACTGAGCCGATGGATTTCTCATCGGCCGATAGGTACAGCCTGAATGGAACCGCTTTCTGTGGAGGGATTAGAACCGGAGGGGAAGTCAAATATTCCTTGATATCGTTTAGTGCTTTTTGTTGCTTAGCACTCCATACAAACTCTTGGTCGTCCTTTATCTTCAACAACGGAGTGAATGGCTCTATCCTGCCTGATAGGTTTGATATGAAGCGCCGGACAAAGTTGACCTTCCCAAGCAGAGATTGCAACTTGGTCTTGTTGGTTGGAGGCTTGATATTTTTGATAGCATCAATGTTCTTCTGAGTAATCTCAATTCCTCTTTCATGGACCAAGAAACCTAAAAACTGACCGGCCGATACACCGAAGGCACACTTGTTAGGGTTCATCTTTAAGCCATACTTCCTTGCTCGTTCAAGTACCTGGCGTAAATCGGCCAAGTGCACATCGTATTCTCTTGACTTCACGACGACATCATCGATATAAACTTCAATCAAAGAGCCGATAAGATCATGAAAGATATAATTCATGGCCCTCTGATCAGTAGCTCCAGCATTTTTCAAGCCGAAGGTCATAACAACCCATTCGTACAGGCCGATTGCCCCCGGACACCAGAAGGCTGTCTTGTGGATATCTTCCTTGGCCATGAAGATCTGGTTGTAGCCGGCGTTCCCATCCATGAAGCTGATAACCTTGTGTCCAGACGCGGCATCAACTAGTAAATCGGCCAATGGCATAGGGTACTCGTCCTTTGGTGTTGCTTTGTTTAGATTTCTGAAATCGATACACACCCTGAGCTTGCCATTTTTCTTCATTACTGGAACTATGTTGGAGACCCACTCCGCATATCGGCAGGGTCTGATAAAGTTGGGATCGTAAAGTCTTGTGATCTCTGCCTTGATAGCTTCGTGCATATCGGCCTTAAATCTCCTTGGAGATTGTTTAAATGGCCGATAGCCTGGTTTGATAGGTAGCCGATGTTCTACGATCGATCGGCATAATCCTGGCATCTCATGGTATTCCCATGCAAAACAATCCATGAATTCTTTCAAAAGATTTATCAAATTATTCTTATATTCCCTTGGCAGGTTAGCACTCACATACGTCGGCCTGGGCCTATCACCTATTCCTATGTCTACCTCTTCAAGTTCATCGGCCGACGTAAAGCCTTGTCCCAGTTTGCCGTCTAGCTCATCCACCGCGTCGTCTGTGTAGGGACTAGCTTGCTCATCTTGAACAGTGGATGGCGCATCTTTGCTAAAGCAACTGCTTGTCTTGATCTTCTATCGTCTCAATATCACAATCAGTTACTTTGAGGAAATCGGCGTCCCAGACTCGCCCGGACAAGCAATCGATTCCCTCCATCTCCCAAACTGCGAGATCGGCATTGGCCACATGTACTGATCGATCGGCCTGCATGATCTCGACTTGGTCCCCTTGCCATTGTATAAGGCATTGGTGCATTGTTGAAGGGACGCAACAGTTTGCGTGGATCCAATCCCGTCCCAACAACAAGCTGTAGGAACCCTTTCCGTCGAAGACGAAGAAGGTGGTGGGTATCGTCTTGTTTCCCACAGTGAGTTCTACGTTCAGCACCCCGTTCGCCTCAGATGCGTTGCCACCGAAGTTTTTTAGCACCATGTTGGTCTTGATGAGGTCCTCCGGCGCCTTTCCAAGCTTTTGGAAGGTCGTATACGGCATCAAGTTTACTGCCGCACCGTCATTGACCAACATCTTCGTCATCGGTCGCCCGTTGATGAACCCCTTGATGTATAACGGCCGTTGGTGCCTATGGCTGGCGTCAGTTGGCTTGTTGAATATGGCCTGGTCCGGTGACAACTGTAGTCGAGCCGAGGACTGCTCGTCATCGGCTATTGCTTCATCGGTCGTCTGCACGCTGTATTCTGCTGGCAATATGAAAACCATATTAACAGATGCCGATGTTACGCCTTTACCTTTTGCGGCCGCAAAAGCTCGAGCTGTATTGGAGGTGCCCTCATCGGCCTTGACCACCGTAGATTTTATCCTCCACTCTTTCTTGGTTCTGATGGGCCGATGGGCTATTGTCGCTTGCTGCTCCTGGATTTGCTCCTTCCTTCTTAGCCTCTGAACCCGCCGTTTCTGTGTCTTGCTAAACACGTCGCTTGGGCACCACTGGGGGTTCTGGACTTGCTGCTCGTTCTCGGTCTGATGATCATGGTGCATCGGCCCTGGCCTCTCGTGTACAGATTTTTTTTGCTTGTTTGGCCGATGCACTTGTTTGTTTGAGCTGCCCTGATAGGAGTCTTCTACATCGTTACACGCAGGGCACTCTTGGATAGATGGCAGCCTCATTCCTTCGTTCCAGCAGAAACGAAAAAACTTGCACTCCCAATGAGGGTCATAGGAGTTATCTTGATCGGCTTGGTCCTGTGCTTGTTCCTCCCGCCTGCGCTGATATTTTCTAATCAGCCCTTCTGAGGTCTGATAAGGTCGCTTGTTGGTCCGATGGCCACCACCGTCGGCCCTGTCTGCCCGCACCATGTTAACTGGGAACGGGTGTCCTTTTATCTTCATTGGCCTCTTGGCATCATCGATCATAATTCTGCCTTACTCGATGGCCGATTGGATCTGCTGTCAGAAGATCTTGCATTCGTTGGTATGATGGGAATATGTGTTGTGCCATTTGCAATATCTCCTCTTCTTAATTTCTTCAGCCGATGGAAGTATATGACCTACTGGCAGCTGGATCTGCTTTTCTTGCAAGAGTAAGTCAAATATTTTGTCGGCCTTATTGATGTCCAAGTCGTATTTGTCCTCCTTATCGCCTTTCTTGGCCCACTGGCAAGTTGTTGGCTTCTTCATCCGGGCCCACTCGGCTAGATCGACGTCGACATCTTCTTCATCATCGTCATCGGAGGCATATTGATAGACTGTGTTGACCTTTTTTGCGAACTTCTTTGCCTCCTGGAATCGTTGCTCGTGGGTCGATACTCGTTGGGCTAGCTGTGCTAGGCTGTCGAATTCCTGAGAGGAGAACCTCTCTCGTATCGGCCCCAGTAATCCTTGGAACGCCAAATCGGCGAGCTGTGAATCGGTCAGGCTGAGGCTGTAACACCTATTCCTTATGTCCCTAAAACTTTGAATATACTCAGGGACCGATTCATCCAATCTTTGCCTGATGGCAGTAAGATCAGACAGCTTCATCTCTTGCATGCCATTATAAAAGTACCTATGAAACTGCTTCTCCAAATCTATCCATCCTCTGATGGAATTGCAGGGTAAAGATGAAAACCATGTAAATGCAGACCCTGACAGGGACAGAGGGAAAAACCTCACCCTCAACGCCTCTATGGCTGATGCCTCCCCGCACTGTGCTAGGAATGGGCTCACGTGCTCGTATGTCGAGACGTTGTCCTGCCCCAAAAACTTGGAAAAATCCGGGATTTTGTATCGGCTTGGCAATGGCACTCTGTCAAACTCCTCGGGATATGGAATGCCGATACACTGTAGAATTTTCCTTAGGCTTCAAGCCGAACTGAGCTCGCATCACCTCGGCTATCATGTCGGCCCAGTACCCTGCGGGCCGATGCGAGAGGTCTTGCTGGTAGGATTGTTGCAGCCCCTCCGCTTGATACTGCCTAGGGGAGTACGGCTGATAGTGATGATCCAGGTTCTGCGTGTCGTACTGCCCTGCGGTGTACTGCTGGTAGCCTTGCGGCACGTTGTACGCAGCTGGTTGCAGAGGGTTGCCAGTCGTGGGGATGTGAGGTTGTCTGGCCGATGGTGGGTTGACAGGAACTTGCTGCATCGGCTCGATCACTGGTTGCTTCCCCTTCGTCCATTGTGCATATTGCTCCTCCGTGATATGCTGAGGGCTTCCTCCTGTCTACCTAGTGAGGACCAGTGGTAAGGTTGTTGTTGGTTGCGCCGATGGGGGTAGCATCGGCGCCGTCGGCTGTGGAGCCGCGTTCAGGTCGTTCCTCAAGGTCCGGTAGGCAGGGAACTTATTTTCTGGCAGGTAAATCGGCCCATGAGGCTTGTACTGGTGGATTGACCTATCTAGGATCGACTTAGACCGTATTCGTCAATGTGTTTAGCAAGACCCCCGACTGGTTGACTAGCGTAGAATGAACTGCGGAGTCGATTCGGTCTTGCAATGTCGGCGTAGCGTTCTCTTCGGTTTTGACGGCGTGGTCGTGGGCTGCTGCCGATGTGCTGGCTCCATCTCCAGGGCTCGGCATTACCACCTTAGATTTTTGAATAAGGGTGCCTTGCCGAGTCCTAGAGTATGTCTGCAGGTACATGTTTTGGAACTGCTCGACCAGCTTGTCCATCTCGGCTTTCAGTTCCTCGTTGAGCTAGTCGACGGTCACAGAGACGACGTTCTCTTCGGAGATCTCAGCCTGCTTTGACTTCTCGAAGTAGTCTTCTTGTTGTTGCAAAGCTTGCGTTCTTTGGTCCCACTGGGCGTGCCAAAAGCGTGTTGGCGCAGAATTTAGACCCGCCTCGCAACAAAACGGGTTCTACGTTTCCATGGCGGCCTGGGAGGTTTGCTTTACTCCAGTGCAGGTCCAAAAGGCTTGCCTAGTTGTGTGCTGAGCGTGCCAGTTGATTTGATCTGCAATCAACAAGAAACAAGTAAACCATGTTAGAAAACACTGGCCGATTGGCCGATAGGTCGATGTCGCATTGTCATAGCCCAGCCGATAGGGCAAAGCTGTATCGCCTCACTTGCAATAAAATGAGATTAAAATATGAATCATATCCTATCGGCCTTCATCAACATATTGATGTAGATTAATAGCATCGGCCGATAAGAACAATAAGGGGAACTGCACCAGCTAATACTCTAGTGCAAATCTACATGAACTAACCAATCAATATGAATACATCAATCACAGATAAACCCTAAAGAGTGAATCATAACAGATACATCTATATTAATCAATCTGTTTATGTAGATGACAGATACACATGAAAACATTATGATAAACACGCATATCAGGTAAGACTGGTTGAAACCCCAGTGATATCCTTAATTACAATCAAAGGCAGGCTTTGCGTTAAACCTCAAAACAGGACTAAGGTCGATAGCAACTCAGAGTGTGGATTGAAACTTAACACAAAGAAAATCAAGCCGTCGATTGCTTTTGGGGATGGTAGATGCATTGAATGATCTAACCAAGTGCAATAATTAAACCACCGTCGGTGACAAACCCTAAAACGAGTAAATCACTGGCGAAGTGTAATTGAAACACTTATCAAGATCACACAAAACATGATAAACGACGATCACATCATCGAGGCTTAACGTGTCTAAAACGACACGCTGGCCCCGACGATGTAGATCGTCGGGCACGAGTTCTTACCTCTGCTCCAGGGAAGCAAGAACTCGTCGGAGTTGACCTCTTGCGAGGGTTGGCGATGCGCCAAAAGTAAATTGAAAATTGTTTGTTGTATTGTATTGTGAGAGAGTTTCTATGTACAATCTATTGGGATATTTATACCCGCGATTACAACAGGGTCCTTATAGGACACGATCTTATCTATAACTAACAAACAAGTCTTTGCGGCAGACTCTTGCCACAAATTAGATCTAAACCTACTTGATTTACAAGATACAATTGCCTAAAATCGAGCTTTATCTCTATTTGGCAACTTCCTTGAAGCTTATCTCGAGCCCAGACCAAGCCCACGCTGACTCTTATCAACTTGCAACCTGTATTGGCCAACGACCATATTGAATCCGTATCGACCGATACACTCTTCTTGATAGCACCTCTCCTAGTCCGATACGGCTACCGGGTCCGATACGATACTTGTTCCGACTCTAACTCAATCCTTCCTCCCTGCTTTGATTTTCTCTTTCCTCTCCGGGTCGATTACGAAAATCTGCTGTTAATACCTCCTAGCTAGGCCGTCTCACCGACATATGGGCCTAATTTCATTAGTCACTAAGGACTCTGCTTAGAGAAAGTTTAAAACTTGTACCGTTTACATTGTAAATAGCTAAAACCTTGAGAACTCTTAATAAACTTGACTATTAACATGTGTTAAGGACTGTTGGATGATTTCTGAAACCTCAGGGGGCTCAAATCCTACCTCCAGCCGAGTCGCAACCGCCGCTCCCACCCACTTCACTGCCAAAAACGCGCCACCCCGCTCCCGCGCTCGTGTCCGATCGAGAGGACGCGGTCACTGGCCACGCCCTCCATCTTTTCCCCCACTTCTCCCGCAAAATCCGGCACCGGCTCGAGCTCTCCGTGCCGATCATTTTCACTTTTGAAGTCGCCTCGTTTCATCCACTATGGTGGCGGGAACGCCGCCATGCCATCGCCGGCTTGGAGCACGCTCCGGACTTTGCCGCCGCTGGCATCGTCATCGTGGGGAATGGAGGAGACCACCTCGAGCCAATTTCTCTCGCCATCAATTTCACCATGAGCTCTCCAAAAGACCTCATGAATCCCTAAGATTGGCACACCGAAGAGGGAGATTGACTCCGTCTTCCCTGGCGTTGGCCGTCATTGCCGCCATCGGTACCCTTCACACTCAGTGAGACCACAGCCAATTCCTTGCGCATACATCACTCTCTTGCGGTTCATGACCTCTAGCATGCCTTGATTTGGCAGATGGATGGTCTTTTCGGCCTATTGATGTCGTCCCGAAACTCTTTACTGCCACCGCCGAGTACCTCCATCACCGTTGCCTCACCAGAGTTCTTTCGCTGTGTAAATCCACTCGGTGAGTCTCCTAGTACCCGAAGAAAATACATACGTGCATTAATTCGGCCGGACTTAGCCCATAACTCAAATTGCGCTTGGAGCCTCAAAACCGTCGCTGCTCGCACTGCCGCCAATGTTGACTCTGGCCATCTCCAGTGACAAGATCAGCACCGTCGGGTGCGCAAAAGTGTTGCGCATCCTTTTCCTTTTGGCCACATCACCCATCTCCCCGCCGTTCGCTGCCGACACCGTTGACAAGCTTGCTGGCTGGTGAGCTCTGCCTCCGCTGCTGTTCTTCTCTCTCCCGTGCTTATGACAGGTGGGCCCCACTTCATTAGGAACTAGACTTGTGATTGGTAGTTTAAAAATTGCATGGTTTAAATTGTAAAACATGTTAGACTTCCAGTGGGGTCATGGATTTGATTGTAAATATACTAAACTTTAAGGACTGTTAAAGAAAACGGTTAGAACACTTGCTGGGAACCTCGGGTTGTACTTCCAAGAAGTCTAGGGGCCATTCTGCTAAACTACTTTCACTGACTAGTGGACCCCTTCTATTTTAAAATCTGGAGAATATAAGGAAAATAGCAAAATTAATTTCTGACAATTTGAAAAATGGATAAACTTGTAAAATGTATAGAAAACGCATCCTAGCTCCATTTTAGATTAACCAAATTCCAGTAGACTCACAAAACTATGATCTTTAATATGGTAGCCACTTACAGTACAAGAAATGCCTCTAAAAGTATATATATGAAATAATTGACATAAAACAATCTCTAATTTAAAAAATCCATAGAAAATTCATATTAACTCATTTTGAGATGAACTAAATTTCAGTGTACTCACACAATCATGATCTTAAGAATCATAAACTGAAACTTGACACTTTCTGTAAGAAAATTACCACCAAATAATTGTGTAGTAAAATAATTACTATAATGTGAACTACAAACTATAAACTCCATAGATGATTCATTTTAGCTCCAAATGAGTCAAACTAAATTTGTTAGCTACACAAAAGGTTGGACTTCGATTCTATAACCTGGTATCTAAGTGGAACAGTATTGGAAACATCTCAAATTTTGTATAATAGGCTAATGTTTAGGAACGGTATAGAAACTTCTAAAATCAATACGAAATTCATTCTAACTCCAAATAAAGTAATTTTAGATTTGTTAACTTGATAATTTCATAAAATTAATTACCATGAATTAAAATGTGGCACAAATGGTACTGAAAGCATTCCTAAAAATTGGTATAACTAATAAGGACTACAATATGTTTTACAACTTGTAAAAGTCATAATATAATCATGTTAGCTCTAAAAATAGTGCAATCAACTTTGTTGGGCTTAGAAAATCATTCCCTCTACTGCTGTAACCATAAACTTAACACAACTTAAATAAAAATGTCACCTAGTCTAACTAAGGCTTAAATAACCTACTATTAGTATGGAACTTAGGAAATTCATAACTCACAAATGCTAAGAGATAAATCAAAATTCCTTCACCATAAAACATGTTTAGACAGTACCTATCCACAGTAGTAAATTCATTCATTTTAGAGCATTTTAGAGTTTTGCATATTTTTTAATGTTTGTTTGTTACCGTTATTTCGTATAGTGGACGAATTCAATATCGGTGAGGAGTTTAATTTTATTGCTGACCACAGTGGGAATTCTAACTAAGGCAAGTTCCTCCCCCTTCCTTTGATCAAATTGAAGCCCATGATTTGGGAGATGAAAATGTTTGTTTTGAGAAATTGCATGCTTATTTATAACTATTGGTATTTCAAATGTGGTAGATAGTAGCTATAACCTATTTGCTGCATGATCCACCTTGAAATATTGTCACCCCTCTGTTTGAATCCTTAGGAATGGATAGAGTACTCCATTAGTGCTCCTTTGGGTCTATAATTGTTTAATATGCTATTGTATGCTTAGCCATGCTTAGTATTATGTAAACAATCCTTATGGCCACTTTATAAATGGAACTTTGGGCATTATTTTATTCCTGGACAGAGATGGAAAATAATGACTATTTGTGAACTAAAATGGAGTTAAACATGTTTTCTGACTTGGGCGGCAAGTGGTATGCATATGGTGATAGCACACCAATAGGGGGAGTGTTTGCCTGAGTTGATTAAGGATTGAACTTTGTGTCACTCACTATTGTTTACCGTACATCCACATGTTCTATTTATGGGGTGGCCTTAGCTACTTAAGTTATTTAATGTCTAACCTTGCATTTGGGAGGCCGTTGTAGTAGAGGTAGCGGTAACGGTTTGTAGAGCTATCTTTAGGAACTACCCATGTGTGGGTGTTGAATTTAAGGCTAGCGAATATTACTAGCGCTGTGTGTGTTTCTGTGAGGGGCCACTGTAATGTTCCACCTCACAGCATGGGCGTCTAAGTCTGTCCAATACAACGATAACGTGCCTTGTGGAAGAACGGTTATGGTCGCCGCCGGGGCGTTAGATCAAGGCATGGGCCCGCCACCTAACGACTCTAGGAGATATGCCTAGGGTGGATTCACACGTATCGTGCTCATGCAAGGTTAGGCATTAGGTAATGTAAAGGTTATGTTGTGACCTCTAGACCTCATTCAATGTGTAGAGTGTGGTGTTACCGATGGATATCGGACAAACTAGAGTGATTCACATTATGTGGGTAAAGCTGTACAAACTCTGCAGAGTTCAAAACTAATCAATTAGTCGTGCTCACAGTCATGAGCGACATAGTGATTTATAAATGTGTTTATGAAAATGGGATAGGGGAATGGTGAAATGTGTTAGAGTTTTGATGATTATGATGATGATTATGGTGGCTGGTTGCCGGAAGGGCAACAAGCATGTTGATATGAGATTGCTATGTTAATTATGATGATTTACTTATATATGCTATGAAAGTGCTTTATAAATTCCTTTGTAAATGATTGTGAACTAAAACTTGCTTTCATGCTAAAAGTGAACTATAAAGCCTTCCTTTGAATGTTGGCCTTGCATGTAGTATGTTAGGTTTGACTTGTGCTTGCCAGTATATTAATTCGATTAATGTACTGACTCTTGCCATGTATATATAAAACTTTGTTTTGCAGATATTAGTCTTAGTTTATTTTGACTACTGCGGGTTCCGTTGATTTTTAGGAAGGTTCATCAGGGGTCTACCCTTAGTCTGATTACATGTGGTTGGATAGCTAAGCTTCCGTGAATCTAATTATATTTGGTCAGTCGGCCTATGTAAGTTTAAAGTAGTGGTAATTTGAAATTCTAATTCTTGTACCAAATGAAAGTGTGAGACTAGTTCTTATCATGGGAACTAGTCTAACACAAGTATGAAATTTTGAGCAATTGTGATATTATAGAGCTTAGCGATTTTAGTCAATTCTCTTGGGATTTGTAACACATTTGGTCGCCACCTTCATGTGGTTTGACGGGCACGTCTCAGGCTGAAGTTGACTGGCGCGCTGAGTCCCAGCAATATCTCCTTTGCTCATTATTCGGCATTGCATAATTTATATTGAATGGTGTTAATTTGTGATCATGGACACATTGAGGTTTGAGTGACTAATTATGCGTGTATGAACCGCACTCATTCGAACTTCTGTGGTGGTCACAAATAACACTGAACGGTATAAATTCGGCGTGCTCCACAGTAACGTCGCCTCCGCTGCCAACCGAGGTCGCCGCCTCACCCACCTTCTTCGGCCGGCAATAGCCGTCGGTCGAGGCCCCCAAGCCGTATCGTCGCCACCACAAGCTTCGCAAGCCCGTGAGCTACCTCGGCCACCGCCTCTTCCTCTCCAATCGTTGTCGGAGCCCTGTCCGCGTGGCCTTCCCGATGGGTGCTGCCATCACGTCCTCGCCACCAAGCCTGGTACCGCTTCCTGCGCTATCTACCGCTCAGTGAGCACCAAAACCCCCATCTTGCCTCCCTCTGCCGCCTCCTGCGTGCGCTACCATGCCGGATGGTTGCTGTTGGCGACCATCGAGCCGCGCGCTACCACCTCTCTTACACGTGGCCGCCCGATCTGCCTCCGGTTGGATCCGGGACATCCTCATTTGGCACGCTGGGTCATCGTGGCCGCCACATGGCATGCCCACGCCCATGCCTCCGTGGTCTCGGTCCACCATGGACCGATCTCTGTTGGTATTTTCTACACGCATAGATACATCCGCAAGCGCACGGATATCGCTATAGGACTTTCCCTTCGAGTATTTCAAGGGTATCGAACACAAGGAACGTGTGTGTATATCTACGAACATGATTCTACCCAAGGCCAACAACAAAAGATAAGATTGGCTAGAGAATATTCCTATGGATTCAAATATTTATCTTATGTTAAAGATAAAACTCTATTGCTTCGGGCACCAGCCCTCTCCTGTTCTGCCAGGGTGAGTCCGGCCTTGAGCTCTATGATGTACTCGAACGTGGAGGGACACGAAGGATGAACAGGGCTGTCACCACTTGCCGCCTACCTCACTTTCCATGGAGCACACAACAAACTAAGATAACCGCTAACCTATACACCACGCCTAAGTTATTGATTACAACTCTAGTCTTGCATAGGAACTTCCTTCTTTATCGAGAGTCCTAGTACTAGAGCACTTAGTTATAAACTAAGCGACGAATCCGTACCGATGAGAATATATCTCAGTTAAGTAAACTAATTAAATAATATAAAGAGATCTGGAATACTTACTTTATAAAAGAAGCATCCGTTGAGGTACAAGCAAGAAGAAGGCCGACAATCCCGACACTCCTCTGTAAAATTCTCGGAGAAAACTCCGATAATCGAGGCACTCCTTCTGGAGCATCCCCTCACTCTCTCTTCAATCCAACATACTAAAGTAAAGTCTAAATGCTAAAAGTGACTTGTACTCTACTTTGTTGTGTGTTGTGAAGTGTGTTGAGCTCCTTCTTTAAGAGCCTTCATATCACGGTTGGAATGGTAGTTTGGAAGGTCGGTGCATTGGTAACCGTCACTGGGAGGCTATCAGGGACATCCACGTGGAAGGCTAGGATGGGCGTCCACTATGGCGGTTCGGCTGAACTGTGGGTCCCACCTCCCAGCTACTCCTTCGGCTAGGAGGCTGGCAGTGGGCTCCTATGGTGGTTGAGGATGATTTGGTCTCACTTTAGGTTGGTTTCGACTATCACATGGGCCCTCCAATATGTGTACTCGCGTGTGATTGGTCAGAGGTGCATTTTGTTGCATGGCGGGTGTATTTTCATCCATAAATGACCTGTCATACATATATTTACCAAAGCTTGTGGAAATGGTTAGTAGTAAACCCCTACCACTAAGTTTTGGTATTATATTTGACATCTTTTATGAAGGAATTGATGGTTAAAGTTTGCACTTAACGACCATCAACAACACCCCCACACTTATCCTTTACTCGTCCCTGAGTAAAGTTCATGGATCATTAGAGAAATGACTTTTCGTTCAATGATGCATACATACAAGTTATTCTAAGACATACCTGTGTTCGTGAACCATGATGTGTCTACAATGTTATCTAGGGTGATTGAAGAATGGAACGGTCCTCGACTCAAGTCACCTTTACTCCTTCTGATGAATTACCTTGGAGTTTTCTTGGATAAAAACATAACTTTTAGTATACTCCTCAGTTGGTTCTCTCGAGTCACTCAAAGTTTTTATTGCTCAGTAAGGCATTGATGTTGCCTTTTCTTATCCTACCTTTCTACTAAGGCTTATGTAGAGCTCAGGGTAGGGGATAAGAAATGAGATACTTGCATCAAATGTATTGTAAAGACAAACAAAGGATCCATGTGGATAACCAATCATACCATGATCAAGTGTTAATGGCAAAATTTGGTAAAGATGCGCTAAGATGGAGCTGGATCCGATGCGAATTTGAAGGGATAGGTTTGTTTCCAAAAACAGAATAGTGCATCGAATGGAAGCTGTATCGGCCGATATAGAATAGGACTCGGACAGCCGATATGGGCAGCATGAGTCGAGGTTAGACTTAGGAAGGAACTTGAAGATATTGCAAAACAAGGATTGAGTCCAGAAGAGACAATTGTATCTATTAATTAGCAATAAAAGTTAGTTGTTTCCTTTTAATATTTCGTGGTAAGAGTCCACCTAGGGACTTATTTGTTTGTTTTGTAATTAGGCAAGTTTTAAGTCGTGTTCGATATGGACAAGGTTTGTATGATCGGGTATAAATATATGCCAGGGTCTTGTAAAAGAACAACAGTTCAATACACTCTTTGTGCATTGCCACACTTTTACTTTTACTTTTCGATGAGTCCATGTTTCGAGTTGGGCTGCGGCTTTGATCTCCAATAAGATATATGGCTTGTCACAGCGGTTTGTATCGGCGAATTAGCACATCGTTTTAGATGTTCTAATCTATCTTATATAACTACTGGTTATCATATATCTTAGTTAATCTAATTCGATGGTTCGATTTACTTGTATTGGCCAAGCCTTTTCCAAGGTTTTGTCGGTATCGGCTAAATTGTCCCATCGGCTTAGATTAGCTAAGGTATCCACCAACCTGAAATCAGTCAAGGGCTCAATTGTTTAGACTTTATGCTTCTGTCAATACTTAGTGATACATCAATTGGGTTTGACCTACTAAGTCATGATTAGAATCATAAAAGCTAAGTTGCCTTTTGATAGCCAATAAGCTAAGTTTCAGCCGATCTTACCTAGAATAACTGTTTTGCATTTATTAATTTGCTTTACATGTTATATCTGTTATCTTATACAAGTGTATCAATCCTTTAAATATATTGAGCTTGTTTCAATTCTCACGCTGTCATCGGTTAGGTCTGACCCATCGAGGTTGAAATTTGTTAACATATTTGATCAGGATTGATATTTTTATATAAGGCTATACCGGAGTTCTAGCCGATACGTTATCTAAAACACCCTAAAAACATCTTATCGGCTATGAAACAGATCCATGTAATCATTAATTTATCTGATCTTGGATTTGACCTATAGGATGATCCTATTTTAAGGAAAAGTTGTTTACGATTGTACTTAATCTAAATCCAGTTTATGAATAGCATCTTTCACCTTACAGCCGATTCAGTTTGTGCATCGGCTAGGTTTCACGATACGTCATCGGCCCACCAGCTGATTGACTATCGTTTATTAACATTGTTTTCTTGTATATCTTGTTGGTTGCAGGATCAAACCAACTGGTATGCCCTTAACCCGAAAGCAATATTTGGACCTGCACTGGATCTAAACAGAACTCCCATGCTGCTGTGTTTTCTCATCAACACTCTTTTGCCACGTCTGGTGGGACAAATTTCAAGATTTTCATCATGCATGCTGAACTGACAGAAGACAACATCATCCCAGTCACTGTTGAACAATTGTCTGAAGAACAATAGACAGAGATGGAACAACTAACACAAGCTTTTCGGAAGATGTATTTGGAATCCTTTAGTGTTACTTGGCAAGGGAAGGTGATACAGAAAGGAAATGTAATTTTGCCGAGTCAAAGCAAAAGCTGAAGAGCCAATAATCGATGACAAGAAGTCTCTACAAGACAGAATTGATTATGCAGTACATCATGCTTTGATCAACCAATCAAATGTGTTAGTGAATACATTAACAAATGTGGTCAAAAAGGTGGTGGATGGAACTATAGGTGAAGAAAAAGCCAAGGGACCAATTTACCTCCGAAATAATGTATTCCCACCTTACAGAACAACCAAGACTGAGATTCCAACTTCTTCATAAGGGATGCAGCAACAACCAGCACAAGGGGTTGAAACATCTCAGCAAACAGTACAAAATCAGGCTTCACAGTTGACAAGAAGTACACAACCACCATCGGCTGGAATATTTGAAAATTTGCAGCCGATGGGGGAACAACTAGCTCATCAACTTGTTCAGTAGCCGATTTTGTCACAGCCACCAATTGGACCACAATATGTGCATGAGATGCCACAAAATTTCCAACATCAGTTACACCAAATATACTTGGGTCAGAATGTGAATTCTCATTATCAGCCAATCTTACCACATCAGTATCGGCCATAACTTGTTCCATAGTACCAATATCAACCTCAGTTCAATAATTATGAACAGATGCTACAGTATGGGGTAATGGACAACAACAACAATGGGCCGATATGATTGCAGAGGTGGTGAGAGAACAATATGTAGGCAATGGACAGCAGCAGCAATGGGCCGATATGATTGCAGAAGTGGTAAGAGAACAATTTGGATTGTAACCCAAGGATAGTGAAATCATGTATCGGTATCCATACTTAGAATATTTTGATAAAGTTCATTTACCAAACCGATATAAGATTCTAGATTTCTCAAAGTTTTTAGGGCAAGATAATATTTCAACATATGAACATATCAGCCGATTCTTAGCACAATGTGAGGAGGCATCGGTTGTTGAAGCTTTGAGGGTTAGACTTTTTTCCATTGTCTTTGGGTTTTCTTCCTTGCCTTACAATTCTGTCAGAGGATGGGCTTATCTAGAAAAACAATTTCATAGATATTTTTTCAATTGGGCTCAAGAAATAAAGATGTCGGACTTGACATCTAAAAGACAGAAGTCTAATGAATCCGTTCCAGATTATATTCAGAGATTGAGAGATATGAGAAACAGATGCTATAGTCCTAATTTAACCAATTCACAGCTTGCTGATCTAGTTTTCCAGGGACTACGTAGGCCGATAAGGGAAAGATTTTCTGCACAAGACTTTGAAAGCTTAGCTCATCTGGTTTAGAAAGTATCGGCTCATGAGCAAAGGTTGCAGGAAAAAAAGAGGTTCACCAGAAAAACTAACAATGTTAATAATATGTACAGCTATGATTCTTATTCAGAAGTTAAAGGCCCAGAAATTGACTTAACAGAATGGTCAAGAAACAAAAAGACTATTATATGCCAATGAGTTAAAGATACTAGAAAAGAAGAAAGGTATGATTTTGATATCAACAAAGCTGATAGGATATTTAATTTATTGCTACCAGAGAAACAGATTCAACTTCCAGTAGGTCATGTAATTCCATCGGCTGAAGAATTGAGGAAAAGAAAATATTCCAAGTGACATAATATAGGATCTCATCATACCAATGAGTGCAAGGTGTTTAGGCAATATATCTAATCGTCTATAGAACAAGAAAGAATCAAATTTGATGATGGCAAGAAGCTGATGAAGATTGATGGCCACCCTTTTCCTGTCAACATGGTCCACACAATACCAAGTGTGGAGATTATGGGTACCGGATACCCTCACGGCTAGCTTATCCAACTTACCATAGGGGATAGACTATGACTCATGATTATGTAAACTGGCTTAGGACTTGGGTATTACGTTAACATTGTGATAAGGTAACGGCTTATAGTCCGAAGTTGGAACTCCAAGACTATATAAGGAGGGTAGGGCATCCCTTGAGGGATATAGAGAATCAGATAGCGAATATAGCTAAAGCATATGACATCACAAGATCATGAGATCAATAAACCACTCGGTGGATTAAATCCCCGAAACAGGAGTAGGGTATTACCTCTCGTTGAGAGGGCCTGAACCTGTCTAAATCTCTTTGCACACTAACCCATCGTGTCTAGCGCTTGACTGCTACCCCTAGTTTCTTATTGCCGAAACCAAGTTTCGACAGTTGGCACACCAGGTAAGGGAGTGCGTCAAGTTTTCTTCTTCATCTCGCCGACTAGCGCGATGGGATCTTCATCAGGCATCGACGACTTCGCCTTCGCCCCTGGGCAGGCGTTCCGCTTTGGCAGCCTCGACTTCAACACCGACAAACTCGGCAAGCTCTCTCTCCTTCACTCGGATTCAAACCAGTCGGGAGCGCCGTTCGGGTTACCAGACGACGCTGAGATCTACCACAATTTTCTGTCTTCTGAGTTGGAATCGATCCACTTGGGAGAATTGTCATCATGCTGCGATCTGGGCTCAAGGGAAATCGCTGTCATACTCCAATCGCTCGGGTCGTGCTCATCTATGGAGCTCAATGAATATCTTAGCTCTTCCGACTTCGACGACCTCTATGACATCTCCACGGACGAATTCAAAGACTACCTCTTTGGTAAAGACTTCGACAAGGACTATGATCCGATGTTCCTCGACGTCCTCATGGCCGAAGTAGCTGAGGCCGACTCGGCCATGGCCCGGAAGGTTGCAGAAGAGGAACGAGCCAAGCTTGAGCAAGAGCGCAAGCGTATGGAGGAGGAGAACAAGCGCAAGGAGGAGAGCTCAAAGGGAAAGAAGAAGCTGACAAGAGGAAACGAGACCTGAGGGCGACTGGGTGCTCCGCCCGCAAGGCTATACTCCAGACACGAGTCAACAACGCCAACATCTTTCTCACGCCGCAACAGAATGCGGTCGCCGCTCTCACCCTCATCGACACCATCATCGAAGCGGCACCCCCTGCGGTAACACCACTTCTAGACAAGATAAAGACTATCGTCGCAGCCACAGCCAACGGCGTTCCCACGAGCTCCGCGTGGAGAGCTACCGAGTCCATCGCCGAGACACCCAAGAATAGCCGCTTGCCGCCAATGTGATCGAAAGACTACCGGAGACCTTAGCTGAGCAAGAGACCCGAGCAGAGCAAGACACCTGCCAAGTCCAAAGACCCTCGCCATTACGCACCATGGAAGCATCAAGAACAATCGGCCAACTCTCATGAGAGAGGTCACGGTCGGTCACCCGTCCATGATCGGATTCGTCATAACTCCAACTACCAAAGCAGCTCGCGGAGACCCCTGCCGAGTGACTTGATGGAGGTATTTGACCGGCGTCATCGTAAGCGCAACAGACCCTATTATGAAGACCAAAGGGGAACGCCCGACAACTACGATGATGGAGTGCCCACATTCACCCGAGACCTGCGTCAAGTGGATTGGCCGAGTGGTTTCAAACCCACAGGGATCGACAAGTATGACGACAAAACCGACCGCGAGTCGTGGTTGACCGTTTACATCCTCGCCATCCGCGCAGCAGGAGGAGACAGCAAGGCCATGGCGAACTACCTACCCGTTGCTCTCGCCGATTCAGCCAAGAACTGGCTAACAAGCTTACCAAGAGGTTCGATCAATTCATGGAGCGAGCTTCGAGACCACTTCATCACCAATTTCCAGGGCACTTACGAAAGGCCCAAGACCCACTTTGATCTCTACAACATGATTCAGAAGCCCGATGAGTCATTGAAGAACTACATTCGTCGTTTCTCGGAGAAACGAAACAAGATCCCCGGCATCACCGATGACGTCATCATAGTCGCATTCCAGAAAGGCGTCCGCGATGAGTTGCTGATCGGCAAATTCGGGCGTAAGCCTGCGAGGACGGTCAAGAAGATGTTCAAAACAGCCAACTCCTATGCCAAATCAAACGATGCAATTAAAGCCTCGCGGCAAGACAAGCATAACAATTAAAGCCCACCGTGGGGCCCCACCTCTGTCGTCACCGGTGAAAATACCAAAAAGCTAAGTCATCGTTAATTTTCTTCTTTATATGATATTTTCTTTTTCCTCTGCCTCACTACATCAACTGGTCCTCCGTTGAGCAGTGAGTCGGGGGCTACAGATGTTATATCATATTTTTGAGTTAATTTTTATAATGTTTATCTCAATTGTTTGCGAAATAATCCGAGTAAAAAAGTGCCCATCGAGTTATGAAACTCTATTTCCCTATGCTTTTCGTTTGGTTTGTCGATGGATAGTTGCCCTTGGGCCGAATCCTAGCACCCAGGAGCTCGTTGGATGGAGTGTATAACGCAAGGTGCTAAGTATTACTCGGAGGCAATCAAAAGCATAGAGATAAAATAATTTATTTTTTGCTATAAACAATTACGAAAGTACTCGAGTAGTAAATTCCGATATGTGAAACTTTGTTCCATTAATGACGAACTCATGTCAATGACTAGTCGGGCAGAGTGTTTAAACGTGAGGAGTCATCTACTCGGGGAAATGAAAACCAACAAGAGGAGACATACATACTTATAAATATTTTAAAATGCTTGAATTTTCCTCAAGTACTATATTTGCATCAGATACTACTCATCCTACGTGTTTATACTGCAGGATCGATCAATTATACATCATCGTCGGCCTGCCTTCGTCGCCGCCGACTGGTGTTTCCGCCTACACGGTTGATTGGTGACATCACCGTTGTTTGGCGTCTATGACTTCATCATCGGCCTGCTTTCGCCACCGCCGACTAGTGTTTCCGCCTACACGGTTGATTGGTGATATGACCTTTGTTGGGCGTCTACGACTTCATCGTCGGCCTGCCTTCGCCGCCGCAGACTGGTGTTTTTCGTCTACACGGTTGATTGGTGACATCACCGTTGTTGGGCGTCTACGACTTCATAGTCGGCCTACCTTCGCTGCCGTCGACTGGTGTTTCTGCTTACACGGTTGATTGGTGACATCACCGTTGTTGGGCGTCTACGAGTTCATCGTCGGCCTGCCTTCGCCACCGCCGACTGGTGTTTTCACCTACACGGTTGATTGGTGACATCACCGTTGTTTGGCGTCTATGACTTCATCGTCGGACTGCCTTCATCGCCGCCGACTGGTATCTCCACCTACACGGTTGGTTGGTCACATCACCGTTGTTGGGTATCTACGTCTTCATCGTCGGCCTGCCTTCGCCGCCGCCGACTAGTGTTTCCGTCTACACGGTTGGTTGGTGACACCACCATTATTGGGCGTCTACGTTTTCATCGTCGACTAATTCTATTGCCTCTACTTCACAAGCTTCGTTATTTCACCAACTACAACGTCTCCAAGAGCCTCAACATGACATCCTCAATGCGCATCTTCACTCAAGCAGTGGCTACTCAATGACAAGCTATAGTTCTTGACTCTATAATCAGTTGTTTCCCAACTAAGCATAGAGTCGGGGGCTACACAAATACAAGACTCAAAATCTTCGCTCCAGAGCAAGCTTTCTACTTCAGCGACTCCAACATTTTCACCGATAACTTTGGCTCTCAATTGATGCTAGAGCCCACTCCATGTTTTTCAAATCTCAAGTTCAAGGTTTAATTTATATGTCATGAAGTTTGAAATATAAAGCTCTGAAATATGTCTTGCTCTGAAATATGTCTTGCTCGATGAAATATGTCAAGTGTTTGAATCTAGAAGAAGCTGAGGTTGTTATGTGTGAGGTACATGTGGGAATTTGTGGTACACATCAATCGGCCATAAGATGAAGTGGTTGCTTCGAAGAGTTGGATATTTTTGGCTGACAATGCTGGAAGATTGCTTTAAGTATTATAAAGGATGTCAAGATTGTTAGAAATTTGGAGCAGTTCAGAGAGCACCAACATCGGCTGTGAACCCAATTATCAAGTCATGGCTGTTCAGAGATTGGGGAATCAATATGATCGGCCAAATTAATCCACTATCAAGTAAAGGGCATAAATATATTTTGGTGGCAACAGATTACTTTACAAAGTGGGTTGATGCAATTCCTTTGAAGAAAATTGACTCCAAAGATGCCATTGAATTTATTAAGGAACACATTATCTATCGGTTTGGGATTCCACAGACGATAACAACAGATCAAGGATCTATTTTCGTGTCCGATGGGTTTCTTCGGTTTGCCGATAGTATGGGTATAAAAATTTTGAATTCTTCTCCTTATTATGCACAAGCTAATGGGTAACAAAAGTATGATGAAATTGATTAAAAGGAAGATTGCAGAACAACCTAAGAAGTGTCATACTACTTTGGCCGATTCATTGTGGGCTTATCGGATGGTGTGTCATGGAGCGACACAGGTGCCACCTTATTAGCTTGTATATGGTCACGAAGCTATTTTGCCCTAGGAGAATAACATCAACTCAAGAAGGATTTCTTTACAAAATGTGTTATCAGCTGATGATTATCATAGTTTAATGAAGTTGATCTTGCCGATAGGAACAAAAGATAACAGGTTTGGAAAATGGTCACCTAATTGGGAATGACCTTGTCGGATTCATCAATATGTGCCTAAAAATGCGTATATGCTTGAATGACTTGATGGAGAAGTTTTTGGAAAGACATTAAATGGACAATATTTGAAAAAATACTACCAAAGTGTTTGGATCAATCGGTTGTTTAGCCGATATATGATATAGCCAATGTAGAAATTACAATGCCTTAAGTCGGTTGATATATAATATCGCCCTTAGACCAAAATTTCAAAAGTAAGACAAGTGTGAAGGAAGGAATAAATTTGGCTCAAAGGCTGATGATTATATTACACAAAAATGTTTCGAATGTTTCAAGGCAGAGTGTATCAAAAGCATAAAACTATTACATCAACCCAAGAAATTTTGGATCACCGATATCGCACGCAGGCGGATTTGATCAACTTCTTCAATGGCTCATATATCGTCGGCATCCGTTCCTGGAATTGGCTTCAAGGCCTTGTTTCGAGCCCCCAAGTGCTTGGCCGATGCCTTCAGCTTTGCCATTTGGTCTTCAATAGCTTTGGGGAGATCGGCTAGCTTTTGTTTCTCTTGGGCAATTTATTTGTGTGTTTGCTCTAATTTGGCGAAGAGATCGGCTTCTTGTTGTTCCAAATCAGCAATGTGCTTCTGGGATGTTTCTGGACCAGATGTTAGCTCATCAAGTTTGGACTTGTTCTCATTCACTTGTTGCCGGCTACTTTGAAGAGCTGATTCCAAAGCCTTGAGCTCAAGGCAATCTACAAGTCTTTGTCCAGCTCTTTGGACCTTGAATTGATGAGATTCAAGAAAAGCTGCTGGGGAGATGGCATCAATCACTTCATCAAGCAGCTAGTCTTGGATCTTTTGAAACCTACTTCTGACTGGCCCACTATTTGCAACTAAAGCATCCAATGGAGCGTTGAGTCGATCAGATATATCCAGTAGCTAGGCTCTCAGATTTTTGAAGATAAGAGATTTTGCATTGGTAGTGGTTTCTTCATCGTCTTCATCTAGAAACTGCCTTATGTCAAAGGAAAACATATCGGCCAGATTCTGCATAACAAAATTGATGATTAGAAAACAAACAGGGTTAAGCCGATAGAACATGTTATTATAAACTTACTTGGGCCATCAGCGCAATGGCAGTAGTTTGTTCCTTTTCTCCATGATGGCTGCCAATGGCAGAAGGTGCATGTTCACTAGGAGCTGGCCGATGGGGAGAAGCCGATGGAGCTCTTGGCTGAAAATAGAATAAGTATCAGGTTAATCGTAACAGTTGGTTTCAAACATCAAGAGGTCAAATGTTTACCGATACAACTGGAGAAGCTTGAAGACTTGGAGATAATGGAGGCATTGGGAAATGTTTATCTTCGGTGAGACCTGAAACAGTCTTGGGCTACAAAAGGGCAAATGTTAGCAGATTGTTACAGAAAATAAAAAATGAAGCCGTGTATATTTTTACCTTGACCTTGCGGATTGTCTTACAGAAACGTGGTTGAGGTGAAACTTGGACATCAGTTTCAATATGTGGTTCTTCAGGAGCAGTTATATCGGCTGGCCTTTGATCAGCTGAATTTTGATCTTCATCATCACTCATTTCAGTAGCGACTTCGTCAATCTCATCATCTATAACTGCCTCCTTTAGGTATTGCTCGACGTCTAAGTCAGCAGAAGGGGCATCATTGACAGATTTCTTGGGAGTTGAAGTTCTTGGTCTTTTTGTGATTTTCTTGATGTTTGGCTGCTTGCATTTTCCTTCAACCTTGGAAATTGGCTCTCTGACTTAGCCTTAAGGCAAAGAACCCATTGAGGGAGCAGCAAAGCCGATTATTGATGGAGCCAAATCCCATAAGGCATCAAGGCGGGCGCATACACAATCGGCTGATTGCTTACACTTCTAGCAGCAGGAGAAGTGCTGGCAGCCTACAAAAAAGGTGTGTTAGATGGTTTTTTAAGGCAGTAGAGAATTTGAAATTGTTAGAAAAAGAAGGAAAATGATTTACCTGGGACTGATACAAGGGATGACAGTGGTCAAGTAAAAGCTGGTCTATAGATGAAAGAGATGTTTTTTCCATTTACTCCATCATCTATCAAACAACTGACTGCGCATGAGGTGAATGTTGACATGATAAAGAGAACCCAATATAGGACTTTTAATGTTCAGTACTCCATCCATTAAAAGGGCCAATGTAACAAGGCCTCTGGTTTGGATTTTTCTTGCGAAGTATAGGCCGATTGGAAGTTGACTCAAACCCAACTGTCTTGTTGCTGATACAGGATGATAGAATTCATACGAAGCTTGAACGTTTCGGCCTTGGGATATTCTAGTTGGAAGTATGCATGGTGATATGGCCGAAATAAAATTGTCTCTAAACCGGGGATCTTGTTCATCATTAAGGTCATTTAATCTCAGATTGGCTGGGAGCTCACAGTCAGTAAAGCTGTTATAGGGAAACCAAACTTTAGCATTCTTGGGAAATCCATCATAAAAATGATAAAACCAAGTTTGGAATGACTCAATAGACATGCATCGGTGGGTACTTCCCTCTTCATCATCAAAGTGGTCGGAAGGGATGTTTGATGAATAAAGGGGAGCTATTTGAGCAACATTGATAGTATACAAATTTAACTAGAGTGGCTCCATAGCCGACCGGTTTGCTTGTTAAGATTTTGGCCGCTGCTTGGCCCATCATTTGGTATGTGGATCCAAACAAATATTTTCCCATTGGGAAGGATCTCTTTTCCACTATAGCTTGGGCCCGATGCTGCATGTTGGCTATCGGACCACAGATTGATCCACAAAAGACAAATCTTTCTAGTCAGAGGTTCAGAAAAGCTACATGTTCCTTATCTGAAACAGGGCTTGTGCTGATGTGTTTTGCTATGTATCCTAACCAGCTGCCTATATTCTAGGTAGTCAATTTGTGTTCACATTTGACTTTCAGTCCATAGGGGTTGGCCGATGAAGTTATATCCAGGCCGCTGAGCATCTTTATATCAAGAAGAGTGGGCGTCATTGGCCCTTGATTGAACATAAAGGCATTTACTTTATAAATGGAGGAGAAATAATGGAAAATACATGTTCAACCAATTAGAGGTCGACATGTGGCATACATATGGATGGAACGACCCACAAACCCAATGAAACATCTGCAAATGGGCCAACCACCATGCCACTAGACCTAGGATCCACCAGAGAAAGCCCTGGAAAGAGGACTGGGCTAGAGGGACCAGCCAGGGTGGGGTTGGCCGACCCAGGTCAAGCCCATCTGGCCCTCAAACTTTACTACCGACTATCTATGATGGTTGTGACTTTACTGTATTTGCATAAATACTCTTCTTTATATATTCATGGTACTTTACTGTATTTGCATAATTATTCGAGTACCATTTTTATTCTAAACTTGCCTTGTATTAATTATATGGCTAGCTTATTGGAGATATGAAATTGTATTAGCTTAATGTTAATTTATATGGTTGCTCTATATCAACTGCAGAGGTATAGAGTAATATTCAGTAATGTAAGCATGGTGCTTAGGTTATTAAATATCATTAAGTGGTGCTATATGCCATGGAAATTTAGAGGTAGGCCGCTGGTGGTCATAGCCCAGTATGGGTATTCCTCTATGTGCGTATATAGGGCTAAGAGAGGTTCCTGGTGTGGGTACTTCTCCGTATCTATAACCGGTTGGATGGCCATGACAGATTGTCGTAAGGAACTCGACAATTCTGGGGTGGTTTCTCGATATACTAGGAGGGCATGGTTAGGGGGCTCAGCCATGTAAATGTATAATAGCAACTGTATACTAAAATGAGTATATAAAAGAAGTATAGAAATGAGGCTTTCTTTATTCTTCTCTACCAAGCCTAGATTTATTATTTAGAGAGAGTTATATCTTGTTGTTTCTTCTATGTGTCAACATACCATATGCTTTATTGTTATAACCCCTGTATAGACTCTGATCTACATAAGTACGATATGAATTAGTAACATGACATTCTCTTAACCATATCTTTCCTTGGGATTAAGGAAATACGATACCTTGGAATACTTCCGGGTGAAATCCTACAGCGGTATAGTCGTGCGCTTGCGGATTTATATCTGTAATTGTAAGAAATACTGACTAATGTTTCGGGTGCCATTGCTGGGAATTATATTCCTAGTAATGTCGTTAAGAAATATCTACAAACATTTCTGGCGCCGTTGTCGGGGAAGATATTTGGTTTAAGAGTTTACCATATGTTATCAATTGATATGTACTTATGTTTGATCACCGTCCTTTGCAGGCTAACCTTGCTTGTTTTCTCTTTTAAGTGAAAATAGGGTATTGCATGACCAGTTTTGATTTGCCGACAAATTTCAAAGAAAATCCTAAAGCACTTTTGAGCAGAGTTAGACCCCGTGCGGTCCCTCCTCAAGTGACTCTGTCAGCAACGAAACCTGTCATTTCCGCGCCTTCAACATTCACGACAATGACTGAGAAGACTCTCCGTGATTTCGCTGCTCCCTCCACTGACAATGTGCCTGTGGGGCCCAGAGTCAATGTTGGAGATGTGGACTTTGATCTCAAGTCCAGCCAAATTACTACAGCGCACGCTAGCCCATTCTGTGGGAAGCCAAACGAGGACGCAAGTGCTCATCTGCAATAGTTCCTGGAGATCTGTAGCACATACACCATTAAGGGAGTCAGCCAAGACGCCATTCGACTCCGCTTGTATTCATTCTCTCTCTTTGGGAGAGCGAAACAGTGGTTCTATTTGAACCGTGCTACGATCGACACCTGGAACAAATGTTCAACTGCGTTCCTGTCAAAATTCTTCCCGATGGGCAGAACTAATGTCCTTCATGAAAGAATATCCAATTTCCAGCAGACAAGAGACGAGTCGATCCCAGAAGCTTGGGAAAGGCTACAAGAATATGTTGCCACATATCCTCATCATGGGATGGACGAGTGGCTAATCCTGTAGAACATCTATAATGGGTTGAGTCCCACTTCGCGTGATCTCTTAGATGCTGCTGCTGGAGGGGCTTTCTTCTCAAAGACCGTTAGAGGTGCAATTGATCTAATCGAAAAGATGGTCTCCAACATGGGGTGGAGTGAACAGCGACTCCAACCCCACCAGAGGGGCACACACACCATCAAGGAGACGGACATGCTTGCCACCAAGCTAGACCTCCTAATGAAACGCTTGGACGATCAAGAGAAGGGTACAAAGCAGGATACCATGAAGGTTCTAGACTCTCACATGACATGTGAGGTTTGTGGCAATATCGATCATTCTAGCACAGATTGCCCAGAGACCCATGAAGACGTGATGTTCGTGAACAACAACAACCACAGTGGGTATTGTCCACAAGCAGGTCAAGGGTGAAACCAACCTCGCCCTTTCCGTCAAGGAGGTAACAACGGTAATTTCAACAATAATCAACCCTCCTTGAAAGATCATGTCTTTGGCCAAGGTAAAATAACTGATGCTTTATCTAACAAATTAGCTGCTAATGACAAGGTGTTAGAGTGCATAAATGTTAAGCTAGATGGCTTCGCCTCTGCCTTTCAAACCCAGCTAAGCTTAAACAAAATGCTAGAAACCCAATTAGCTCAACTGGCTGCTCTTGTTCCTGCTGCCGAATCTGGAAGATTCTAGGGCAACCTAAACCTTCTCTATAAAATGATAAAGCGGTGACCATGACGGGAGGAAAATCCACTCACGACCTGCCATATCCTAACACTGCAGGAAAGAACAAGGAGGACAAGGATGCGACGCCGTCTAACATCAATGAAGAAATTGTGCACAACGGGAAGACAGCGTCGCACAAATTGTGCGACACCAACATGATGCCATTCCCCCAGTGCAACCGAAATCCATATGTGGATGAGCAATTTGCTTGCTTTGTTGAAGTTATACAGAAAATCCACATCAATGTCCCCCTGCTTTAGGCGATGCAAGTTCCAACCTATGCACGCTATCTCAAGGACATCCTGAACAACAAGCGACTGATGCCCACCACGGAAGTGGTAAAACTGACAGAAGAGTGTAGTGCTGCTATACTCAACCGACTTCCTAAAAAGAAGAAAGATCCGGGTTCTCCCACGATCGCTTGTTCGATCGGGACATAGCACTTCGACCACGCCTTGTGCAACCTTGGGGCAAGCGCAAGTGTCATGCCCATGGAGGTATTTGATAGGCTGAATTTCACGGTGTTGTCACCAACACCGATGCAGATCCAATTGGTAGACTCCTCAGTCCGCTACCTAGCGGGTATCGCTGAGGATATTCCTATGAAAATCCGGGATTTCATCATCCCTGTTGACTTCGTGGTGTTGGACATGGATACTAACAAGGAGACGCCGCTTATCCTTGGGCGTCCATTCCTGAGTACCGTGGAGGCAAACATTTACGTGGGAGCTGGAGAAATCCGGCTCCACATCAATGGGAAGGAGGAGAAATTCAAGTTCAGACCAAGGGTGGAGCGATACTCCATGATCAAGATCAAGTACGGGCCGAACCCGCAAAATATCAAAGAAGTTAGAGTGAAGCCCCCAAAGACGGATAGTCTCATCACCTTCATGATGAACATTCTGGAAAGAGAAGGGATGGCAAGGCACCATAAGGATCTGAAATTGGCATCAGCGGAGACGGGATTATGGGCTAGAAAGCCTGTAACCCCAGCACCTAAGAAGCAGCCGACCACACCAAAGGTAAAGATGGTGTGGCGCATAAAAGAAAAGTCACCTGTACCCACACCTCCGGGCTAGGGTGCTTCATCATCAATTTGAACACAACGGAGGTATGGTCTGGCTCGTCGGACTTAAAATGACCCGACTTCGTCAACAGGTAAATTGGTATGTATCTCATATTTGATTTTTCTCAATTTGAATTTCTTGCATTCAAGCATGTTTATTTTTTCACATTTTTTTTGCATGTTGGTATTTATTTCCAGCGCATGAAAAAATTATTTTTTCAAACCAAAGTAGGAATAATTTTCTTTTTGACAACAACATCATAAAATGAATTTAAGAGCAAAAATAAAAAAAAATAATTCAATTCCACTTGGGCCCACTCCACCTAGCCGTTGGAGAATTGTGGGGCCTATGGGGCCCGCCATGGGGTCGAGCAAGGAGACCACCGGTGTCGCGCCCTGAAATTCACCCTAAAATTTCACCTTTTAATGTATTCCTAGAAATTGTAAAAGTCAAATTTAGCCTTCAACAATTAAAAATCCCCAAGATCCAACTCGAACCGGGGTGTGGGAATTTTTGTTGAATTCCTCATACTTCAAAATATTTAAACAATTTTTACATGAATTTTCAGAGCACTATAAATAATTTTAATGCAACAAAAACATTTGTCATATTCTCTAAAAAAGGAAAAAGAATTAAAATAAACCTCCCTCCCTCTCTTGGGCCATTCTCGACCCACTCCGGCCTCTTCCTCCTTCCTCCCCTCCCGGCCCAGGCCGCCCCCCTCCCTTCCCTCGGCCCAGCCAAGCCGCCATTTCCTCCCTCTCGGCCCAGCCAGCCCACCAGCTCGCCACCTCCTCCTTCCCAGCCGTGGGGCCCACCTGTCGGAGGTATCTTCAACCTCCAGAGAGCTCTCTCTCTCCCGTGAACGTAGAGACGCAGCAGCCACCGATTGATCGCCCTCCACGATTGATTTCCCTCCGATTTAATTGCGAAAATGGATTCCTCACTTCCTCCTCATCAATTCCCCCAACAAATCCCGCTTGATTCGGCATTATTTCGTGGTGGATTTTGAAAGCTTGCATCAATGGTGAGTTCCACCATGGCCGGCGTCGATCTCCCTCCTCGGCGCTCGTCTCCCTCCCCACTAGCCTATAAAAGGAAGCCCTCGGCTCCCTCCTCTCTCCCCACATCGCCTCCCTCCCTCTCCTCCCTCTCCCCATCCGTTGGGCCACTATTTTCATGTGCCGACGCGAGCCGGCCGCCACTGTTCGTCTCTGCCAAGCTCGTCGTCAACATCTCCTCGCCGTTCCCGCAGCTCCGGTGAGCCTTGCCGCCGCCCTCACCTCTCCCACGCCCTCACTGCCATCTATCTCCCTCCCTACTGTTTCTCTTTCTCTGTCTCCTTCTCTTTATTTCTCCCTCCTCACTGTCTCCCTCTCTCTATCTCTGTACAGTTGTTTTGTCTGTAAAAAAAATTATTAATTAGCAAATTCGTAATATGCCATTTAAACAACATTTAAAATTCAAATAGTCGTATCTTGACTATTTGAACTCGGAATCGACCCGTTCAAGTTGCTAATTTCTCCGTAATTAATAAAGAACCTATTTGTATGTTTTGTTTTTGCATCTTATATGGTTGTTATTTATCTTTTGACCTTTTTCCTTTGCGTATGTTGGGTTGACGCTGCAGATCCAGAAGAGCCGCTCTTTCTCGAGGTTGACCTTGAAAACGTTGGTAGCGAGCAAGGCAAGTCGTGTCATTTTGGTCATATTGCTATCCCAGTTTAAAAAATTATGTTTATTTAAATTATTGCATTTCGCTTATTAAATTCCTGCGATTATTACCATTTTATTTAGCCTTACTGATTCCCCTCGTTACGACCTTACTATTCGTATTATTTTGATCCTTGTTAACCCTAGGAAAAATAAAACTAGTAAGGACTGTATATATGTGGTACTTACTAAAAACTTTAGGAATATGCTTAGCCTTGCCCACATAGAAACAATTAGAATTAATTTTTTTAATAATTAGAATAATGATTAATTTATAATGATGGTAATTTTTGCGGCTGTTTAGCCATGAAATGATGTTTCCCCTTCAAAATTCCACCAAACTTGTTTTTGGCTAGGCTCGGGGTGCTTGGTTTTGTTAGTCGCACCTCGGCCGTCATAAGGACTGGTCTTCGGGCCTCTGTTGCAAAGCATATTCCATACTACCACTTGTCTAATGGGTAAGGTTTAACACGTCGTCTAGTACGGTCATGAACAGAAAAGACACGGATAGGGATGGATGAAGCCCTTGGTGGGGTCGACGTCTCGGGCAGTACACCCGGGGGCATAGACTGTCTGCTCGACCCAGGGCGCCTGGCGGGGGAAGTCTATGTCTGTCTTCTTTGTTTAAGGCAGTGCTAAACGACGAGTTATGTCATGACTTTCGTCTGTATGCCGTGGTGGCATGTGGCACGTCGCAACACGTGAGGAAGACATGTCTGGTGGGTAAAGATGTACACCTCTGATCAGAGTTTAATCTATTCGAATAGCCGCGAGGGGTAAAGATGTACACCTCTGATCAAAGTTTAATCTATTCGAATAGCCGCGCCCTCGGTTATGGGCAAGCTGAGCAATGTACCCAAGTTAGAATTTAATTCTGTTTAAAATTAAAATAATTGGAGTTAGCACTTGTTGGCCTAGGTTAAGGCAAGGTCGCGTCGGTGCACGGCTTGATGATAATTTTGACTAGAGATAGGTTCGTGTTGGATTAAAATGCTTTTCAAATATTTAAATATCTCGAAATGCTGGTTTTATGCAAAATATCCCTATATATCTGAATTCCTTTGTACTCCCTAGCATTATATTTGCATTTTTCCCGGCATGGCTTGCTGAGTACGGTGGTTGTACTCAGCCTTGCTCCCTTTTTCCCCCTTCTAGCAGAGGAGTACTTTGGAGTTGAAGACTTTGGTGTCTAGCTCGTGCCTGCCGTCGAAGTGCCTGTGGTGGTCCGTCGTAGCTGCCGCCTTTTATTTGTTTATCTTTCAATGTTGGGCTTGTGAGTACTCAGTAAGCCATGCCAGGAAAAATGCAAATATAATGCTAGGGAGTACAAAGGAATTCATATATATCGGGATATTTTGCATAAAACCAGCATTTCGAGATATTTAAATATTTTAAAAGCATTTTAATCCAACACGAACCTATCTCTAGTCAAAATTATCATCAAGCCGCGCACCGACGTGACTTTGCCTTAACCTAGGCCAACAAGTGCTAACTCCAATTATTTTAATTTTAAATAGAATTAAATTCTAACTTGGGTACATTGCTCAGCTTGGCCATAACCGAGGGCGCGGCTATTCAAATAGATTAAACTCTGATCAGAGGTATACATCTTTACCCACCACACATGTCTTCCTCACATGTTGCGACGTGCCACATGCCACCACGGCATACAGACAAAAGTCATGACATAACTCGTCGTTTAGCACTGTCCTAAACAAAGAAGACCGACATAGACTTCCCCCGCCAGGCGCCCTGGGTCGAGCGGACAGTATATGCCCCTGGGCGTACTGCCAGAGACGTCGACCCCACCAAGGGCTTCATCCATCCCTATCCGTGTCTTTTCTGTTCATGACCGTACTAGACGACGTGTTAAGCCTTACCCATTAGACAAGTGGTAGTATGGAATATGCTTTGCAACAGAGGCCCGAAGACCGGTCCTTATGACGGCCGAGGTGCGACTAACAAAACCAAGCACACCGAGCCCAGCCGAAAACAAGTTTGGTGGAATTTTGAAGGGGAAACATCATTTCATGGCTAAACAGCCGCAAAAATTACCATCATTATAAATTAATCATAATTCCAATTATTAAAAAAATTAATTCTAATTGTTTCTATGTAGGCAAGGCTAAGCATATTCCTAAAGTTTCTAGTAAGTACCACATATATACAGTCCTTACTAGTTTTATTTTTCCTAGGGTTAATAAGGATCAAAATAATACGAATAGTAAGGTCGTAATGAGGGAAATCGGTAAGGCTAAATAAAACGGTAATAATCGCATGAATTTAATAAATTGAAATGCAATAATTTAAATAAACATAATTTTGTAAACTGGGATAGCAATATGATGAACATGACATGACTTGCCTTGCTCGCTACCAAAGTTTTCAAGGTCAACCTCGAGAAAGAGCGGCTCTTCCGGATCTGCAGCGTCGACCCGACATACGCAAAGGAAAAAGGTCGGAAGATAAATAACAACCATATAAGATGCAAAAACCAAACATACAAATAGGTTCTTTATTAATTACGGAGAAATTAGCAACTTGAACGGGTCGATTCCGAGTTCAAATAGTCAAGATACGACTATTTGAATTTTAAATGTTGTTTCAATGGCATATTACGAATTTGCTAATTAATAATTTTTTTTACAGACAAAACAACTGTACAGAGATAGAGAGAGGGAGACAGTGAGGAAGGAGAACTGAAGAGAAGGAGACAGAGAAAGAGAAACAGTAGGAGGGAGATAGATGGCAGTGAGGGCGTGGGAGAGGTGAGGGCGGCGGCAAGGCTCACCGGAGCTGCGGGATTTGTTGGGGGAATTGATGAGGAGGAAGTGAGGAATCCATTTTCGCAATTAAATCGGAGGGAAATCAATCGTGGAGGGAGATCAATCGGTGGCTGCTGCGTCTCTACGTTCACGAGAGAGAGCTGGCTGGAGGTTGAAGATACCTCGGACAGGTGGGCCCCACGGCTGGTAAGGAGGAGGTGGCGAGCTGGTGGGCTGGCTGGGCTGAGAGGGAGGAAATGGCGGCTTGGCTGGGCCGANTTGGCTAGGCCGAGGGAAGGGAGGGGGGCGGCCTGGGCCGGGAGGGGAGGGAGGGCGGCCTAGGCCGGGAGGGGAGGAAGTAGGAAGAGGCCAGAGTGGGCCGAGAATGGCCCAAGAGAGGGAGGGAGGTTTATTTTAATTCTTTTTCCTTTTTTAGAGAATATGACAAATGTTTTTGTTGCATTAAAAATATTTATAGTGGTATAAAAATTCAAGTAAAAATTGTTTAAATATTTTGAAGCATGAGGAATTCAACAAAAATTCCCACACCCCGGTTCGAGTTGGATCTTGGGGATTTTTAATTGTTGAAGGCTAAATTTGATTTTTACAATTTCTAGGAATACATTAAAAGGTGAAATTTTAGTGTGAATTTCAGGGCGCGACACCCGGCCTTGTCCTTATGCCAAGGAACGGCTAGTGGGACCCACCTTTCAAATGTGGCCGTTGGGAATTCTCTTTAAATAGACGGTGGCCATGAGAGGAGAGATCATCCGATTCACAAAATTTTTCACTCCCTCTATCAAGATTTCTTGCTCTCAAACTTCATTTCAAGCTTTGTGGAGTTTGTCTCAAGTTTGTACCCTGCAATTTTGGTTTGATTGCATTTGCAGGTTGCTTTGGTTTGATGCAAGACCAATCAGCGGGTAGAATTGATTTTTTTGTCCTACTAACATAACCCCCATTCGAGTTCGTCTTGTATTCTTGCTCATTTCTTGCAACCATGAAGAGATGGATTTTAAACATGTTCAAGAGAGGATCAAGCTCAAGATCAAGCTGTCACCATAAAGCACGTACTCCTCCGACGAGCCCATGCCAAGACATGAAGGGCCGCAAGATGTACCCATGAAGGAGGTGGATGCTATACCGAGGCTCCTCATCAACTCTGAGCTTGACCTCGTGGGTGATCGAGAATTGCAAGCCTACAACATGCTCAAAGACAGGACGTTTGCTCACACCCGAGCATACGACCCGAACCTTCTATACAAGGTAGGTATGGATGTTGATTTCCATAATATTTGGCAAGCTATATGATGGGATAAATTTGCATGTGTAAATGAGCCAGGTTCTCGTTTGCTTACCATTCATTTTTTATGCACTGTACCACAAGTAGATGATGGTATTACTTTTTTGTCTTTTCGTAAAGAGTACCACATTGCTTGGAACGATTTTAGTCTGTGCCTAGGCTTTAACAAAACATACAAAGTCAATTTAGGAAGGCAACACCTAACTTTGACAAGCATAGATTTTGGCAAAGTATTTTCAATGAACCATTCTGTAGAAAGCCTTGAACTAATGACATCCACAATCCTACTTTGAGGCTTATGCATAAATGACTTGGCTTGACATTATTTTCTAGAGCCGATGTTAGAATTGTGCGTGAAGATGAATTAATTCTCTTGTATGCCATCGTTAAGAAGATAAAAGTTTCTCCTATGTAGTGCATGATCCGCTAGTGGTTAGAAAATTTTAAGTTGATCGGACCAATTGAGTGTACTTCATTAATTTTTCGTATAGCATATGAAGCTAGGGTAGTGTCAAATGCTCAAATTTCTTACATTTCTACAGCCCGCTCTTGTGTTAATGAGGAATATTTGGTGCAAGGCCATACACTCAAACATGACCTGGATGATTCAGTTGTATTTTTCTCCCTCGGATATACAAATGAAATCCCATTACTATTTCTCTCTAGTTGGTAGAGGAACCTTGTGTGCATAATGTTTCTCGCAGGATGACACGAAGCATGTCAAGGGAAGCACATCTAGAAGTATCATCATCTTAACTTCCGTGTTAACGCCAAAATTTGGTAAGCCTTGAAATCATCATCGGCTTAGGAACCATATTGGCTTCAGAGTCCTGGGATGAGCCGATGGTCATATTAAGTTTCCAGCAGTTGGATTCTTGATGGATACAATTAAGAAAATTAATAAATTAGAAAAGCTTATGCAGATGAGACCGAGTTCGAGGAGGATGTAGCACGGCAAGTTATCTATTAATTAGGCAGAGCCAATTTGTTTCCTTTTACTTTTAGGAAAAGATTGCTTAGAGTCCGAATAGGACTTGTATCTTTTACTTTATCTTTAGGAAAGTTTGTATCTTGTCCAATAAGGACTACTATCTACTCATGGGTATAAATATGTACACTCGGGGTCTATGTACTTTATCTCTCGATCAATATACAACTTTCGTGGCATCGCCACCCTCTTTCCCGAGGTTTTTACTTATCATCCGTCGAAACATGGCACCTGACACGGGGCTACATTGGCTTTCGATCTCCGGCGAAGGGGTAAGTCCTACGTTCCATTGGCCCTACTTATTTATTATATATCTTAGTTAATCTAGTTTGGTAGCTTGATTTACTTGTATCGGCTAGGATCTACTTTAGGGTTTTTGTCGGTATCGGCTAAATTGCTTTGCCAGATTGGATTAGCTAAGATATCCAACACCTTTAAAATCAGTCGAAGGCTTGATTGTCTAGACATTATATTTCTTTTCATACTTTGCGCTGCATCATCCCTAGTCATGCTTAGAAGCATATTCTCTAGCCTGCTTTTTGATTGCCAATAAGGGTTTCATCAGGGTTTCTGACGATGAGTTATCTAGACATTGCATCGGCTCACAAAGATTACATGCAAGTTGGCCGATGACAACAAAAGTTTCATTGATTATCTAATCGTATGGATTTAATGACATCGGACCTCTAGCCGATGTATGCTTTAACCTTCGGATCAGCACTTGTTCTATCATATGACTATTAGCCGATTGGTTTCTATTGGATTATATTATTGTTTTATCACATTATCATTAATCGATTATCTTTACATCGTTATTTAGATCAAGTGTCAGAATCTACATTGATATATAGCCGGTTGTTCAAAACCTTCTCGACATCAGCTAGTATCGGCATCAGCTGGAATTACTCTATCGGCTGAAATTTCTCCATCGTCTTGTTTGCCGATTGGCTCTTTGATCTGTTGTTTATATATCTTGTCAGTTGTAGGGTCAAACTTACTGGCACGCCCGCATCTCCTCAATTTTAGGACCTATATTGGAGCTAAGCAGATCTCCCAGGCCTTCATGTGCCACACGCAAGATCTACATCAACATGTCTTTTGGCACGCTTGATGGGATAGATTTTGCATCAACACTCCAGCACAAGCTTATGAAGCCAATTGAGTTCCAACTGAGGATGCCCCCGGCTGGACCCAAGCTAATCTGCAAGAGGCCGGAAGTTCATCTTGGCAAAGCGCGAGTGACAACCGGTGGCAAGCGCCTCACGAAATGCATTGGGGACAACACTCATAGTCCAGTTCGAGTGGCCTGCCTCCATCATCCAGAAGGCGTCACTCTGTCTCCTCTTGAGGGGATACAGGTGACCTCACCTAGAGGATAGGCGACCTCGAGATGCAGGCCGGAGGTATCCAGCACACGCTAGAACAACACATCGTGCAGACACAAGAGTGGTAGTAAAATGTTGACGCACAACTCTCCAACTTCAACAACATGATGCATCAACAGCAGGCCGACTGGCAGGCCTACTTTTGCCACTAGGGGTTCAACCCCCATCATCGACTATGAGCAAAGAAGAAAGCTTGGGAGGAAAGATGTCTCTTCCCCACTAAGGTAACTTGTATCATTTCCTTTTTCACAATGCATTTATAAACCTGGAAAAAAAATAAAAATATAAAAAATTAAAAAGAATAAAAATATAGGATAGACTTCCCTATGCTAGGCATGACTGCCTAGTGCTTTATGTTGAAATGATGAATAGTTGCTCTGTTTTATTTCCCTCATCTGCTAGTTCATAGTTAAATACTCTCTCAAGTTTTAAGTCAGTAAGGCCAACCATTATCCGGGAACGTGAAACTTGTGAGTAGCATATTCCATGATCTAAGTCTAAGTTGTTGTCAGATATGATATGGTAAACCAGAGTTGCTCTGATCCTATTCTATGTTTAAATTGTACTCCAGAGTTTTATTTCTCAAAATGAAAACCTAACAAGTTCCTCATTTGATATAAATTCCTATCAGAGCCATATGTTCATTGCAAACCTTATACTATGGTTACTTGTAATCTCATTGAGCTTTGACAAAATTATTGTGATCCATGTGAGATGCTTTTCATACATTCATGATCAAGATAACACGCATGCCACATACATCCACATAAGCTAAACTTCTACACTGGAAGCTAGCATCCGTTCCATCCATCATCCACGAAATAAATATTCCATATTATTTATGCCTTTTTCTCCAAAGTACCATCCAAAGACAAGAGAGGCATGGCTATGCAAAAAAATAATAATTTTGCTCGTACAAGTATGGAGCATGAAAAAAAAAAGATAACCATGCATTCTTTTTCAAAATTGATGTACACAAAGGAGAGAGAAAGAGGTATACAAAAGGAGTTATCTTATTTCATATCCAGTACCATGTCACACATGCACATTCTTGATTAGAAAGTATGATTTGCTATCTTCTTGGACGCGTTCTTTTGATTTAGCAACATATGAGATGCAGGTATGCCTCATTCGATCCCTACTGAGCTCCTCATATATGACCCGTAGAATAGGGACAAAAATGCAATTACTTGGTGAGGAATATAATACACATTGGTGAGGAACTTGGTTTTTATTGGCAAAATCTTATGAAAACCTCTAAAATAAAAGACAAGGAATGGGGTAGTGCTCTGCTAACCATTATGTTTCTCAACCGCCCAAGACAAAGAGAAACATGATGCTCCACGAAAATTGGGAGTATGGGTAAGCCTCCATGCCAAAATGACTTAACTCAAGAGAGTGTGCCCATACTTTGTACTTAGTACATTTGAGAAATAAAACATTGCAGCAACAACCAAGTTATTAGCCTTGCATGTCCTTAGCTTTTCTTGGGACGAGCAAAGTTTAAGCTTGGGGATTTGTTGACGGTCGTTACAGCCCAATTTCGACCGTCAGTATTCCTAAAAATGATAAAGAACTAGCAATGCTTGCATGCATATTTATTTAGAAATAACCTAGTTCCACATGTACTTGGCAAAGTAGTTGACTATAGGAGGTTACTTTATAAATGGAGTAGAAATGATGGAAAATACATGTTCAACCAATCAGAGGTCGACACGTGGCATACACATGGATGGAAGGGCCCATAAGCCCAATGAAACATCTGCAAATGGGCCCAACCACCATGCCACTAGACCTAGGATCCACCAAAGAAAACCCTGGAAAGACGACTAGGCCAGAGGGGCCAGCCACAGTTGGGGTCGGCCGACCCAGGTCTAGCCCATCTGGTCCTCAAACTTTACTACCGACTACCTAGGATGGTTGTGACCATTTCTACTGGTGAAAACCGTCATTAGGAGGGACATATGGCAGCTTAAGGAAGAAGATGCTCTTTTGATGCTTGCACTCTCCACCTCCACCACTATATAAAGGGCTCTCATCCTCTCCTCCAACACACACCAAGAAGTAGAACAAGAAGAAGAAGCTCTCCATAGTTCACTTCGTTCTAGTTGTAGTAGGGTTAGGAATAGAATAGTTCTCTAGTTCTTCAAGTCTTCCAGGAGAATCCTGGTATGGTTCTAGTAGCTAATATCTCTCTTATAAGACTTTATGCTAGACTAATGAAATACTCTTCTCTATATATTCATGGTACTTTACTCTATTTGCATAATTATTCGAGTACCATCTTTGGTCTAAACTTGCCCTATATTAATTATATAGCTAGCTTACAGGAGATATGCAACGATATTGGCTTAATGTTCATTTATATGATTGCTCTATATCAACTGTAGAGGTATAGAGTTATATTTAGTAATTTGAGCATGGTGCTTAGGTTATTAAATATCATTAAGTGATGCTATATGCCACAGAACTATAGAGGTAGGCTGCTATTGGTGACAGCCCTGTACGGGTGTTCGTCCACATCTGTATATAGGGCTTAGAGAGGTTCCAAGTGCGGGTACTCCTCTATATCTATAACCGGTTGGATGGCCATGACAGATTGTCGTAAGGAACTTGGCAATTCCGGGGTGGTTTCTCGTTATACTAGGAGGGCATAGTTAGGAGGCTTAGCCATGTTAATGCATAATAGTAAGTATATACTAAAATGAGTATATAAAACAAGTATAGAAATGAGGCTTTCTTTATTCTTCTCTACCTAGCCTAGTTTTTTATTTAGAGAGAGTTATATCTTGTTGTCTCTTCTGTGTGTCAACCTACCCTATGCTTTATTGTCATAACCCCTGCATAGACTTTGATCTACATAAGTACGATATGAATTAGTAACATGGCATTCTCTTAAACATATCTTCCCTTGGGATTAAATAAAGATGATACCTTTGAATACTTCCTGGTGAAATGCTACAGCGGTATATCCGTGCGCTTATGGATTTATATCAGTAATCATAAGAAATACCGACTAATGTTTTGGGCGCCATTGTTGGGAATTATATTCCTAGTAATGTCGTTAAGAAATATCAACACTATGTTTTTGCAGCAACATGCTTTTGGCACGCCTGGTGGCACACGATTTTCAAGACATCTATCATGCTAGAAATTATTGAAGATAGTTGAACAGTTGTCCGATGAGCAAAAGGCATCGATGGAATAGCTCATGCAAGCTTTTCATAAGATGTATTTGGATTCCTTCACTGTGTCTCGACAAGGCAAAGTTATTCAAAAAGGAAAAGTAATCTTCCCAAAGCCCAAGGCGGAGTCTAGTACACGACAAGATGAAGTTAAAACAGAAGAGATCAAGGCTAAAGAAGAACCAGCTACGGATGAGAAGGTTTCATTACAAAACAGACTGGATTATGCAATGCATCAAGCCTTGATCAATCAATGTAATGTGTTGGTGAACACATTAATAAATGTGGTCAGAAAGGTGATGGATGGAACTATAGCTGAGGAGAAGGCAGAAGGACCAATATGTCTTCCAAACAATGTGTTTTCTCCATATAGGATGATCAAGACTGAGATCCCAAGTTCTTCAGGGATGCGACAACAATTTGTACCTAGGGGGCAAACATCTCAACAAGTGTTACAAAATCAAGCTCCAAGGATTATACTAACATCGGCTAGAATATTTCAAAACTCATAGCCAATAGTGGATTAAGGGAATCAAATTCCTGTTCAATAGCCAATTTTGCCACAAACATCAGCTGGATCACAATATGTACATGAGATGCCACAAAATTTTCAATATCAACCTCATCAAACTTACTTGGGTCAGAGTTCAAGCTTTCAGCCCCAACAGATATCACCTCAACAATATCGGCCAGAACTTATTTTACAATACCAGTATTAGCCTTAGTTCAACAATTATAAGCAAATACCACAGTTTGGAGGGCAACAATAACAATGGGCTAGTATGATTGGAGAGGTGGTCAGGGAGCAATTTGGACTGAAGCCCAAGGATAGTGAAAAGATGTATCGGTATCCATATCCAGAATATTTTGACCAGGTACCATTGCCAAACCGATACAAGATCCCAGATTTCTCAAAGTTTTCAGGGCAAGATAATGTTTCTACATATGGACACATTAGCTGATTTTTAGCACAATATGGAGAAGCATCGCTATGGAGGGTTTTGAGGGTTAAGGTTGTTCCCATTGTCATTATCTGGATCGGGTTTCACTTGGTTTTCTTCATTGCCTTACAACTTTGTTAAAGGATGGGCCGATCTAGAAAAGTAGTTTCATATGTATTTTTTTAATGGAGTTCAAGAGATGAAGTTGTCAGACTTGACATCAATCAGACAGAAGTCTGATGAATTGGTTCCAGATTATATTCAGAGATTCAGAGACATAAGAAACATGTGTTATTGTCTTGATTTGATCGATTCACAACTTGTTGACTTGGCTTTCCAGGGATATCTTGGGCCGATAAAAGAAAGATTCTCTGCACAGGACTTTGAGAGTTTGGCTCATCTGGTTCAGAAGGTATTGGCTCATGAACAGAGATTCCAGGAAGCAAAGAGGTTTACCAGGAAAGCTCAATGTCAACAATATTTATAGTTATGAATCAGAATCAGAAGATGAAGACCCGAAGATTGGTTTGGTAGAGTGGTCAAGAAATAAGAAGACAGTTGTTTGAAAATGGGTCAAGGACAATGAAAAAGAAGAAACATATGATTTTGATATTAATAAAGCCGATAGGATATTTGATCTATTGTTACAAGAGAAACAAATCCAACTTCCAATAGGACATGTTATCCCATCGGTTGAAGAGTTAAGAAAAAGGAAGTACTGTAAATGGCATAACACATGATCTCACCATACCAATGAATGCAATGTGTTTAGGTAACAGATTCAATCGGCTATAGAACAAGGCAGGATTATGTTTGATGATGGAAAAAAGTCAATGAAGATTGAAGGTCATCCTTTTTCTGTCAACATGGTCCACACTAATGAAGCTGATAAAAGGGATTATCGGACTTATCAAAGTAGATTCAATTCTACTAAGTTCATCAGTAAATACCGGAAAAGACAAGACAGGGAGATTCAAGTGTATTATCAAGATAATGAAGCTTGTTTTGATCTTCATTGGAGATGTGAGTTCTTTAGGTTTTGCTGGAATGAAGGGATGAGGTTGTCATCAATTGAAGATTGTCCAGGCTGCAGCGATGCAGATGCAATATATCAAGGTAGTTCTCATCAATCAAGAAGTCCAAGAATTGAGAATCGGCCGATGCAGAAGAAGCTGTCAGTACACCAACGTTTAGGGCCGATTCATCAAGATTACTTCAATGATAAAGATGAAGATCAAGAGAAGCAAGTTCAAAACCCTCAATGGTGTCCATCTGGGATATTTACCAAGAATAAAAAAAGTAGGGTACATTGGCTACGAAACCAGAGCAGATGCATGGAGTTGATGAAGAGATTGATTATCGGCTGCAACGAACCAGGAAGGAATGGCATGTCAAGTCCAAAGTCGTGTCAACCGATGAAGTCAAAGCTGACAAAATTTTAGCGTCTGCTATAGCTATAGCTTCATATTCAATCAATATGGTGTTTGTGTTGCCAACAGAGTACAACATACATACAGCTGATGAAGAGATTGAAGAATCATTGGCAAAGTTAACACTAACACCAGAACAAGATGTTTTTGAAAAACCTGAGGATAATAAGCATCAGCATCTATGACCTTTGTACATTAAGGGTTTTGTCAATGGGAAGCCGATGTCCAAGATGTTAGTTGATGGAAGAACAGTTGTCAACTTAATGTCATACACAACATTCAGGAAGCTTGGGAAGACTCTAGAAGATTTGATCAAGACTAATATGGTTTTAAAAGACTTTGGAGAAAATTCATCTGAAACAAAGGGAGTCTTGAATGTTGAATTAACTATTGGCAGTAAGATAATTCCAACCATATTTTTTTGTCATTGATGGAAAGGGATCATATAGCTTTTGTTGGGAAGAGATTGGATACATGCTAACTATTGTATTCCTTCAACAATGCATCAAAGTTTGATTCAGTGGCAAGGAGACCAGGTGAGATCATGCAAGCTGAAAGTTCAGTTAATGTTACTATTACTGATTTATCTATTTGGGAGATGAAAGGATTTGATTGCTTGTCAGGTAAAGTTTGGGAAGACGATTTCTTAAAAGTGTCCGATTGTGATATTAAGCCGATCAATGATGAAGGACCCCAACTTTTGCTTTGAGAACATAAAGGATGAACCCAATACATATGTAAAGGATACTGTAGATGATTTTGAGGGTAAATTGGTGCAAAGGTTTCTGTTGGCCAATGAGTTAGAAGAGGTAGATATTGGTAATGGTGATAGGCTAAGGCCGATATTTGTAAGTGCTAAGTTGTCAAATGTGTTCAAAAAGAAATTGATTAAGTTGTTAAAAGAATTGAGATTGTTTTGCTTGGGAGTATGATGAGATGCCAGGACTTAGCCGATCTATTATAGAACATCGGCTCTCTATTAAACCAGGATATCAGCCATATAAACAGCCTCAGAGACGATTCAAGCCAGAGATATATCATGCTATTAAGGTAGAAATTACAAGACTTTATGATGCCAATTTTATAAGGCCTTACCGATATGTTGAGTGGGTTTCAAATATAGTACCAGTGCTCAAGAAGAATGGAAAGCTTAGAGTTTGCATTGATTTAGAGATTTGAACAAAACTAAACCCAAGGATGAGTACCCCATGTCGATTGCTGATTTATTGGTTGATGCAGCATCTGCACAATCAGATTTTAATGGCTAAAGAAGATATTTATAAGACTGCATTTAGGTGTCCTGGTGTAATCGACGTGTATGAGTGGGTTGTTATGACTTTTGGATTAAAAAGTGCTAGTGCTACATATTAGAGGCTATGAATTATATATTTCATGATCTCATTGGTGTATTGGTTGAAATCTATATTGATGATGTGGTTATGAAATCTAAAGAGATTGATGGACATATAGCCGATTTAAGGAGAGTACTGGAGAGAACAAGGAAGTATGGTTTAAAAATGAATCCTAATAAATGTGCTTTTGGTGTATCAGCTAGACAGTTTCTTTGTTTTCTAGTTCATGAAAGAGGAATTAAGATAACACAGAGAAGTATAAATGCTATCAAAGATATTGAACCTCCACAAAATAAAACCAAGTTGTAATCCTTGATCGGCAAAGTTAATTTTGTAAGGAGATTTATTTCTAACTTGTTAGGAAGAATTGAGCCCTTTACTCTATTGTTAAGATCAAAAGCCGATCAAGAGTTTGTTTGGGGAGAAAGACAATAGAATGCATTGGCAAATATCAAGGAATATTTAAGTTCACCTCCAGTGCTGATGCCACCTCAGAAGGGGATTCCATTCAAGCTTTACCTATCAGTCGATGAGAGGTCTATCGGCTCAGTTTTGGTTCAAGAGGTTGAAGGAAATGATATACCCACCATTGACAAGTTGTGCTTATGTTTATTATTTTCATGTACAAAGTTGAGGCATTATTTACTTTCAAATGAGTGCACAATAGTTTGCAAGGCCAATGTGGTTAAATATATGCTATTGGCTCCAGTCGTAAAAGGTAGGGTTGGGAAGTGGATTTTTGCCTTAACAGAATTTGATCTTAGATATGAATCAGGTAAGACAGTAAAAGGACAAGCAGTTGCCGATTTTATCGTACAACACCGAGGTGAGTTAATTGGTTATGTTGAGATGATGCCTTGGATGTTATTCTTTGATGGATCTGTTTGATGTTATTCTTTGATGGATCTGTTTGTACATGTGGTTGTCGCATCGGCTTAGTAATTATATCGCCTAGGGGGGCAAGGTTTGAGTTTGCCTTTACAATCAAACCTTATTATACGAATAATCAAGCTGAATTGAAGCAATGCTTAAAGGTTTGCAGCTCTTGAAGGAGGTTGAGGCCGATCTATTGAAATTGTTGGTGATCAATCAGTTGTTAGGGGAGTATGAATGGAAAATGCCAAGAATTGATGAAGGATTTCAAGGTTATCACTATGAAACATATTTCTAGAGAACAAAATATTGAAGCCAATGACTTAGCACAAGGTGCATCAGAATATAAGCCGATGTTGAAAGATGTTGATATTGAGATTACAAAGGTTGATGCCGATAATTGGTGGTATGATATTATTAATTATTTAAAGTATCCTTCTCAATCGGCGTCAAGGAAGTTAAAGTATAAAGCTTTGAAATATGTTTTGCTTGATGATGATTTGTATTATCGGACGATTGATCGGTTTTGCTCAAGTGTTTAAATCTGGAAGAAGCCAAAGTTGTCATGTGTGAAGTGCATGAAGGAATTTGCGGTACACATCAATCGACCTATAAAATGAGATGGTTAATTCGAAGAGTTGGATATTTTTGGCCGACAATGTTGGAAGTTTGATTTAACTATTATATGGGGTGTCAAGATTTTCAGAGGTTTGGAGCAGTCCAAAGAGCACCAGCGTCGGCTATGAATCCAATTATCAAGCCTTGGCCATTCAGAGGTTGGGGAATTAATATGATCGGCCAGATTAATCCACCATCAAGCAAGGGACATAAGTATATTCTGGTGGCAACAAATTATTTCACAAAGTGAGTTAAAGCAATTTCTTTGAAGAAGGTTGATTCCAAAGATGCTATTGAATTTGTCAAGGAGCACATAATTTATCGGTTTGGGATTCCACAGACAATTACAACAGATCAGCGATCTATCTTTGTAGTTGATGAGTTTATTCAGTTTGCTGATAATATGGGCATCAAGTTGTTGAATTATTCTCCTTATTATGCATAAGCTAATGGGCAAACTGAGACTTCTAACAAAAGTTTGATCAAGTTGATTAAGAGGAAGATTGCAGAACACCCTAAGAGGTGGCAAACTACATTGGCCGATTCACTGTGGGCTCATCGGATGACAAGTCATGGAGCTACTTAAGTGCCACCTTATCAACTTGTATATGGACATGAAGTTATTTTGCCTTGGTAGACTAACATTGGCTCAAGAAGGATTTCTTTACAAAATGAGTTATCGGCCGATGATTATCATAGTCTGATGATTGATAACTTGGAAGATTTGGCGCAAATCCAATTGTGTGGTTTAGAGAAAATCAAAAGGTTTAAGGAGAGAGTTTCAAGACATTATAATAAAAAGGTTGTAGCAAAGACTTTTTAGGAAGGCGAACTTTTTGGGAAATTGATTTTGTGGATAGGGACAAGAGATAACAAGTTTGGAAAGTGGTCACCTAATTACTAAGGACCTTATCGGATCCATCGTTGTGTACCTAAAAATGCATACATGTTCGAAGGTCTTGATGGAGAAGTTCTTGGGAAAGCTTTGAATGGAAAATATTTGAAGAAATATTACCCAAGTGTTTGGATTAATTCATAATCGGTTGTTTAGCCGATGTATGATAAAGCTGATGTAGGATAACATTGCCTTAAGATGGCCGATTTGTATTGTTGCCCTTAGACTAAAAATGTAACAAGGCATGGAAATGCAAGTATGGAAGTCAAAATTGGCTATAAAGACGATGAATATATTACACAATAGATTTTAAGTGTTTCGAGATGAATGTGTTATAAACTTAAAGTTTTTACATTAGCCCAAGAAATTTTGGATTGTCGATATCGCACGCAGATGAATTTGTTCAACTTCATCGATTACACGTGCGTCATTGGCTTCAGTTCCAGGGATCGGCTTCAGGGTCTTGTTGAGTCCCGCTAGGTGTTTGGCCGATGCTTTTAACTTGGCAATTTGATCTTCAATAGCTTTTAGGAAATCGACTAGTTTCTGCTTGGCCTCTGTGGTCTTGGTGCTGGTTTCTCTCAACTTCATCAAGAGATCGGCTTCTTGCTACTGCAGTTCATCAAGTTCTTTCTATGTTGTGTTAGGACCAACAATTAATTTATCTAGCTTGGCCTTGTTTTTGTTGACTTGCTGTCGACTGGTCTAAATGGCTGCTTCCATGCCTTGGTGCTCAAGCTAATCAGCTATCCTTTGCTTAGCCCTTTGGAGTTTAAATTGATGTTACTCGAGGAACATAGTTGGGGACATGGTATTTGCAACTTCTTCAGGGAGCTGGTCTTGGATCTTCTGGAAGTGTTCCTAGATCGGCCCACGGTTGTCAACTAATGCGTCCAGGGAAGATCCTAGCTGATCGACTATGTCCAGGAGCCTTGCTCTTAGATCATCAGAGATGGGGGACTTGGCTTTTCTTGTTGTTTCTTCGTATTCGTCGTCCAAGAATTTCCTGATGTCAAAGGAGAACATATTGGCTAATTTCTGCAAGAAAAAGTTGATGGTTAGAAATGAACAAGATTGGGCTGATAACAATTGTGAGTTGGTAAGTTTACCTGGGCCATCGGCGTAGCAGTAGTTTTTTCTTGTTCTTCTATGTGGTGGCTACTAGTGGCAGAAGGAGCTTGATCACTTAGAGATGGCCGATGAGAGGAAGCTGATGGAGCTCTTGGCTGAAAAATAGTAAGTGTTTGTGTATCAGCTCGTGTTGCAAGTTTGAAAAGTTTTTAGGATTACCAATGCTACTATAGAAGCTTGAGGGCTTGGAGACAAGGGGGGCATCGGGAATTATTTATCTTTGGCCATGGCCGATATAGTCTTGGGCTATAAAGATAAAACATTAGTAACATGTTATGAAAGATTGAGTTCGAAGATGGATTGTGTCTTACCTTCACCTTGCAAATTGCTTTGCGTTGGCATGGTTTTGGTGAAGCTTGGATGTCTGATTGGGCCAGTGATCTTGGAGTAGTGCCCACATCGGTTGGTCTTGGATTGGCTGCAGTTTGGTCTTTAGTGTCACTTATATCGGCTGCAACATTGTCAATTTCTTCTTCCATAAGTGCTTTGTCCAAGAATTCCTCGACGTTGGAATCAAGTGGAGGGTTGCTCTCGGCAGGCTTCTTGGGAGATGCAGCTTCTGGCTTCTTTGGTAGTTTCTTGATGGTCGGCTGCTTGCGCTTCTCACCAGCTTTGGGTATCGGCTCTCTGACTTAACCTTCTAGCAAGGATGCCACCGTAGGAGCAGCAAAGCCGATGATTGATGGAGCCAAGTCCCCTGATGGCATCAAAGCCAAAGCATATATAATCGGCTGGCCACTTACACTTTGAGCTGGAGGAAGAGTACTTGGGACCTGCAAACGAGAAGTTAGATAATTTTTTTAAAAAAAGGCAAAAGGTTGAAGCTGATTGGAAATAAGAAGAGGAATAATTTACCTAAGAGCAAAGAGATGGATTGATTGTGGTTAAGAAGAAGCTGGCCGGCAAGTGAATAAGTGTTTCTTCCATTCACTCCACCGCTTATCAAACAATTGGCTACGTAGGAGATGGATGTTGATATGGCTTAAAGATCCAAGTACAGGGCCCTCAGTATTCAAGATCCTATCCATCTGAAGAGCCGATCTTATAATACCCCTTGTTTGAATTTTTCTTGCAAAATACAAGCTAACAAGGAGTTGGATTAATCTAAGTTGGCTTGCAGCCGATGTTGGGTGATAAAACTCATGTGACACTTGTACATCGCGGCCTTGAGATACCCCTATCGGGAGGATGCATGGAGAGATAGCCGATACAAAATTTTCCCTTGAACAGGGATCGGTTACATCGTTCAAGTCGTTGAGCCTCAAATCGGCTGGTAGTTCATAGTCTACAAAGCTATCATAAGGGAACCATATTCTAGCGCCCTTGGCAAATCCATTATAGAATTGGTCGAACCACTCTTGAAAGGCCTCAGCCAATGGCTCTGATCCTGGATAAGTTGATGCTGCCTCTCGAAAGGACATGCATCGACGGGTGTTAGATTCTTCATCGTCTGAGTGGATCGATGGGAAGCTTGATGAGTATAAAGGAGTCCTTTCAGCAACATTGATTGTATACAAATTTAATCACAGCTGTAGGTACCACCAAGGACCTCCATGGCCGACAGGAGTCCCTGAGATAAGTTTGGCTGTTGATTGGCCTAGGTTTTGATATACAACTCCAAGCAGGAATTTGGCTAAGGGGATGGACTTCTTTGATACCAATGCTTGAGCCAAATGCTGCATGTTTGCTGTTGGGCCACAAGTTGATCCACATAAAATGAACCTTTCTAGCCAGAGGTTGATGAAAGCAGTGTGTTCCCTATCTGTTACTAGGCCTGTGCTGATATGCTTGGAGATATAACCTGACCAGCCACCCACATGTTTGGTTGATAGCTTATGTTCGCATTTGATCTTCAGAGAGAAGGTGTAGCCGTTGAGGTGATGTTCAAGCCGTTGAGCATCTTAATATCCAGCCAGGTGGGAGTCATTGGCCCTTGACCAAACAATAAAGCATTGAGTGTATCGGACCAAAAATAGGCGGCTGATGACAACATAGGTTCATCCTTCTTCATATCAGCTAGAGAAAGAGCTAAGCACTAGGCTATGCCTACTTCTTTCCATATAGATTGCTTGGAGGCCGATATCTTCTTATACTATGTTCTCCATCCGTCCAAGCTAGAAGGCCATGATCTAAATATAGTCTACCAATCGGCCAAATTGGGCTTGGTTTGCTTGTAGGGGATTCTGTTAGTGTTGATACGAAAACACGGTGGCTTGGGAGATTTGCTTCACTCCAGTGCAGGTCCAAATCTTAGAAACGGGTTCAAGGCATGCCAATTAGTTTGATCCTGCAACCAACAAGATATACAAAGAAAACCATGGTAAAAGCATGATAGCCGATTGGCTGATAGGCCAATGACGTATCGTAAGAATCTAGCCGATATGATTTGTCCAAATCGGCTATAAGATGTAAGAAGAACAATATTAAGCAAACCCTAATTATGCTTCATCGGCTGTAAACACATAATCTATAAGTAAAGATTATATCTTAGCCGATGAATACATAATTAGGTTAAGAACAGATAACATATCCACTAATACTCCAATACGGCATTATACAAGAATATCAATCAAGGTAAATATATCGAGGCGAGCTTGATATATTTAATTGGAGTGATATCCTTGTATAAGGGGCGAATATAAAATGAAAGCATGATTAAGGTGATTTAAAGAAAACTAAACAGTTATATATTAGATAAGATCGGTTGAAACTCCAATACTACCCCTATTACAAACAAAGTCTTTGAATGTTTTTCAAGGTGGTGGATACCTTATGCTAATCTATGCCAATAAGCTAATTTGATTGATACCGATAAAACCTTAAATAAGGCCTGGTCAATATGGCTAAATCGAACCATCGACTTAGATTAGCTATGTTATATGGTAACTTAACAAGTCATACCTCCAGCTGAAGAACTTGAAGCACGAACTCATCGAAAAGCAATAACAAAAAGGTGACGATACGCCGAAAGTGTTATTTGAACTGTTGTTATTTTTTACATAGACCTCGAGTTTATATTTCTACCCATATCTAGACCCTATTTACAACTTGTCTAAACAAACAAGTCCTAGGTGGACTCTTACCACAATATTATAAAAAGGAAACTATCTCCTATTCTTAATTAATAGATACAATTGCCTCATCCGGACTCAATCCCTAGTTGGCAATATCTTCAAGTCCTCCAAAGCCAACACAAAGCTAGGCTACCCATATCGGCTCAACCGAATCCGATCCAGATTACCCATATCGGCTGCCCAAGACTGATTCCATATCGGTCGATATGGCTCCAGTCGATGCACTGTCTGTTTTGCAAAACTCCTTTATTCCTTCAAATCCGCCTCGGATCCAATCTTAATTGCTGGCATATCTTTACCAAATGTTCCTGCTAACACATATCCCCCAATTTCGAAGTATAAATTGATATGCTACGAAATTATCTCTAAGATCCGTAATAAGCTAGGGTTTTCCGTTCTTCGATGTTAAAGCTACGAGCTACAAATAATAACGACCCTCGGTTTTAACCCCCACGCCGTTAACTTCTCTCCACCACATAAACCGCCTAAGCAACTCAAACTTCTCGACAACACAAGCTCCGACAACGATCTCTATCAACTCCCAGTGATCGTCTTCTTCAATCTCCAATGGCAACCATCACTGATGTCCCCCTGGTACACTCCTTGAAGCCTTTAAGCTCTATCGGCTTTTTTTGCTCACCGCCCTTGTTTAGATTGAATTCCACTTTTAGATCCCCTTTTTTTAGGCAATTCTTGATTTATCCCTGTTTTCCTTCAATTATAGCACCTAAGACACCAAATTGCAATTCCGGTTTTGAAAGAACCGACCCATTACTTCCTTGGGGTGATGGGCGATGTAGACCCCTGCTACCTCATTAATGCTGAAACTGACAGAATGCCGTACAAACAAACCAAGCCAAATTTGGCCGATTGGCAGATAGTATTTAGATCTTGGCCCTCCAACTTGGATGGATGGAGAATATGGTATAAGAGGATATCAGCTGGCAAGCAACCCATGTGGGAAGAAATAGGAATAGCCAGTGTTTAGCTTTATCTCTAGCCAATATGAAAAAAGACGAACCAATGCTATCATCAGCTACATACTTCTAGTCTGACACCCTAAATGCCTTCTTGTTTGGCCAAGGGTCGATGACACCCACATTGCTAGATATCAAGATGCTTACTGGTCTAGACATTGTTTCATCGGCTAACCCCTTCTCCTTGAAAGTTAAGTGTGAGCACAAGTTGTCAACCAAGAATATAGGTAGTTGGTTAGGTTATATCTCCAAGCACATCGGCACAGGCCCAATAACAGATAGGGAACACATAGCTTTCCTGAACCTCTGGCTAGAAAGGTTCATTTTCAATGGATCAACCTGTGGCCCAATAGCCAACATGCAGCATCTGGCTCAGGCATTAGTGTCAAAGAAATCAATCCCCTTGGGCATGTTTTTTACTTGAGCTGTGTATCAAACCCTAAGCCAGTCAACAGCCAAACTCCTAACTCGAACCTCCGTCGGCTATGGAGGACCTTGGTGGTTCCTACAGCTCTGGTTGAATCTATATACCATCAATGTTGCTGTAAGAAGCCCCTTGTACTCATCAAGCTTTCAATCGGACCATTCAGATGATTAGGAACCTAGCATATGCCGATGCATGTCCTTTGGTGAGGCAGCATCAACTTTCCTTGGATCAGGCCGATCGGCTGAAGCCTTAGAGGAGTGGTTTGGCGAATTTTATGATGGGTTTCCCAAAGCTACAAGAGTTTGCTTACCTTATGTCAGTTTCATAGATTATGAACTCCCGTCTGATTTGAGGCTGAATGACCTAAATGATGTAGCCGATCCTAGCTCAAGGGAAAACTTTGTATTGGCTATCTCTTCATGCATCCTCCCAACATGGGTATCCCAAGGTCGCAACATATAAGTGACTTATGAATTCTAGCATCCAACATCGGCCGCAAGACAACTTGGAATGGGTCAACTCCCTGTCAGCTTGTACTTTGCTAGGAAAATTCAAACAAGGGGTATTGTGACATTGGCTCTACAGATGGATAGGGTTCTGATTATTTAGGGCCCCATACTTGGATCCTTGAACCATGTAAATATCCAACTTCTGAGAAAGCCAACTCTTTGACAAGGGGTGGAGAGAATGGAAGAAACATTTATTTCATCTATCGGCCACCTTCTACTTGACCACAATGATTCCATCCCTTAGTCCTCAGGTAAAATCACTTCTTTTCTTATCCTTAATCAACTTTAACTTTTTTTCTTCAAAAATGCCTAACTTTTCCCCTTGCAGGTCCTAGACACTTTTCCTCCAGCTCATAGCATAAGTGTCCAGCTGATTGTATATGCACCAGCCTTAAGGGCATCAGAAGATCTAGCTCCATCGGTTATCGGCTTCACTGCCTCTACAGTGGCATCTTTGCTAGAAGGCCAACTCAGGGAGCCGATATCTAGGGCTGGCGAGTAGTGCAAGCAAGCAATTACCAAAAAGCTGACAAAGAAGTCCAAAGTTGCATCCCTAAGAAGCTTGCTGATAGCGCACCTCCACTTGATTCTGATGTAGAACCATTCATGGATGAAGCAATCATGGAAGAAGAAGTCGATAAGGCTGCAACCGATATAAGTGACACTGAAGACCAATCTGCAGCTGATCCCAAACCAACCGATGTGGCCACCCCTCCAAGATCACTGGCTAAATAAGACATCCAGGCTTTACCAAAGCCACGCCAACGCAAAGCAATTCGCAAGGTGAAGGTAAGATACAAATCATCTTCAAATTTAACTTTTCTTGAACATGTCACCAATGTCTGCTTTTGTAGCGCAAGATTGTATCGGCTATGGGTAAAGACAAATACTCCCTGATGCCCCCCTTGTCGCCATCTCCTCAAGCTTCTCCAGCAGCATCAGTAACTTCTAAAACCCTTTAAGCTTTCATCGTCGGCCAATACACCATCACTTAACACTTGTTGTCTTCCTAGCCAAGAGCTCCATTGGCTTCCCCTCATCGGCCAACTCCAAGTGATCAATCCCCTTCTACCGTTGGTAGCCACCATGTAGAAGAACAAGAAAAAACCTCAGTTACACCGATGGCCCAGGTAAACTCACCAACACACCTCATTGGCTGAATCCTTCCTGTCACTAAACATCAATCTTGTGTTGCAGAAATTAGCCGATATGTTCTCTTTTGACATTAGGCAGTTCTTGGACAAGGAAGATGACGAAACAACAAGCAAAGCCAAGTCCCCAATCTCTGCTGATCTGAGAGCAAGGCTCCCGGACATAGCTGATCGGCTGGGATCTTCCCTGGACACATTGGTTGAAAACTACGGGCCGATCAGAGAACGTTTCCAATAGATCCAAGATCAACTCCCCGAAGAAGTAGCAGACACCATGTCCCTAGCTATGTTCCTTGAGCAACATCGCTTCAAACTTCAAAGGGCTAAGCAAAGGATATCCGATTGGCTCTATCGCCAAACCATGGAAACGACCTTCCAAACTAGCCGACAACAAGTTAATGAAAACAAGGCTAAGCTGGATGAACGCACAATCGGCTCAGAAATGATATAAAAACATATCACCGATCTTGAACAACAAGAATCCAATCTTTTGGCCAAGCTGGAACAAACCCGCAAGGAGATTGCCCAAGAAAAACAAAGATTAACCGATCTCCCAAAAACCATCGAAGATCAACCAGCCAAGCTAAAAGCATCAACCAAACACCTAGTGAGCCTCAACAAGACCTTGAAACCAATCCCTGGGACTAAAGCCGATGACACACATGTAATTGATGAAGTTGAACAAATTCTCCTGCGGACGATATTGACGATCCAAGCTTTCTTGGGTTGATGTAATAGTTTTAGACTCTTGATACAAATGTCTCAAAACACTTAAAATCTTTTGTGTAATATATTCATTGGCTTCTTAGCCGATTTTGGCTTCCATACTTGTACTTTTTTATATTTCATTGTATGTTTGGTCTAAAGGCGATAGTACATATCGGCCATCTTGAGGTGATGTTATCACACATCGGCTTTATTACACATTGGCAACTAACCGATTATGAATTGATCCAAACACTTGGGTAGTACTTATTCAAATATTTTCCATTTAAAACCTTTGCAAAATCTTTTCCATCAAGACCTTTGAGCATATATGCATTTTTAGGTACACAATGATGAATTCGAGAGGGCCCTTCCCAATTAGGTGACCACATTCCAAACTTATTATCTCTAGTCCCTATCGGCAAAATCAGCTTCCAAACAAGTTCTCCCTCCTCAAAAGTCTTTGGCACAACCTTTTTATTATAATGCCTTGAAAATCTTTCTTTGTCTCTTTTGATTTTTTCTAAAGCACGTAATCAAACTTGTGCCAAATCTTCTAAGTCATCAACCATCAAGCTATGATAATCATCGGCCAATAACTCATTCTGCAAAGAAATCCTTCTTGAACCGATGTTAGTCTCCCAAGGCAAAACAACTTCATGCCCATATACAAGCTAATAAGGCGGCATTTGTGTAGCTCCATGACATGCCATCCGATAAGCCCATAACGAATCGGCCAAAGTAATATGCTATCTTTTAGGTTGTTTTGCAATTTCCCTCTTAATCAACTTGATCAAACTCTTATTAGAAGCTTTAGCTTGTCCATTGGCTTGTGCATAATAGGAAGAAGAATTCAACAACTTAATGCCCATACTACCAGCAAACCTGATCTTGTCCATTGGCTACAAAGATAGATCCCTGATCTGTTGTTATAGTTTGTGGAATCCCAAACCGATATATTATATGCTCTTTAACAAATTCAATGGCATATTTGGAATCAACTTTTTTAGAGGAATTGCCTCAACCCACTTTGTAAAATAATCTGTTGCCACTAAATTATACTTATGACCCTTGTTTGATGGTGGATTAATCTGGCCGATCATATCAATTCCCTAACCTCTGAACGACCAAGGCTTAATAATTGGGTTCATAGCCGATGCTGGTGCTCTTTGGACTGCTCTAAACTTTTGACAATCTTGACATCCCTTATAATATTAAAGCAATCCTCCAGCATTGTCGGCCAAAAATATCCAACTTTTCAAAGCAACCATTTCATCTTATGGGCCGATTGATGTGTTCCACAAATTTCTTCATGTACCTCACACATGACAACTTTGGCTTCTTCCGAATTTAAACACTCGAGCAAAACCCAATCAGTCGTCCGATAATACAAATAAACATTAAGTAAAACATATTTTAAAGCTTTATACTTTAACTTCCTTGATGCTGATTGAGAAGAATTCTTTAAATAAGTAATAATATCATACCTCCATTCATCGGCGTCAACTTCTGCAACCTTAATATCAACATCATTCAATATTGGCTTATAACCTGATGCACCTTGAGCTAACTCATTGGCCTCAATGTTTTGTTCTTTGGGAATATGTTTCATAGTGATAACCTTGAAATTTTTCATCAACTCCTGACATTTTTTATTATAAACCCTTAAGATCTCATTTTTGCATTCATAATCTCCTAATAACAGATTGATTACCAACAATGAATCACCAACAATTTCAATAGCATCGGCTTCAACTTCTTTCAATAGCTGCAAACCTTTGAGAACTAATTCATACTCAGCTTGATTGTTTTTATAATAAGGTTTGATAGTAAAGGCAAACTCAAAACTTGCCCCTCTAGGTGATATAAGTACCAAGCCGATGCCACAACCATGTGTGCAAACAGATCCATCAAAGAATAAACTCCAAGGCATCATCTCAACATAATTAATTGATTCACCCCGATGTTGAATGAAAAAATCGGCAACTGCTTGTCCTTTTACTGCCTTAACCGATTCATATCTAAGATCAAATTCTATTAAAGCAAAAATCCACTTCCCAACTCTACCTTTTAGGACTGGAGCCAATAGCATATATTTGACTACATCAGCCTTGCAAACTATCGTGCACTCATTTGAAAGTAGATAATGCCTTAACTTTGTACATGAAAAATATAAACATAAGCACAACTTCTCAACAGGGGTATACCTTGTTTCTGCGTCCAACAGCCTTCTGCTAAGATAAAATATCGCTCTTTCTTTTCCTTCGACCTCTTGAACTAGAACTGAGCCGATAGACCTCTCATCGGCGGATAGGTAAAGCTTGAATGTAATCCCCTTCTGAGGTGGCGCTAATACTAAAGGTGAACTTAAATATTCCTTGATAATGTCCAATGCCTTTGTTAAATCGACTATATGTCCATCAATTTTTTAAATTTCATAACCACATCATCAATATAAATTTCAACTAAAACACCAATGAGACAACGAAAGATATAATTCATAGCCCTTTGATACATAGCACCAGCACTTTTCAAACCAAAAGTCATAACAACTCACTCATACAAGCCGATTGTCCTAAAGGCAGTCTTATGAATATCTTCTTCAGCCATAAAAAATTGATTATACCCTGCATTGCCATCCATAAAACTAATAATCTTATGTCCAGATGCTGCATCAATCAATAAATCCGCAATCGGCATTGAGTACTCATCCTTGGGTGTAGCTTTGTTCAAATCTCTAAAATCAATGCAAACTCTAAGCTTTCCATTTTTCTTTGTTACTAGTACTATGTTTGAAACCCATTCAACATATCGGCAAGGCCTTATAAAGTTGGCATCATAAAGTCTTGTAATCTCTGTCTTGATAGCATCAGACATCTCTGGCTTGAATCGTCTTTAAGATTAAGACTATTTGTGTGGCCGATACCCTGGTTTAATAGGGACCCGATGTTCTACAATAAATTGGCTAAGTCCTGGCATCTCATCATATTCCCAAGCAAAATAATCTTTATAATCTTTTAATAACTTAATCAATTCCTTTTTGAACTCATTGGACAACTTAGCACTTACAAATATTGGCCTAAGTCTATCACTATTACCAATATCGACCTTTTCTAACTCATCGGCCGACATAAACCTTCAAAATCATTTACATAATCTTGTACATATGCATTGGGGCTATCTTCTATGCCTTTAAAGTAAAATTTGGGGTTCTCCATCATCGATCGGCTGAATATTACAATCAGATACATTTAAGAAATCACCTTCCCAAACTTTACCTGACAAACAATCAAGTCCTTCCATCTCCCAATAGATAAATCAGAAATAGTAACATTAACTGACCTGTCGGCTTGCACGATCTCTACCTGGTCTCCTTGCCACTGAATCAAGTTTTGGTGCATTGTTGAAGGTATACAACAGTTAGCATGAATCCAATCTTTTCCCAACAACAAGCTATATGATCCCTTCCCATCAATGACAAAAAATGTGGTTGGAATTGTCTTGCTACCAACTGTCAATTCAATATTTAGAACTCCTTTCGTCTCAGATGAATTCCCTTCAAAATCTTTTCACATCATATTAGTCTTGATCAAGTCTTCTGGTGTCGAAACTTGGTTTCGGCAATAAGAAATTGGGGGTAGCAGTCAAGCGCCAAGTACGATGGGTTAGTATGCAAAGGGATTTAGACAGGTTCAGGCCCTCTCAATGAGAGGTCATACCCTACTCCTGTTTCGGGGTTCGATCCACCGAATGGTTTATTGATCTCTTGATCTCTTTGTGTATGAAGAAAGGCTTAGCTATTCGCTATTGTCCCTTATTTTTTTGTCTATCCCTCAAGGGACGTCCTACCCTCCTTATATAGGTTTAGAGGGCAGGCTCACAAGTTGGAGACCTAACTACAATCGGTATCGAACTCCATAATATTCCCGACTTAGGAATATAAGTCGTTCCTTATTACACAAGGTAACGTAATACTCAAGTCCTAAGCCGATTACATATTCATGAATCATAACCTATCCCCTATAGCTAGTCGGATAAGCCAGCCATGAGGGTATCCGGTACCCATAATCTCCATAGTAGCCCCTGAGACCTTCACAGTCGACGAGATAACTTTGCCTTGAACCAGAATAACACATAGCCGAGTGCCCCCATTGCCGAGTGCTTCCATCATCTCTGCCTAAGTCTGCCGAGTGCTTTATCATCCAGTAAGAAAGCTGTGAAGGGCTGAAAACATCTAAAAAATTATCAAGAATATATACTTAGGTGCATTGACTAGATGCACCTAATTAGGTGTAGCCCCCGACTATGTGTTTAGTTAAACAAATTAAGCATATAGTGAAGAACTATAATAATCATTCTCATCCAAGTAAAATAAATGCCTATCCTAAGCCAAAAGCAATCATAAAAAATCATATAACACATAACCCTATAATTAAGGCATAGTGTATAATGACCCCAAGTAGTGGCAAGCTCATGCTATCAGAGTCGTTATGCCCGAGTCCTCTTAAAGCATACTACTCGTCCATCCTCAGGAGTAAGTTCTATAATCAATAAAAAATCTAAGTTAATAAACCTTCATAGATTTATCAACCATCTAAAAAATATGACCAAAATATTAAATAGCATAAGCCATAATATTGGTCGTAATCAAAAAAGCACACCAAGTTGGCAAAATAGCATTGATATAATATAAAATCAATTGCTTTGTAAAAAACCAAACAGCTCCTGCTACCTATAGAAAAGTTACCAGGACAGTTATAAAAAACTTTACTATTTGTCACCTTCCAAGTTGCATCGTACCAACCCTCAAAAAGTTGTGTAACTGCTGTATGAAAGGATTTTGAAGGCATTGGGCAATAAGACACGTGCATATTGCCAAGGCAAATCTGCTTAAGTCCCTAGAGACACGTGTCTAGCCACACCTGCTGTAGGCCTCTCATGGGTCTTGGCCCAAATACGAGAAAGCCTACCGATACCCTAAAAATCTCTAAAGCGCCGTCGTCTTCCCCGTCGCTTCGTCTTCTGAAAATTTTCCCTTTAGCGCTCTTGTTCACAAGCTCTTCGTAGAAACCTAGAACTCGAGCGCATTCAGATCCATCCATCCAGAAGCTCATTGCTTCATCAAGATCCACCGCGCGCATCTAGCTCCCATCATCTCCTTCGAGAATCCTTACTCAATACCAGATTTGCTTTGCCCAAACCGCATCCATGGCAGAGGAGAGAGAAATCCCCTTTGACTAATGGGCAACATCAGATGTGAAGGAATCAACCCTTCGGGAAATGGTGAAGGACGGAGTTCGTCCTGCCAAGGAGATCATCGGCTGGTGCCCGGCGTACGGTGAAGAGTTTCCCACTCCAAACACCGGTGAGATTGTAGTTTTCACCCACTTTTTCTACTGCGGATTTGGTCTTCCCTCTTCCGAATTCTTTCGTGGTATCCTCGATTACTACGGTCTCCAAATCTATCATCTGAATCCAAACTCTATACTACACATTGCCATCTTCATCCATGTGTGCGAAGCTTTTTTAGGCATCCATCCTCACTTCAACCTCTTCCGCCGTATGTTCTCTCTTAAGGCACACCCAACCAAAGATAACCCTTGTGTTGTCAGTGGTGCCGGATTCCAGCTTCGCGGTACTCTCTGCAAAGACTACTTTCCTCTTCCCTTGAAATCTTCAAACAAGGGCTGGCATGCGAACTGGTTCTACATCTCAAACCTAGCCCCCAATCTGCCCAACTTCATCGGTCTCCCTCCAATCGGTCTCCCTCCAATCCAACGAGCCAACTGGAATTCTCTGCCAGAAGACCAAGACTGGATAGAAGCGAACAACCTTCTGGCTAAGATCCTTGAAATGAAGAATAAGGGCCTCCAAGGAGAACAGATCACCCGGCACTTCATCAAGAGTCAATTGGCTCCTATCAAAGAAAGGTCTAAACTAGCGTTCGAATATGAAGGCCAAAGTGATCCCAATCGGGAGGACCGTGAGTCCCTAAATTTCCAGGTCTTGTGTGCTCGGATGTACAAGATCTTCTCCTCTGGAATTGCAGTGGACTACAGCAATAAGCTGCCAGTTATCCCCTTCAATCTTCATCGACCACCACCTCCGATAAGTAGGCTCTGCATCTTGATTTATTCTTTAATCTGTTCATATCCTTCAATGTATCTCAAAAAGTACTACTTCCAGGTGTCGAAACTTGGTTTCAGCAATAAGAAACTGGGGATAGCAATCAAGCGCCAAACACGATGGGTTAGTATGCAAAGAGGTTTAGACAGGTTCAGGCGCTCTCTAACAAGAGGTAATACCCTACTCCTGTTTCGGGGATTCGATCTGCCGAGTGATTTATTGATCTCTTGATCTCTTTTAATATGTGCTCTCGTGAGTTCTCTCTCTGATTCTCTATATTCGTCTCATATCCCTCAAGGGACGCCATACCCTCCTTATACAGTCTTGAAGGGTAGGGTCACAAGTCGGAGACCCAATCACACTCTATGTCGGACTTCTCAATCTTACCAACTTTGGACTATAGGCTATTACCTTATCACAATGGTAACGTAATACCCAAGTCCTAAGCCGGTTTACATAATTATGAGTCACAACCTATCCCTTATAGTAAGTCGGATAAGCTAGCCGTGAGGGTATCTGGTACCCATAATCTCCATAGTAGCCCCCGAGACCTTCACAGTCGACGAGATAACTTTGCCTTGAACCAGAATAACACCCAGCCGAATGACTCCCTAGCCAAGTGCTTCCATCATCTTTGCCTGAGTCTCCCGAGTGCTTTATCATCCAATAGAAAGGCTGTGAAGGGCTGAAAACATCTAAAAAATTTCTTAAGAATAGATATTTAGGTGCATCGACTGATGCACCTAATTAGGTGTAGCCCCTGACTATGTGTTTAGTTAAACAAACTAAGCATATAGTCAAGAACTATAATAATCATACTCTCCTGAGTTAAATAAATGCCTAGCCTAAGCCAAAAGCAATCATAAAAAATCATATAACACATAACCTCATAATCAAGGCATAGTGTATAATGAATTCCGAGTACTCGGCAAGATCATGCTTATCCGAGTCGTTTTGCCCGAGTCATCTCAGAACAAACAACTCAGTCAACCATCATGGGTAGAAAATCTAAGTTAATAATTCATCAATCATCTGAAAAATATGACCAAAATATTAAATAGCTGTAGCCATAATATCGGTCTTAATCAAAAAAGCACACCAAGGTGGCAGAAAAGCATTGACATAATCATAAAATCAAATGCTTTGTAAAAACCAAACAGCTCCTGCAACCTATAAAAAAGTTACTAGGACAGTTATAAAAAACTTTACTGTTTGTCACCTTCCAAGTTGCATCGTACCAACCTTCAACAAGTTGTGTAACTACTGTATGAAAGAATTTTAAAGGCATTGGGCAATAAGACACGCACATATTGCCAGGGCAAATCTGCTTAAGTCCCTAGAGACACGTGTCTAGTCACACCTGAACAATGGGTTGTAGGCCTCTCATGGGTCTCGGCCCAAATACGAGAAAGCCTATCGATACCCTAAAAATTACTGAAGCGCCGACGTTCTCTCCGCCGCTTCATCTTTTGATCCGAATGGTTATCCCTCATGGGATGCACCAAAATAGATTTGATAATTGAATCTCAACTGGCTCAAGAACTCAGCTTGTGACCCTTGTGGGAAATAATGATTGATCCAGACCATGAATATAGGAGATAAGCTCGCGGCCATGAATTCATGTTGCATATATCCAGAATAAGTCCAAATTGAAGGTATGATCCTCGTGCTAGAGCTATTAAGCCCCTGAGCATGTTGCTTCTCCTTCTGTCGCAGTCGAGGTTATCCATTGGTGGCAACTGATTCCATCGGCATGGAAGTGAGACCACCAATGTGAAGATAAAATTTCCCATCAAAGGTAACGAAGATATCGGTGGTGGAGACATAGTTGCCCATCAACAGCGATGGCGAAATCTACCAACCATGGAAACGAAGAAAATAGTCGGCGGTGATAAACGTGACCAGCAGTAATGATGACAGTCATTGGTGACCAAGGCAAGTCGGTGTTGAAGATGAAGATGCACATGCGCAATGACGACATAGGCCAGCAATGACGACGAGACCACCAGTCGGCAATGACGGAGATAGCCGGACGATGAAGACGAAAATACTAATCAGCTGCGGCGTAATAGGCCAACCAACTGTGACAGACGCAACCGGTGGTGATGACGATCCGTAGTAGAAAAAACAACCAGTTGTAGAGACAAAGTTGTCCGTCAACAGTAGCAGAATAGGTAATGCCGAAGAGACATGGCAAGATATTGATAAAGATGGCGGCATTGGTGCCCCAGTCAAATTTTAGTGTAGACGAAGCCCAAACTCCTGAAGCAAAGAATATGGTTGACAGGAGTTGACTGAAGATGAAGATAATGTCGATGACGAAGGTGCCGATAATAATAATCAATCAAACTGTTGAGAAGATATCAAAGCCCAAGTAGTTTCCTTGACGCTAGCATGTGTGTGGCGTCAACTGAGAGTCAAAGTTATCGGTGAAAATGTTGGAGTCGCCGAAGTAGAAAGCTTGCTCTGGAGCAAAGATTTTGAGTCTTGTATTTGTGTAGCCCCCGACTCTATGCTTAGTTGGGAAACAACTAATCATAGAGTCAAGAACTATAGCTTATCATTGAGTAGCCATTGCTTGAATAAAGATGCGCATTGAAGATGTCATGTTGAGGCTCTTGGAGACGTCGTGGTTGGTGAAGTGACGAAGCTTGCGAAGTAGAGGCAATAGAACTAATCGACGATGAAAACGTAGATGCCCAACAACGGTGATGTCACCAATCAACCGTGTAGGCAAAAACACCAGTCGGCGGCGGCGAAGGCAGGCCGACGATGAAGTCGTAGGCACCCAACGACGGCGATGTCACCAATCAACCGTGTAGGCGGGAAACACCAGTCGGCGGCAGTGAAGGCAGGCCAACGATGAAGTCGTAGACGCCCAACGACGGTGATGTCACCAATCAACCGTGTTGGCGGAAACACCAGTCGGCGGTGGCGAAGGCAGGCCGAAGTCGTAGACGCCCAACAACGGTGATGTGTCCAACCAACCGTGTAGACGGAAACACCAGTCGGCGGCGGCGAAGGCAGGCCAACGATGAAGTCGTAGACACCCAACAACGGTGGTGTATCCAACCAACCGTGTAGGCGGAAAACACCAGTCGGCGACGGCGAAGGCAGGCCGATGATGAAGTCGTAGACGCCCAACAACGGTGATGTCACCAATCAGTCGTGTAGGCGAGAAACACCAGTCGGCGGCGGCGAAGGCAGGCCGATGATGAAGTCGTAGACGCCCAACAATGGTGTTGTCACCAACCAACCGTGTAGGCGGAAACACTAGTTGGCGGCGGTGAAGGCAGGCCAGCGGTGGTGTATAATTGATCAATCCTACAGTATAAACATGTAGGATGAGTAGTATCTGATGCAAATATAGTACTCGAGGAAAATTCAAGCACTTTAAAATATTTATAAGTATGTATTTCTCCTCTTGTCGATATTGATTTCCCTGAGTAGATGACTCATTACGTTTAAACACTCTGCCCGACTAGTCATTGACATGAGTTCGTCATCAATGGAACAAAGTTTCACATATCAGACTTTACTACTCGGGTACTTTCATAATTTTAGAGCAGAAAACAAATTATCTTATCTCTATGCTTTTGATGTCTTCCAAGTAATACTTAGCACCCTGCGTTATACACTCCATCCAACGAGCCCCCGGGTGCTAGGATTCGGCCCAAGGGCAACTATCCATCGACAAACCAAGCGGAAAGCATAGGGAAATAGAGTTGCACAACTCGATAAACACTTTTTTTACTCGGATTATGTCGCAAGCAATCAAGATAAATATTATGAAAATTAACTCAAAAATATGATATAACATCTGTAGCCCCCGACTCACTGCTCAACGGAGGACCAGTTGATGAAGTGAGGCAGAGCAAAAAGAAAATATCATATAAAGAAGGAAATTAATGATGACTTAGCTTTTTGGTATTTCCACCGGTGACGACAGAGGTGGGGCCCCACGGTGGGCTTTAATTGTTATGCTTCTCTTGCCGCGAGGCTTTAGTTGCATCGTTTGATTTGGCGTAGAAGTTGGCTGTTTTGAACATCTTCTTGACCGTCCTCGGAGGCTTATGCCCGAATTTGCCGATCAGCAACTCGTCGGGAACGCTTTTCTGGAATGCGATTATGATGACGTCGTCGGTGATGTCAGGGATCTTGTTTCGCTTCTCCGAGAAATGCCGAATGTAGTCCTTCAATGACTTGTTGGGCTTCTGAATCACGTTGTAGAGATCGAAGTGGGTCCCGGGCCTTTCGTAAGTGCCCTAGAAATTGGCGATGAAGTGGTCCCGAAGCTCACTCAACGAATCGATCGAACCTCTTGGTAAGCTTGTGAGCCAGTTCTTAGCTGAATCGGCGAGAGCAACGGGCAGGTAGTTCGCCATGGCCTTGCTGTCTCCTCCTGCTGCGCGGATGGCGAGGGTGTAAACGGTCAACCATGACTCGGGGTCGGTTTTGCCGTCATACTTGTCAATCCCTGTGGGCTTGAATCCACTCGGCCAATCCACTCGACGCAGGTCCCGAGTGAACACGGGTATTCCATCGTCATAGTTGTCAGGTGATCTCCTTCGGTCTTCATAATAGGGTCTATTGCGCTTACGATGATGCCGGTCAAATACCTCCATCAATTCACTCGGCAGGGGTCTCCGCGAGCTGCTTTGGTAATTGGAGTTATGATGAATCCGATCGTGGACGGGTGGCCGACCGTGACCTCTCTCATGAGAGGCGGCCGATTATTCTTGATGCTTCCATGCTGCGTAATGGCGAGGGTCTTTGGACTTGGCGGGTGTCTTGCTCTGCTCGGGTCTCTTGCTCAGCTCAGGTCTCCGGTAGTCTTTGGATCGCATCGGCAACAGGCGGCTGTCCTCGGGTGTCTCGGCGATGGACTCGGTAGATCTCCGCGCGGAGCTAGAAGGAACGTCGTTGGCTATGGCTGCGACAATGGTCTTGATCTTGTCTAAGAGCGGTGTTACCGCAGCGGGTGCCGCTTCGATGATGGTGTCGATGAGGGTGAGGGCAGCGACCGCATTCTGTTGAGGCGTGTGGAAGATGTTGGCGTTGTCGACTCGTGTCTGGAGTATGGCCTCATGGGCGGAGCACCCAGTCCCCCTCAGGTCTCGTTTCCTCTTGTCAGCTTCTTCTTTTCGTTTGAGCTCCTCCTCCGCTACCCTACGGGCCATGGCCGAGTCGGTCTCGGCTACTTCGGCCATGAGGACGTTGAAGAACATCGGGTCGTAGTCCTTATCGAAGTCAGAGTCGTCGAAGTCGTCCGTGGAGATGTCGTAGATGTCGTCGAAGTCGGAAGAGCTGCGGTAATCAGCGATCTCGGTAGATGAGCACGACCCGAGCGGTTGAATCATGACGGCAATTTCCCTTGATCCCGGATCGCAGCATGATGATGATGGTTCTCCCAATTGGATCGATTCCAACTCAGAAGACTGAAGATTGTGGTAGATCTTAGCGTCGTCCGGTAACCCGAACGTGCCGTGAGGTTTCCCCTCCCAACTGGTTCGAATCCGAGTCAAGGAGAGAGAGCTTGCCGAATTTGTCGGTGATGAAGTCGAGGCTGCTGAAGCGAAATGCCTGCCCAGGGACGAAGGCGAAGTCGTCGATGCCTGATGAAGATCCCATCGCGCTTGTCGGCGAGATGAAGAAGAAAACTGGAGGCACTGACCCCTACCTGGCGCGCCAACTGTCGAAACTTGGTTTTGGCAATAAGAAACTGGGGGTAGCAGTCAAGCGCCAAACACGATGGGTTAGTATGCAAAGAGGTTTAGAAAGGTTCAGGCCCTCTCTAACGAGAGGTAATACCCTACTCCTGTTTCGAGGATTCGATCTGCCGAGTGATTTATTGATCTCTTGATCTCTTTCAATATGTGCTCTCGTGAGTTCTCTCTCTGATTCTCTATATTCGTCTCATATCCCTCAAGGGACGCCCTACCCTCCTTATATAGTCTTGGAGGGTAGGGTCACAAGTCGGAGACCCAATCACACTCTATGTCGGACTTCTCAATCTTACCAACTTTGGACTATAGGCCGTTACCTTATCACAATGGTAACGTAATACCCAAGTCCTAAGCCGGTTTACATAATTATGAGTCACAACCTATTCCTTATGGTAAGTCAGATAAGCCAACCGTGATGGTGTCCGGTACCCATAATCTCCACACCAAACAACGCTCTGATCATCTCTCGGCCATATAAGGTGTTCCATGAAGATATACCAGCTCAGCCGACTGCCAGAAAGCCAACTGGCGGCCCAAAGATCAAACCTCAAATTAAAGGCAAGAGAGCTGCTGCTACCATCGAAGAGACTAGCAAACGTGCAAGCTAGCAGAGGAAGCTGGTCGTGGATGACTCGGACGAGGAAGCTGAAGAAATTCAAACTCTAAAAACCAACATAAGCTTTCCGAGGCCATCCACAAGATCTACTCCAAATATCAGGAAGTCCAACAGGTATGCTTCGCACAACCGAAGTTATCTTCTTGTTGTGAACCCGCTTGATTCCATCTTGATCATCTTTATCTTTTTCTGCAGAAAACCTCAGGACATAGATCCCACCGGGCAGACAGAAAAAATAAATCCATCCACAATGCCAGAAAAACCGAAGTCTGCAGAACAAGGGTCCCAGAACCCTCTCCCGAGTGAGGGCATCCCTGAGCAAGAGCCCCTGACTGCCAGCCAGGACACCCCGACTAGAAACCAGCCGGACAAGGACGAACAAGGTCCATGGAGTCAAGAAACTCTGGTTGAAGATCCAACTCCAAGGACAGGTAACCTTCGATAGTCCCAAAACTTCTTGTGTTGAACACACCTTCTGACTTCCATATTCATCATCCTTAGAGCAAACAATCGAAGAGGAGGAAATTACCCGACTGAAGTCTACAGAAGACTCAGTTCCTCCAATTAAAATCGAGTGGCGAGACGCCGAAGGCAAAAGGCAGGGCATCGCGTTGAACAAGCAAAAAGAAGCCGAAGAATGCGATATGCTCGTTGCCAACCTCAACGAAGTGACTCGGCTAATGAATGTATGTATAAATTTCTCATATCTCAACCGCATAGTCTTGTGTAGCCAACTGACTCAATCTTCATAATGCAGAGAATACATCGTCGCTCAATGGTTAAGTCAGACACTCTAGAAAAGCTGGTACCTGATGTCAACTCTCTGGAAAATATCAAGGAATATCTCAAAGAAGCCAGATAAGAAGCTGCAGCCAGAGAGGTCGTCCTGAGGGAAGAAATCAATAAGCTTTGAGATTTGAACCTGGAACTTCGTGGTTCAATCGGAGGTAATGAAATCCAACTAATCTTGTTCTTGTATAATCTGATTGGTTCTATTAACTCCAGATCTTCATGTTGTAGCCAATATATCTGAAATTGATTCCCTCAAGGCTCAATTAAAGAAAGCAGAGACTGACAATGCCAAGCTTGAGTCTAACAAGAATAAAGCCTTAGAAGAAATTGAAGGTAACTCCTAAAACTCATACTCCTTGATCTATCTGATCTTGGTTATTTGTGTAATCTAAATCATATCAAACTTGTAGCTAATAAGATTAAATCCCATGCTCAATTTGAAGTCTTTGCCGAAAAACTCCGAAGAGCTGAAAGAGTCCGGGATGACAGCGCCAATGCTGCTACGCCCATAGTATCAGTGCTCTATGAAAGCGGCCTTGGGATAAGCTCCATGGATGCCGTTGAAATCTTCGAGAAACTCAGGACGGCTCCAAAAAAGTACATAGAGAATATCACTGATGTTGCTGTCATGAGTGCGAGCCAAACCGTGGTGTTAACAGCAGATTTTCGTAATCGACCCGGAGAGGGAAGAGGAAACCGACGCGGAGAGAGGGGGTTGAATTGGAGTCGGACCAAGTCTTGTATCGGACTCGGTAAACGTATCGGACTGGGAGAAGCGTTAGCAGGAACAGCGTATCGGCCTATACTGATTCAATATGGTTATTGGCCGATAGAGGCTGGAAGTTGACAGAGTTCGCATGGGCTTGCTTTGGGCTGAAGATAAGCCTCAAGGTGGTTGCCAAATAGAGATAAGGCTCGGTTTTAGGCAACTGTATCTTGTAAATCAAGTAGGTTTAGATCTAATCTACGGCAAGAGTTTGCCGCAAAGATTTGTTTGTTAAATTGTAGATAAGATCGTGTCCTATCTGGACAATGTTGTAATCTCGGGTATAAATATCCCGGTAGTGTGTACATAGAAACTCTTTCACAACAATACAACATATAAATCAATCTACTTTCGGCGCATCGCCAACCCTCGCCAGAGGTTAATCTCGACGAGTTCTTGTTTCCCCAGAGCAGAGGTAAGAACTCGTGCCCGACGATCTACATCGTCGGGGCTAGCGTGCCGCTTTAGGCACGTTAAGCTTCGATGATGTGATCGTCGTTTATCATGCTTTGGGTGGTTTTCATAAGTGTATTAATTATGCTTCGCTAGCAATCTGCTCGTTTTAGGGTTTATTGCCGACGACGGTTTAATTATTATGCTTAGTTAAATCACTCAATGCATCTATCGTCCCCAAAAGCGATTGACAACTTGATTTTCTTTGTGTCAAGTCTCAATTCACGCTTTGAGTTGCTATCGACCTTAGTCCTATTTTGAGATCTAATCCAAAGCCTGTTTTCGATCGTGATTAAGGATAGCGCCGGGGTTTCAGCCGGTCTTATCTAATTCATGTAATTACTATAATATTTTTATATGTATTTGCTACTTGTATGAGCAGATTGACAAATATAAATGCATTTGTTATAGGTTATCCTTTAGGGTTCGCCTATGATCGATGTATTTACATAAGTTGATTGGCTTGTACAAGTCTGCATTAGAGTATTAGCTAGTGCAATTATTTCTTTTATCCCTCATCGGCCGATGCCTCTAATTGACATGAACATGTTGATGAAGGCCGATGAGATTAGATCAATACTTTGATGCTGTTTTATCACAATTACAAGCGAGCCGATATAGCTTTGCCCTATCGGCTAGGTCATGACAATGTGACATTCGCCTATCGGCCGATCGGCCATTGTGTACTTACATGGTTTGCTTGTTTATCTTGTTGATTGCAGATCAAATCAACTGGCATGCCCTACACACACTTAGGCAAGCCTTTGGACCTGCACTGAAGTTAAGCAGATCTCCCAGGCTGCCGTGGAAACGTGGAACCCATTTTGTCATGAGGCGGGTCTAAATTTTGCGCCAACACGCTTTTGGCACGCCTGGTGGGACCACAAGAACACAAGCTTCGCGACAACAAGAAGATCACTGCAAGATGTCAAAGCAAGGTGAGATCTTCGAGGAGAACGTCGTCTCAGTGACCGTCGACCAGCTCAATGAAGAGCAGAGAGCTGAGATGGACAAGCTGGTCGAGCATTTCCAAAATATGTACCTACAGACATACTCTAGGACTCGGCAACGCACCCTTATCCAAAAATCTAAGGTGGTAATGCCGAGTTCTGGAGATGGAGCCAACACATCGGCGGCGGCACACGACCACACCGTCAAGACCGAAGAAAATGCTGTGCCGGCACTGCAAGACCGAATCGACTCTGCAGTTCATTCTGCGCTAGTCAACCAGTCTGCAATCCTGGTGAACACATTGACCAATACGGTCAAATCAATCTTAGATGGTTCCATTCATCAGCGCAAGCCTCAAGGGCCGATTTTCTTACCAGAAAACAAATTCCCTGCTTATCGGACCTTGAGGACCGACCTGAGCGCGGCTCCACAGCCAACGGCGCCGATCCCACCTCCATCGGCTCAACCAGCATCAACCTTGCCACTGGTCCTCACCAGGCAAATGGGAGGAAGCCCGATGTAGGGGAAACAACCGGTGATCGAGCCGATGCAGCAAGTCCCAGTCAACCCGCCACGGTCAGACAACCTCAAATCCCCATGTTTGGCAACCCTCTGCAACCAGCTGCTTACAACGCGTCGCAAGGCTACCAGCAGTACACCGCAGGGCAGTACGACGCACAAAATCTAAATCATCACTTCCAACCGTACTCCCCCAGGCAGTATCGGGCAGAGGGCCTTCAGCGGTCTTACCACCAGGACCTCCCACATCGGCCTGTAGGATACTGGGCCGACATGATAGCCGAGGTGATGCGAGATCAGTTCGGCTTGAAACCCAAGGAGAGCTCTACGGTGTATCGGCACCCATATCCCGAGGAATTCGACAGAGTGCCACTGCCGAACCGATACAAGATCCCGGACTTCTCCAAATTTTCGGGGCAAGACAACGTCTCTACATACGAGCACGTAAGCCGATTCCTTGCACAGTGTGGGGAGGCATCGGCTATAGAGGCATTGAGGGTGAGATTTTTCCCTCTGTCTTTGTCAGGGTCAGCGTTTACATGGTTTTCCTCTTTACCCTGCAGAGAATGGATAGATCTAGAGAAGCAGTTTCACAGATACTTTTACAACAGCGTACAAGAGATGAAACTGTCTGATCTCACTGCCATCAGGCAATGGGTTGATGAATCGGTCCCAGAATACATCCAAAGATTCAGGGACGTAAGGAATAGGTGTTACAGCCTCAGTTTGACTGATTCTCAATTGGCCGATCTGGCATTTCAAGGACTATTGGGGCTGATACGAGAGTGGTTCTCATCTCAGGAATTCGACAGCCTAGCTCAGCTAGCGCAACAGGTATCGGCCCATGAACAAAGATTCCAGGAGGCGAAGAAATTCGCAAAGAAAATCAGTACCGTCTATCAGTACGCCTCCGATGAAGATGATGAGGACAATGCCGACGTCGACCTGGGTGAGTGGGCCTGGATGAAGAAGCCGACAACGTGTCAATGGGCCAAGAAGAGCGACAAAGAGGACAAGTACGACTTTGACATCAACAAGGCCGATAAAATATTTGATCTACTCTTGCAAGAAAAACAGATCCAGCTGCCAGTAGGTCATGTACTGCCATCGGCTGAGGAAATCAAGAAAAGAAGATATTGCAAGCGGCACAACACATATTCGCATCATACCAATGAATGCAAAATCTTCTGACAACAGATCCAATCGGCCATCGAGCAAGGTAGGATCAAGATTGATGAAGCCAAGCGGCCGATGAAGATAGAAGGACACCCGTTCCTAGTTAACATGGTGTGGGCAGACAGGGCCGACGGCAATAGCCATCGGACCGGCAAGCGACCTCATCAGACCTCAGAGGGTCTGATCAGAAAATACCAGCGACGGTGGGAAGAACAAGCGCAAGACCATGCCGATCAAGACAACTCTTACGACCCTCATTGGGAATGCGAGTTTTTTCGGTTTTGCTGGAATGAAGAGATGAGGTTGCCATCAATCCAAGAGTGCCCTGCATGTAATGACATAGATGACTCCCACCAGGGCAGCTCGAGCAAACAAGTGCATCGGCCAAGCAAGCAGAGAAAGTCTGTACATGAAAGACTAGGGCCGATGCACCATGATCGTCGGACTGAGCACGACGAGCAAATCCAGAACCCCCAATGGTGCCCAAGCGACGTGTTTAGCAAGACACAGAAACGGTGGGTTCAGAGATTGAGGAGAAAGGAGCAGATCCAGGAGCAGCAGGCGACAATAGCTCATCAGCCCGCCAAGACCAAGAAGGAGTGGAGAATAAAATCCACAATTGTCAAGGCCGATGAGGGCACCTCCAAGTCAATTCGAGCTCCTACGTCTGCAAAAGGTAAAGGAGTAGCATCGGCTTCAGTTAATATGGTTTTCATATTGCCAGCAGAATACAGCGTGCAGACGACCGATGAAGCGATAGCCAACGATGAGCAGTCCTCGGCTACACTATGGTTGTCGCCAGATCAAGCTGTGTTCGACAAGCCAGTCGACACCAGCCACAGGCACCTCCGGCCATTATACATCAAGGGATTCATCAATGGGCGGCCGATGACGAAGATGCTGGTCGATGGCGGCACGGCAGTGAACTTAATGCCATACACAACCTTTAGGAAGCTTGGAAAAGTACCTGAAGACCTCATCAAGACCAACATGGTGCTCAAGGACTTTGGCGGCAACGCATCTGAGGCGAAGGGGGTGCTAAACGTGGAGCTCACCGTGGGCAACAAGACGATACCCACCACCTTCTTCGTCTTTGATGGAATGGGTTCCTATAGCCTATTGTTGGGACGGGATTGGATCCACGCAAATTGTTGCGTCCCTTCAACAATGCACCAATGCCTTATACAATGGCAAGGGGACCAGGTCGAGATCGTGCAGGCCGATCGGTCAGTACACGTGACCAATGCCGATCTCGCAGTTTGGGAGATGGAGGGAATCGATTGCCTGTCCGGACGAGTCTGGGATGCCGATTTCCTCAAAGTAACTGATTGCGACATCGAGACGATTGAAGATCAAGACAAACAGTTGCTTTAACAAAGATGTACCATCCACTGCCCAAGATAAGCAAGCTAGTCCCTACACAGATGATGCGGTGGATGAGTTAGACAGGAAATTGGGACAAGGCTTTACGTCGGCCGATCAGCTCGAAGAGGTTGATATAGGAATAGGTGACAGGCCTAGGCCGACGTATGTAAGTGCTAACCTGCCAAGGGAATATAAGAATAATTTGATAAATCTTTTGAAAGAATTCATAGACTGTTTTGCATGGGAATATCATGAGATGCCAAGGTTAAGCCGGTCGATCGTACAACATCGGTTACCTATCAAACCAGTCTATCGGCCATTTAAGCAGGATCCTAGGAGATTTAAGGCCAATATGCACGAAGCTATCAAAGCAGAGATCACCAGGCTTTACGACGCCAATTTTGTTAGACCCTGCTGATATGCGGACTGGGTTTCCAACTGTTGGCACAGAATTTAGACCCGCCCAACAAGAAAATGGGTTCCAAGTTTCCACGGCAGCCTGGGAGATCTGCTTAGCTCCAGTGCAGGTCCAATGGCTTGCCTAGGTGCGTGTAGGGCATGCCAGTTGATTTGATCTGCAATCAACAAGATTAATCATGTAAACCATGTGAGAACCGATGGCCGATCGGCCGATAGGCCGATGTTGCATCGTGGAGGCCTGGCCGATAGGGCAAACCTAGATCGGCTTACTTGACGTAATGAATTGATAAGACTAATAAAGTAGATCTAATCTCATCGGCCCATATTAACATGTTTATGGCAAATTACTGGAATCGGCCGATGAGGGTTGCATGAAGGTAAATACACTAGCTAATACTCTAGTGCGAACTTATACAAGCCAATCGGCCAATATAAATATACCAACCACAGAGAGATCCTGAGAATACCCTGTAACCAATATATGTATATTCACCAATCCGCCTGCATAAGTGGCAAACACATGCAAGAACATAAAATAATCACATGCATTAGGCAAGACCAGCTGAAACCCCGGCGCTATCCTTAATTACGATCGAAAAATAGGCTTTGAGCTAAACCTCGAAACACGACTAAGGTCGATAGCAACTCAGAGTGTAGATCGAGAGTTAACACAAAGAAAATCAAGTCATCGATCGCTTTTTGGGATGGTTGATGCCTTAGATAATCTAGATGAGCAAGCTAATTCGATCATCGTCGGCAATAAACCCTAAAACGAGTTAGACGCTGGCGGGACAGAATTAGAAAACCGCATCAAGATTAACTAACACACGGTAAACGACGATCACATTGCCAGGGCTTAACGTGCCTAAAGCGACACGCTAGCCCCGACGATGTAGATCGTCGGGCACGAGTTCTTACCTCTGCTCTGGGGAAGCAAGAACTCGTCGAGATTAACCTCTAGCGAGGATTGGCGATGAGCGAAAGTAGATTAACTTGGTTGTTTGTGTGATTGATTGAGAGCATTTCTATGTACAAACTACCGGGATATTTATACCCGAGATTACAACAGGGTCCTTGTAGGACACGATCTTATCTCTAACTTAACAAACAAGTCTTTGCGGCAGACTCTTGCCACAGATCAGATCTAAACCTACTTGATTTACAACATACAATTGCCTAAAACTGAGCTTTATCTCTAATTGGCAACTCCCTTGAAGCTTATCTTGAGCCCAGACCAAGCCCACGCTGACTCTGTCAAATTGCAGCCTGCATCGGCCGACAAACATATTGAATCCGTATCGGCCGATACGCTCTTCCTGGTAGCGCCTCTCCCAGTCCGATACAGCTACCGGGTCCGATACGAGACCTGGTCTGGCTCCAACTCAATCCTTCCTCTCTGCTTCGGTTTCCTGTTCCCTCTCCGGGTCGATTACAAAAATCCGCTGTTAGCACATGCCCCCCAATTCCGCTTCATTATATAATGTGGCGGAATTAGCTCCGAGGAACCCATCGACTTCCTTGCTAGGGCTTGCCTGAAAACCGCGCAGATCCAGATTCGCATCTCTCCGTCGCCGATTCAGCAATCGCTTCGTGTTCTTCAACTCCGGTGACCCCTCGGCGTCCCATCGGCATCAACCCCCTCAACGGCGACCTCTTCGACAACAACAATGGCTTCCGCTCCATTTTACGCCTCCGAGATCCCTGTGGTAAGTCAATCCCTTCTGAATCCACATTTTCACTTTCCCGCCGATTTCTTCAAACTAGGGTTTCTGCTTTTTGCCTCCCGGGTCTTATTTTTTCATCGTTGTTCTTATGCCATAGGTCTTCAAAAACCAAATCTTGATCCCCACCAACGACAAATCGCACCGATTCCTGCTAGGCCCCATGGGCAATTGCGACCCGACCTGGCTGATTAATGCCGAGACAAACAGAGTCCCCTTCAAGCAAGCCAAGCCCAACGTCTCTTCGTGGAAGCACACTTTCAGATCCTGGCCATCGAAGATCAATGGGTACAGAACCTGGCACAAGAGGATTGCTGCAGCCAAACAGGTCCATTGGGACGAGATAGGAATCGGCCAATGTATCACTTTATCCCTGGCCGATACCAAGAAAAATGAACCACTCATGTCAGTGGCCACCTACTTTTGGTCTAGCACCTTGAACGCTTTCCTGTTCAAGCAAGGTCCGATGACCCCAACTCTGATTGACATCAAAATGCTAACAGGACTAGACATCCAGTCCGAGATCAATCCCTTCAGCCTCCTGGCAAACTGCAGCCACAAATTGAAAACTAAGAAGATTGGAGGCTAGTTTGGATACATTTCTGAGCACATGGAACAAGGATCAGTCTCAGAGAGAGAACACGTGGCCTTTCTGACGCTATGGTTGGAAAGATTTGTCTTCTGTGGATCGACCTGCGGCCCCACTACAAATTGTCAACATTTGGCTCAAGCTCTGGTCGACAAGAAACAAATCCCCCTTGGCCGATATCTCTTGGGAGCTGTCTATCGGCTGCTTCATATCTCTACTCAGGATCTGATGTTGAAGCAAACTGTGGCTCATGGAGGACCATGGTGGTTTATCCAGCTTTGGCTAACTATACACGCCAACACCATAGTCGATCGGCCTCCACTATCGGACTCCCACTTCCCATCAAAATATGCCGATCACGAAGACCACAGAACCAGAAGGTGCATGTCTTTTGGAGAGGCAGCCTCTGTCTATCCTGGAGAAGATCAATCGGCCGAAGACATGTCTACATGGTTCATCTGATTCTACACCGGGCCCCCATCAATTAAGATGGATATGTTCATCTACTCTCAGACCAGGGTTTTGAACTCCCTGACGATCTCCACTTGGACCTGGTAAATGATGACATGGAATCCCGAGAGTCATTTATGATCGGCATCATCCCATGCCTGCTCCCAGTAGGCATATTTCAAGGAAGAAGCACCAGCCTGTCCTATGAATTCTATAATCCCATGGTGGCCGCTAGACAGTGCGGGCTTGGACAACTCCCCATTAATTTATACTTCCATAGACTCCTAGAGAGCAGGGGCACAGTATCATCAGGGCTGATCATGAGCAAGGCACTGGAAATTGGAATCCTGAACCTGGGTGACTGCGACCAATTGCACCTGAGCGCCTTTGTCCATATCAGCTTCCAAGCATGGTGGCAAGAATGGGCTACTCATATTTTCCACCAATCGGCCAGATTTTATGTGACAGAGGTTATCCAGGGTATCAACCCTCAAGTGCCAGACGGGCCGATTCCATCCGTGAGCAATAGTGGACAAAAAATCTGTTATGCTCAAGCTGTAGCTCCATCAGGATCAACTATCCTGGAATCCATCATCGGCCTCACTGCCCCAAAGGTATCATCATTACTCCAACGGCCGATGAGCAAAGAAAATCCCAAGAGGAAAGCGCCAGCCAAAGGAAAATCTCAAAAATCCAGCAAGAAGGCTAAGACCGACGACCAGGCCGATCTTGAAAAGCTAGACCCCTCCATAGAAGAATTCCTAGATGAGCAAGTGATGGAGGAAGAGGTCGATGCAGCAGCTGCCGATGCGCTTGAAGAAGAAAATCCATTGGCCGAGACCACTGAGGAACCATCAGCCAAGACCACCATAGTCCAACCGGCCGATGACCAAGCCGATACCACCCAGCCGAAGAAAACCAGGCACGCAGTCCGCAAGGTAACATGTTTCCTTTCTTGAATTTATGCAATCCCCTTCTACTGGTATGTTACACCTTAATCCTTTATAGGTTCTTGCGTCGTCTTTGTTGAAGGAACGGACTCAATCGGCCCCTTTACCAAGAACCAAAAAGGAAACTTTACAAAGGCGCGAACAAGCCAAGGCACGATTGAATACTCCTCCTTCTCCACCACCCTCTCCGATTGCTTCGGTAAGAGTTAATTTTGCATTGTCTTTCTAACCACATAGATCTGTTTACCAATTTCTTGCTTTTTCTCCAGCCTAGGGCTCCATCACCTGCACCACATCGGCCAACCCCCTCGCCTACTGTTTCAACACAGCAAAAGGAAGCTGAAGCAAGCACCACCGATGCTCCAACACAGGTAACCAAGATTATTTTGATCCCCTTTTTTGCCGATTCCCGTTTGACTAAGCTCACCTTGGCCTATACTGATATTTGCAGAACCTAGCCGATATGTTCTCTTTTGATATTAGCCAGTTTCTTGATGATGAGGACAAGGAGCCACCCACCACGGCCAAGGCGTCGATCTCTGACGAGCTGAAGAACCGGCTGACCGACATTGCCAATTGGCTGGAGTCCTCACTGAGTTCTTGGTGGAAGATTGCACTCCCATCAGGGTCAAGGTACAAGAAATTCAAGATCAACTGCCCAAAGACCTGATGGAGATCCTAACACCGGCCATCTTCTTGGAGCAATATCGATTCAAACTTAACAAGGCGAAAGAAAGACTTGTGGAGCGACGAGAACGTGAAGAACTGGAATCGGCCCTGTCCGCTAGCAAGGCTCAAGTCAATGCTGACAAAGCTAGGTTGGATGAGCTAGCTGTGGAGCCCATTGTCTTGAAAAACAGACTCGAAGAACTCCGTCGCCTTGAAGCAGATCTAGAATCAAAGCTGGAAGCCACGCGCCAAGAAATCCAAGAAGTGGAAGCCGGGATTGCTGCATCACCCAAGGCTATAGAAGGCAAGACGGCGAAGCTGAAGGCATCGGCCAAGTACCTTGCAACCCTAAGCAAATCTTTGAAACCAATCCCAGGGTCGACGGCCGATGACGCCCAAGCTATAGAAGATATTGAGCAAATTCGCCATAGAGCCATCGCAGCTATTGTAGATTTTATAGAGTGATGTAACATATTTATACTTTGTAAACCCAAATCTCATCGGCTAAGCAGTCGAATTTGATCTAAATAAATCTGAAGAAACTCCAGCTTGAAAATTGTTTTTGAAGTCCATCTTGTAAACAGATAGCCTCTTACTATAATTAATCTCATCGGCCAATCAGCCGAATTCGATCTGAATCTGAAAAAGTCCTAGTCTGAAAAATTGAATCCCATAAACTTGAAGCCTTTAATCAATCTAACAACCTTAAAAAAAATCATGAAGAATAAGACTTGAAACATGAAAAATTCCTTGAAAAATTTCGCGCTTGTATATATATATGCCCCCTAAATTGTAGAAGATGAGGGCTCATGTTGTAAAATTTGAACTAAGGATGATAGTATATATCGGCCATCTAAAGACGATGCATAGCACATCGGCTGTAATCATAAATCGGCTGGAGGGCCGATCATGAGTCAATCCATAGGCTTGGATAATATCTCTTTAAGTACTTGTCGTTGAGAGCTCTGCCATAAACTTCTCCATCTAATCCTCTGAGCAGATAAGCATTACGGGGAACACATCGATGAATCTGAAAAGGAACTTCCCAATTAGGTGACCACTTGCCGAATTTATTATCTCTAGAACAAATCGGCATTATTAATTTCCAAACAAGATCCCCTTCCGCAAACGACTTGGCAACAACTTTTTTATTATAATGACGAGCAACTCGATCCTTATCACGCTTTATTTTCTCCAATGCCCGTAGTCGGACATGTGCCAAGTCATCCAGCTCATCAACCATAAGATTATGGTACTCATCGGCTGTCAAGTCGTCTTGCAAGGCAATCCTCCTTGAGCCGATGTTGGTCTCCCATGGCAGCACAGCTTCATGCCCATAAACCAGCTGATAAGTTGGCACCTGAGTTGCACCATGACAAGCCATCCGATACGCCCAAAGGGAATCGGCTAGCGTGGTATGCCACCTTCTCGGCTGTTCGTCGATTTTCCTCTTGATCAACTTGATTAAAGTCTTGTTAGAAGCTTCTGCCTGCCCCCGTTAGCTTGCGCATAATATGGAGAAGAATTCAATAGCTTGATACCCATGCTCTCAGCAAACTGAACAAACTCATCGGACACGAAGATTGATCCCTGATCTTTAGTCAATGTCTGTGTAAGTCCAAACCGATATATTATATGCTCTTTGACAAACTGAATTGCGTCCTTGGAATCAACTTTCTTAAGGGGAACAGCCTCAACCCACTTTGTAAAGTAATCTGTAGCCACTAGTATATATTTGTGTCCCTTGCTTGATGGCGGGTTTATCTGGCCGATCATATCTATTCCCCATCCACGAAACGGCCACGGCTTTATGATTGGATGCATAGCCGACGCCGGTGCTCTCTGAATTACTCCAAATTTCTGACAATCTTGACATCCTTTATAATACTTGAAACAATCCTCTAGCATTGTTGGCCAAAAATATCCGACGCGCTTTAAAAGTCATCTCATTTTATGGGCCGATTGATGTGTTCCACAAATCCCTTCATGGACCTCACTCATGACAACTTTGGCTTCTTCGAGACTCAAGCATTTGAGCAAGACACCCTCAGTCGTCCGATAATACAGATCATCATCCAATAAGACATAATGTAAAACTTTATACTTCATTCTTCGTGACGCCGATTGAGAAGGGTTTCTCAAATACTCGATGATATCAAAACCTCCAGTCATCGGCATCCACGGTAGCAACCTGAATCTGAACATCTTTAGCCGTCGGCCTGTATCCCGATGCCCCCTGAGCTAAATCATTGGCCTCGAAGTTCTGCTTCCTAGGTATATGCCTCATCGTCACAATCTTGAAGGCTTGTAACAACTCCTTGCACTCCTCATTGTAAACTCTGAGAATATCATTCTTGCACTCATACTCCCCAGAAAGTTGATTAATGACTGTTGATGCAAAAAACACACACTGGCCTGGGAGATCTGCTTAGCTCCAGTGCAGGTCCAAATCTTGGTGAGATGCGGGCGTGCCAGTCAGTTTGATCCTGCAACTGACAAGATATGCAAACGGCAGATCAAAGAACCGATCGGCCAACATAGCCGATGTAGTAATTCTAGCCGATCCTGATAACAGCCCGATAGCGATAGGGTTTGAGCTATCGGCTATGTGTTCAATGTAGATTCCGACACTTGATGTAAATAATGACAAAGAGACAATCGGCTGATGATAATATAGCAATAATATGATCCAGTAAAAACCAATCGGCTGATGTAACATGCAATAGATCGGCAATGACTTGATAAAGTGAAACGAAAGTTAGACATACTCGATCGGCTGTAGATATCAATGATACATAATCTAAATCTCAAAATATATTTAAACCAAGTGATTGGGATAGATCGGACAGGGCGCCGAGACAGTATAAATCACTTATGTCTAAAAACACTTCAAAAGAGAGATTATATATATTCATAGCATAGCCGATGAAGTGAATCTAACATAGATCCAATGCCATAAAATCCACAAGATTAGATTAAACAGTGAAACCTTTGTTGTCATCGGCTAAATTCAACTTATATGCAATCCTTACAAGCCGATACAACGTCCAGATAACTCATCGGCTGAAACCCCGATGAAACCCTTATCGGCAATCAAAAAGCATGCTAGAGATTCATGGTTCTAAGCACGACTTAGTAGGTCAAACTCAACTGATGCAGCACTAAGTATGTAAAGAAACATGGTATCTAGATGATCAAGCCCTTGACTGATTTTCAGGGTGGTAGATGCCTAGGCTAATCTAATCTAGCAAAACGATTTAGCCGATACCGGCGGAAACCCTAAAACGAGAAGCAGCCGATAAAGCTAAATCGAGATGCTAATACTAGATTAACATAAGACATATGATAAATAGCCAGGCAAATATATTATCCAAACCAGAGCAATCCAAGAGGTCGAATGTACTGCTGCAGCCTTGACCGACGCCGATGTAGATGATACAATTGCCTGAACCGACGGAACATTGGACTTACCCCTTCGCCGGAGATCGACAGCCGATGCAGCCCCGGGTCAGGTGCCAAATTCCGCCGGTTGATAAATAAACCGTAACAGAGTAAAAGGTGGCGATGCGCCGAATTGTATTGATCGAGAGTTGATTCCTTACAATAACCCCGGGTGTACATATTTATACCCATGGGAAGATACTAGTCCTTGTAGGACAAGAAAGAAACTTTCGTAAAGATAAAAGAAAAACATAAAGTCCTTAAGGGACACTAAACACACTTTCCTAAAGATAAAAGGAAACTAACAAATATTCTAATTAATAGATACAATTGCATTCTTCGGACTCAATCCGCACGTGGCAATCCTCATGAAGCACACCAACCGAACCCGACAATGATCCTGCCATCTCCTTATCGGAATCGGCTACATCGGCTATCCTTGTCCGATTCTGTTTCAGCCGATGCACACCGTAGCCGATTTGGCTTGCAGCCGATTCATACTCTGTTTTCTGTAATCGCTTATCTCCTCCAATCGGCTTCGGCTTTAACTCTGAATCCAATGCATGATTTACCAAATTTCGTCGTTAACACATGCCCCCCAGTTTTGGAGTATGGGAACTCATGCTTCAAAATTATCTTCTATGACTCCAAAATTGATCTCCTTTTGCTTCTTGCAATCGGCCTTCATGAGCCGATACCGTCTGCATTAGATGAGCTAGGCTGTCAAACTTGTGGCAAAAGAATTTATCCTTGATAGGTGCTGATAACCCCTGGAATGCAAGATCTGCTAGCTGCTCATCGCTTAGATTCAAACTATAACATCGGCTGCGGACATCACGAAATCTTTGTATATATTTCATAGCCGATTCTCCTTCTCGCTGCTGCACTGATATCAAATTTGAAAGTTTCATCTCACTGACGCCAGCAAAGAAGTAGTCATGAAATTGCTTCTCAAGATCGGTCCATCTTCTAATGGAATTTGATGGTAGTGATGAAAACCATGTGAAGGCCGATCCAGTCAAAGACAGTGGAAAAAATCTAACTCTCAGAGCTTCCTCAGCCGATGCTTCCCCACATTGCACTAAGAATCGGCTGATGTGTTCCATTGTAGATATATCATCTTGCCCTGAGAACTTGGAGAAATCTGGAACCTTGTATCGATGTGGCAATGACACCCTATCAAACCACTCAGGATATGGCAGCCGATACACAAAAGTTTGTTCCTTGGGCTTTATTCCAAACTGCTCCTCTATTACCTTTGCAATTCTATCAGCCAAATCATTGTTATATTGATGCCCATATTGATGAAGTTCTTCTGGCCGATGTTGATATGGCTCATCATGTTGATACTGATATGCTTGCCCCCCGAGCCGATATTGTTGCTGCTGATGATGCTGAAGTTGTTCGCCGATTTGCCCCCCCGGCTGATTTTTGTAAGCAACTACTTCAGGAACTATTTGCTTGATCAAATCTTGTAACGTACTCATCAAAACCCCAGACTGATCAAACAAAGTATGATGAACTGCTTCATTAATACTTTCTTGAATAATTTCATCGATCGGCTTAAGAGATTGTTCCTTCTCGGCATTGATTTCTTCTTCAGACATGTTGGGTAGAAAACTCGTGTCCCACTGGGCGTGCCAAAAGCGTGTTGATGCAAAAAACACACACTGGCCTGGGAGATCTGCTTAGCTCCAGTGCAGGTCCAAATCTTGGTGAGATGCGGGCGTGCCAGTCAGTTTGATCCTGCAACTGACAAGATATGCAAACGGCAGATCAAAGAACCGATCGGCCAACATAGCCGATGTAGTAATTCCAGCCGATCCTGATAATAGCCCGATAGCGATAGGGTTTGAGCTATCGGCTATGTGTTCAATGTAGATTCTGACACTTGATGTAAATAATGACAAAGAGACAATCGGCTGATGATAATATAGCAATAATATGATCCAGTAGAAACCAATCGGCTGATGTAACATGCAATAGATTAGCAATGACTTGATAAAGTGAAACGAAAGTTAGACATACTCGATCGGCTGTAGATATCAATGATACATAATCTAAATCTCAAAATATATTTAAACCAAGTGATTGGGATAGATCGGACAGGGCGCCGAGACAGTATAAATCACTTATGTCTAAAAACACTTCAAGAGAGAGATTATATATATTCATAGCATAGCCGATGAAGTGAATCTAACATAGATCCAATGCCATAAAATCCACAAGATTAGATTAAACAGTGAAACCTTTGTTGTCATCGGCTAAATTCAACTTATATGCAATCCTTACAAGCCGATGCAACGTCCAGATAACTCATCGGCTGAAACCCCGATGAAACTCTTATCGGCAATCAAAAAGCAGGCTAGAGATTCATGGTTCTAAGCACGACTTAGTAGGTCAAACTCAACTGATGCAGCACTAAGTATGTAGAGAAACATGGTATCTAGATGATCAAGCCCGTGACTGATTTTCAGGGTGGTAGATGCCTAGGCTAATCTAATCTAGCAAAACGATTTAGCCGATACCGGCGGAAACCCTAAAACGAGAAGCAGCCGATAAAGCTAAATCGAGATGCTAATACTAGATTAACATAAGACATATGATAAATAGCCAGGCAAATATATTATCCAAACCAGAGCAATCCAAGAGGTCGAATGTACTGATGCAGCCTTGACCGACGCCGATGTAGATGATACAATTGCCTGAACCGATGGAACATTGGACTTACCCCTTCGCCGGAGATCGACAGCCGATGCAGCCCCGCGTCAGGTGCCAAATTCCGCCGGTTGATAAATAAACCGTAACAGAGTAAAAGGTGGCGATGCACCGAATTGTATTGATCGAGAGTTGATTCCTTACAATAACCCCGGGTGTACATATTTGTACCCATGGGAAGATACTAGTCCTTGTAGGACAAGAAAGAAACTTTCGTAAAGATAAAAGTAAAACATAAAGTCCTTAAGGGACACTAAACACACTTTCCTAAAGATAAAAGGAAACTAACAAATATTCTAATTACTAGATACAATTGCCTTCTTCGGACTCAATCCGCACGTGGCAATCCTCATGAAGCACACCAACCGAACCCGACAATGATCCTGCCATCTCCTTATCAGAATCGGCTACATCAGCTATCCTTGTCCGATTCTGTTTCAGCCGATGCACACCGTAGCCGATTTGGCTTGCAGCCGATTCATACTCTGTTTTCTGTAATCGCTTATCTCCTCCAATCGGCTTCGGCTTTAACTCTGAATCCAATGCATGATTTACCAAATTTCGTCGTTAACAATGACCAACTGGGAATCACCAATGATCTCTACGGAATCGGCCTCAGCCTCTTGTAATAACTGCAAACCTTTGAGAACAGCCTCATACTCTGCTTGATTGTTTGTATAATATGGCTTGATGGTAAAGGCAAACTCGAAGCTTGCCCCCCGAGGGGAGATGATGACTAGGCCGATACCGCATCCATGTCGGCAAACAGATGCATCGAAATACAATGTCCATGGCACAACATCTGAATATGCAATTGAATCATCTCTATGCTGAACAATAAAATTGGCCAGGGCTTGTCCCTTGATCGCTTTGGCCGATTCATATCGCAAGTCGAACTCTGTTAAGGCAAAAATCCACTTCCCAATTCTTCCTTTCAATACGGGAGCCGATAGCATGTATTTCATCACATCGGCCTTACTTACCACAATTCACTCGTTGGAAAGTAAATAATGCCTTAACTTAGTACATGAAAAATATAAGCATAGACATAATTTCTCCACCGGCGTGTACCTTGTCTCGGCATCTAACAACCTCCTGCTGAGATAAAAAATAGCTCTTTCCTTGCCATCAATGTCTTGAACCAAGACTGAGCCGATGGATTTCTCATCAGCCGATAGGTACAGCCTGAATGGAACCCCTTTCTGTGGAGGGATTAGGACCGGAGGGGAAGTCAAATATTCCATGATATCGTCCAGCGCTTTTTGTTGCTTATCACCCCATACAAACTCTTGATCGTCCTTTATCTTCAACAATGGAGTGAATGGCTCTATCCTGCCTGATAGGTTTGATATGAAGCGCCGGACGAAGTTGATCTTCCCGAGCAAAGATTGCAACTTGGTCTTGTTGGTTGGAGGCTCGATAGTTTTGATAGCATCAATGTTCTTCTGTGTAATCTCAATTCCTCTTTTGTGGACTAAGAAACCCAAAAACTGACTGGCCGATACGCCGAAGGCACACTTGTTAGGGTTCATCTTTAAGCCAAACTTCCTTGCTCGTTCAAGTACCTTGCGTAAATCGGCCAAGTGCATATCATACTCTTTTGACTTCACGATGACATCATTGATATAAACTTCAATCAAAGATTCGATAAGATCATGAAAAATATAATTCATGGCCCTCTGATAAGTAGCTCCAGCATTTTTCAAGCCGAAGGTCATAACAACCCACTCATACAAGCCGATTGCCCCCGGACACCGGAAGGCTGTCTTGTGGATATCTTCCTCGGCCATGAAAATCTGGTTGTAGCCTGCGTTCCCATCCATGAAGCTGATAACCTTGTGTCTAGACGCGGCATCAACTAGTAAATGGGCCAACGGCAACGGCATAGGGTACTCGTCCTTTGGTGTTGCTTTGTTTAGATCTCTGAAATCGATACACACCCTGAGCTCGCCATTTTTCTTCATCACTGGAACTATGTTGGAGACCCACTCCGCGTATTGGCAGGGCCTGATAAAGTTGGCATCGTAAAGTCTTGTGATTTCTGCCTTGATAGCTTCGTGCATATCGGCCTTAAATCTCCTAGGAGCTTGTTTAAATGGCCGATAGCCTGGTTTGATAGGTAGCCGACGTTCTACAATCGATCGGCTTAATCCTGGCATCTTATGGTATTCCCATGCAAAACAATCCATAAACTCTTTCAAAAGATTTATCAAATTATTCTTATATTCTCTTGGCAGGTTAGCACTTACATATGTCGGCCTAGGCCTATCACCTATTCATATGTCAACCTCTTCAAGTTCATCGACCGACGTAAAGTCTTGTCCCAATTTGCCATCTAGCTCATCCACCGCGTCGTCTATGTAGGGACTAGCTTGGTCATCTTGAACAGTGGATGGCGCATCTTTGCTAAAGCAACTGCTTGTCTTGATCTTCAATCGTCTCGATATCACGATCAGTTACCTTGAGGAAATCGGCATCCCAGACTCGCTCAGACAAGCAATCGATTCCCTAAATCTCCCAAACTGCGAGATCGGCATTGGCCACGTGTACTAACCGATCGGCCTGCACGATCTCCACCTGGTCCCCTTGCCATTGTATAAGGCATTGGTGCATGGTTGAAGGGACACAACAGTTTGTGTGGATCCAATCCCGTCCCAACAACAAGCTGTAGGAACCCTTTCCATCGAAGACGAAGAAGGTGGTGGGTATCGTCTTGCTGCCCACGGTGAGCTCCACGTTTAGCACCCCCTTCGCTTTGGACGCGTTGCCACCAAAGTCCTTCAGCACCATGTTGGTCTTGATAAGGTCTTCAGGTACTTTTCCAAGCTTCCTGAAGGTTGTGTATGGCATCAAGTTGACCGTCGCGCCGCCGTCGACCAGCATCTTCGTCATCGGCCACCCATTAACGAACCCTTTGATGTATAATGGCCGGAGGTGCCTGTAGCTGGCGTTGACTGGCTTGTCGAACACGGCTTGATCAGGTGACAACTGTAGTCTAGCCGAGGACTGCTCATCGTCGGCTACCGCTTCATCGGCCGTCTGCACACTGTACTCTGCTGGCAATATGAAAACCATGTTAACAGAAGCCGATGCTACGCCTTTACCTTTCGCGGACGTCGGAGCTTGAGCTGACTTGGAGGTGCCCTCATCGGCCTTGGCCACTGCAGATTTGACTCTCCACTCCTTCTCAGTCTTGGCTGGCCGATGGGCTATTGTCGCTTGTTGCTCTTGAATCTGCTCTTTCCTCCTTAGCCGCTGAACCCGCCGTTTCTGTGTTTTGCTGAATACGTCGCTTGGGCACCATTGGGGGTTCTGGACTTGCTCCTCGTCCTCGGTCTGGTGATCATGGTGCATCGGCCCTAGCCTCTCGTGTACAGACTTTCTCTGCTTGTTTGGCCGATGCACTTGGTTGCTCGAGCTGCCCTGATAGGAGTCTTCTACATCATTGCATGCAGGGCACTCTTGGATGGATGGCAACCTCATCCCTTCGTTCCAGCAAAAACGGAAAAACTCGCACTCCCAACGAGGGTCATAGGAGTTGTCTTGATCAGCTTGGTCCTGTGCTTGTTCCTTCCGCCTTTGCTGATATTTTTTAATCAGGCCCTCGAAGGTCTGATGAGGTCGCTTGCCGGTCCGACGGCCACCGCCGTTGGCCCTGTCTGCCCGCACCATGTTGACTTGGAACGGGTGTCCTTCTATCTTCATCGGCTTATTGGCATCGTCGATCTTAATCCTGCCTTGCTCGATGACCGATTGGATCTGTTGTCGGAAGATCTTGCATTCGTTAGTATGATGAGAATATGTGTTTTGCCACTTGCAATACCTTCTCTTCTTGCTTTCTTCGGCCGATGGCAGTACATGACCCACTGGCAGTTGGATCTGCTTCTCTTGCAGGAGTAGGTCAAATATCTTGTCGGCCTTGTTAATGTTGAAGTCGTACTTATCCTCTTTATCGCCCTTCTTAGCCCACTGGTATGCTGTCGGCTTCTTCATCCGGGCCCACTCGGCTAGGTCGACATCGGCGTCTTCTTCATCATCATCATCGGAGGCATACTGATAGACTGTATTGACCTTTTTTGCGAATTTCTTTGCCTCCTGGAATCGTTGCTCGTGGGCCGATACTCGTTGGGCTAGCAGTGCTAGGCTGTCGAATTCCTGAGAGGAGAACCTCTCTCGTATTAGCCCCAGTAATCCTTGGAACGCCAAATCGGCGAGCTGTGAATCGGTCAGGCTGAGGCTGTAACACCTGTTCCTTATGTCCCTAAATCTTTGAATATACTCAGGGACCGATTCATCCACTCGTTGCCTGATGGCAGTAAGATCAGATAGCTTCATCTCTTGCACGCCATTATAAAAGTACCTATGAAACTGCTTTTCCAAATCTATCCATCCTTTGATGGAATTGCAGGGTAAAGACGAAAACCATCTAAATGCAAACCCTGACAGGGACAGAGGGAAAAACCTCACCCTCAACGCCTCTTTGGTCGATGCCTCCCCGCACTGTGCTAGGAATCGGCTCACGTGCTCGTATGTCGAGACGTTGTCCTGCCCCGAAAACTTGGAAAAATCCGGGATTTTGTATCGGCTTGGCAGTGGCACTCTGTCAAACTCCTCGGGATATGGATGCCGATACACTATAGAACTTTCCTTGGGCTTCAAGCCGAACTGATCTCGCATCACCTCAGCTATCATGTCGGCCCAGTACCCTGCGGGCCGATGCGGGAGGTCTTGCTAGTAGGATTGTTGCAGCCCCTCTGCTTGATACTGCCTGGGGGAGTATGGCTGATAGTGGTGATCCAGGTTCTGTGCGTCGTACTGCCCTGCGGTGTACTGCTGGTAGCCTTGCGGCACATTGTACGCAGCAGGTTGCGGAGGGTTGCCAGTCGTGGGGATGTGAGGTTGTCTGGCCGATGGCGGGTTGACAGGAACTTGCTGCATCGGCTCGATCATTGGTTGCTTCCCCTTCGTCCATTGCGCATATTGCTCCTCCGTGATATGCTGAGGGTTTCCTCCCGTCTGCCTGGTGAGGACCAGCGGCAAGGTTGTTGTTGCTTGCGCCGATGGGGGTGGCATCGGCGCCGTCGGCTGTGGAGCCGCGCTCAGGTCATTCCTCAAGGTGCGATAGGCAGGAAACTTATTTTCTGGCAGGTAAATCGGCTCTTGTGGCTTGTACTGGTGGATTGGCCCATCTAGGATCGACTTGACCATATTGGTCAATGTGTTTACCAGGATCCCCGACTGGTTGACTAGCGCAGAATGAACTGCGGAGTCGATTCGGTCTTGCAACATCGGCGCAGCGTTTTCCTCGATCTTGACAGCGTGGTCTTGTGCCGCCGCCGACGTGCTAGCTCCATCCCCAGAACTCGGCATTATCACCTTAGATTTTTGAATCAGAGTGCCTTGCCGAGTCCTAGAGTATGTCTGCAGGTACATATTCTGGAACTGCTCGACCAGCCTTTCCATCTCGGCTTTCTGTTCTTCGTTGAGCTGGTCGACGGTCACAGAGACGACGTTCTCCTCGGAGATCTTAGCCTGCTTTGACATCTCGAAGTGGTCCTCTTGTTGTTACGAAGCTTGCGTTCTTGGGTCCCACTGGGCGTGCCAAAAGCGTGTTGGTGCAGAATTTAGACCCGCCCAACAAGAAAACGGGTTCCACGTTTCCACGGCGGCCTGGGAGATCTGCTTAGCTCCAGTGCAGGTCCAATGGCTTGCCTAGGTGCGTGTAGGGCGTGCCAGTTGATTTGATCTGCAATCAACAAGATTAAACAAGTAAACCATGTGAGAACCGATGGCCGATCGGCCGATAGGCCGATGTTGCATCGTGGAGGCCTGGCCGATAGGGCAAACCTAGATCGGCTTACTTGACGTAATGAATTGATAAGACTTATAAAGTTGATCTAATCTCATCGGCCCATATTAACATGTTTTTGGCAAATTACTGGAATCGGCCGATGAGGGTTGCAAGAAGGTAAATACACCAGCTAATACTCTAGTGCGAACTTATACAAGCCAATCGGCCAATATAAATATACCAACCACAGAGAGATCCTGAGAATACTCTGTAACCAATATATGTATATTCACCAATCCGCCTGTATAAGTGGCAACACATGCAAGAACATAAAATAATCACATGCATTCGGCAAGACCGGCTGAAACCCCGGTGCTATCCTTAATTACGATCAGAAAACAGTCTTTGAGCTAAACCTCGAAACACGACTAAGGTCGATAGCAACTCAGAGTGTAGATCGAGAGTTAACACAAAAAAAATCAAGTCGTCGATCGCTTTTGGGGATGGTTGATGCCTTAGATAATCTAGACGAGCAAGCTAATTCGATCATCGTCGGCAGTAAACCCTAAAAGGAGTTAGCCGCTGGCGGGACAGAATTAGAAAACCGCATCAAGATTAACTAACACACGGTAAACGACGATCACATCGCCAGGGCTTAACGTGCCTAAAGCGACACGCTAGCCCCGACGATGTAGATCGTCGGGCACGAGTTCTTACCTCTGCTCTAGGGAAGCAAGAACTCGTCGGGAATCAACCTCTTGCGAGGATTGGCGATGCGCCGAAAGTAGGTTAACTTGGTTGTTTGTGTGATTGATTGAGAGTGTTTCTATGTACAAACTATCGGGATATTTATACCCGAGATTACAACAGGGTCCTTGTAGGATACGATCTTATCTCTAACTTAACAAACAAGTCTTTGCAGCAGACTCTTGCCACAGATCAGATCTAAACCTACTTGATTTACAACGTACAATTGCCTAAAACAGAGCTTTATCTCTATTCGGCAACTTCCTTCAAGCTTATCTTGAGCCCAGACCAAGCCCACGCTGACTCTGTCAAATTGCAGCCTGCATCGGCCGACAACCATATTGAATCCGTATCGGCCGATACGCTCTTCCTGGTAGCGCCTCTCCCAGTCCGAGACAGCTATCGGGTCCGATACGAGACCTGGTCTGGCTCCAACTCAATCCTTCCTCTCTGCTTCGGTTTCCTCTTCCCTCTCTGGGTCGATTACGAAAATCCGCTGTTAACACCAACATAGTTCCAGTGTTAAAGAAAAACGGCAAGCTTAGGGTGTGTATCGATTTCAGAGACTTGAATGAAGCAACGCCAAAAGATGAGTACCCTATGCCGTTGGCCGATCTGCTGGTAGATGCCGCGTCTGGACACAAGATTATCAGTTTCATGGATGGGAACGCAAGCTACAACCAGATTTTCATGGCCGAAGAAGATATTCACAAGACAGCCTTCAGGTGTCCGGGGGCAATCGGCCTATATGAGTCGGTTGTCATGACCTTCGGCTTGAAGAACACTGGAGCTACTTATCAGAGAGCTATGAATTATATTTTTCATGATCTCGTTAGCTCACTGATTGAGGTGTACATTGATGACATCGTCGTGAACTCCAAAGAGTACGGTATGCACTTGGCCGATTTACGCAAGGTATTAGATAGAGCAAGGAAATATGGTTTAAAGATGAACCCTAACAAATGTGCCTTTAGCGTATCGGCCGGTCAGTTTTTAGGTTTCTTGGTCCATGAAAGAGGAATCGAGATTACACAGAAGAAATATACAATATCAAGCCTCCAACCAACAAGACCAAGTTGCAATCTCTGCTCGGGAAGATCAACTTTGTCCGGTGCTTTATATCAAACCTATCAAGCAGGATAGAGCCATTCACTCCATTGTTGAAAATAAAGGACGATCAAGAGTTTGTATGGAGTGATAAACAACAAAAAACGTTGGACGATATCAAGGAATATTTAACTTCCCCTCCAGTTTTAATCCCTCCGCAGAAAGGGGTTCCATTCTGGCTGTACCTATCGGCCCATAAGAAATCCATCGGCTCAGTTCTGGTTCAAGACGTTGACGGCAAAGAAAGAGCTATTTTTTATCTCAGTAGGAGGTTCTTAGATGCTGAAACACGGTACACCCCGGTTGTCACACTCTGATTTTCGTTTCAGGGGTTTATAAATTATTTAATAAATTATTTCTAGAATTTATATTAAATGTTCAGTAATTTACAAGTGAAGTTGATGTGGGAAATGAAATTTCCTAAATTAAACATGGCTGAATTTAATTTTTATTAAATTCTTCATGGTTAATTGTACTCTCTGGAATTTTCTCGGATTTTTTGGAGCTCAAATACTAATCTTAATAATACAAAGAACATTTCAGTAAATATTCAAATAATAAATTAATCATTAAATGATCTGGTTATAATTTTATTAAATACTTTGAGTGTCCAAGTATTTTCAAGATTTTTCTTGGAATTATTTGAGCAAGGGAAGTATTTTTAACAATTCAAAGATCATTTCATTGATTAATTTATTTGAAAAAGTAATTAAAATCCTTTCCAAAGCTCTCGGCTTAATCTGGCCCATCTATCTCCCTCAGCCCAGCTGATCCAGCAGCCTTTCCCTTTTCTCTGCGCAAGTCTGTTTGTGCTCCCTCTCTCTTAGCCGGCCCAAGCAAGGAAATGGAAGTCCAGAGAAAAGTCTGCTATATGTCCCTATCGCTACAGTACCCTTTCTTCAACCTCCAGCCCGTGACACTGTAACAACCGAAGCAAGTTTTAATTCTAGCCTCAAAATCCTCTCGAATCCGTGAAGCTTTCCCCAAAATTAGTTGAGGGGATTTGTTTCCCTTATCCTCCTCTTCCGTTTACCCCAAGAATCAGAGTTTATCCCTTTGAATCCGACGCGGAATCGAGCTCGAACTTGAGTCTATCTCTCCAAACCGAATCTAGTTTTTCCCGGCGCTGCCTTAGCCGTCTTGGGCCCGGATTCTCTCTCCCGAGCCTATAAATAGAACCACCTAGCTGCCCTCTACCGATCCCTACCCATAGCTCGAGCTCCCGTGCCCTAGCCGCCTCTCTCCGCGCGCTCTACCTCTCTCCGCCGTCGGTAGCCACTCCAGCCGCCCCAAGCAACCGCCTCGGTCGTCGCCAGAGTTCGCCATCGCCACCTTCGGGTTCGCAGGAGCAAGGGAAAAATCGGCTACCCATCTATTGCTGCCGACCGTCGCCGGAACGCCGCTGTTGCCGTGGACCCGACCTCGCCGCCCTTCGGAGCTCACCGCCAGCCGTCGTTCTTCGTCGTTCATTGTCGTTTCTCGTCGTGCCGCCATTGGTGAGTTCGCTGACCCGTGCTCTAACCGCCTCGGTCGTCGCTAGAGTTCGCCATCGCCACCTTCGGGTTCGCAGGAGCAAGGGGAAGATCGGCTACCCATCTGTTGCTGCCGACCGTCGCCGGAACGCCGCTGTTGCCGTGGACCCAACCTTGCCGCCCTTCAAAGTTCACCGCCGGCCGTCGTTCTTCGTCGTTCGTTGTCGTTTGTCGTCGTGCCACCATCGGTGAGTTCGCTGACCCGTGCTCTACCTGCTGGTGCCATCCGTTAGCGCCGCTTTGCCCTAGTTCGCCGGTAACCGTTGGGTCCCAAGTCGCCGCCGGCGATGATGTCATCGCTGATGTCAGCGTTTAACTCGGTAAACTTCATTAATTCATAATTAATTCATTGTAACTCGGATTAATGTGATTCCAGTTGCTAAATTTGTCTAAAATCAAGGTCTATTTAATAATAATAATAAATATAAATTGTGTCATAAATCTATTTAATCTTTTTAATTAATCTTTAATTGGAGTAAATCTTGTAAAAATCATAACTAATTCATATGAACTCAGAATGAGGTCGTTCAAGTCACTAAATTCATCTAAATTTAAGCTCAACCCATGTATGTTTTTTTAATTTGTACTGTTTATTTGGTTTTTATTAGTGTTTTCCTCGTTTTGCGTTCTAGGTTTAGTTTTCAGTCGTTTCGAAGGATCGTTTGTTCGTTGGAGAAGTTCCTGAAGACGAGTTAAAGACGCTTGTTTGCAAGGCAAGTCACACAGATCCCAAACACAATCCTTTGAGCATGTTGATCCTATATTTAAATTCTCTATTTATTTCAAATACGCATTTATTTTCGAATGTCATTAGGTGATGTGAACCTATTCTTTGTATTGCCATCCTTTGGTATCCCTTACATTTGCATACTTGCTATGTGTCTTGTTGAGTATTCCATGTACTTACCTTGCAATAATCATCAAACCTCAGTTGAAGAAAAAAGATTCAAAAGGAGAAGACGTTTGGCTTATACCCCAGTTGAGCTGCCTGTGGGAGTGGAGTTGAAGCCATCGTTAGATCGTTTGTCCGCTGCTGTTTTCTTTATTTTTTGTAAGTATGTATCGTTATTATTTTGGTGATTCTGTATATTAAATTGTCGATTTGTGTACCTCGGCTGATTCCTGGACGAGGATTGTATGCACAAATTAGTTCGAAAATTACTTGTGAATCTCCGGGCGTGACACCGGTGGAGAAATTATGTCTATGTTTATATTTTTCATGTACTAAGTTGAGGCATTATTTACTTTCCAATGAGTGCTTTGTGGTAAGTAAGACCGATGTGATGAAATACATGCTATCGGCCCCTGTTTTAAAAGGGAGAATTGGGAAGTGGATTTTTGCTTTAACAGAGTTTGACCTCAGATATGAATCGGCCAAAGCAATCAAAGGACAAGCCCTGGCCAATTTCATTGTCCAACACAGAGACGATTCAATTGCATATGCAGACGTTGTGCCATGGACACTGTATTTTGATGGATCCGTTTGCAGACATGGATGCGGTATTGGCTTGGTCATCATATCTCCTCGGGGGCCAAGCTTCGAGTTCACTTTTACCATCAAGCCTTATTATACTAACAATCAAGTAGAGTATGAAGCGGTGCTTAAAGGTTTGCGGTTATTACAAGAGGTCGAGTCCGATTCCGTAGAGATCATTGGTGATTCACAGCTGGTAATCAATCAACTTTCCGGGGAGTATGAATGCAAGAATGATATTCTCAGAGTTTACAATGAGGAGTGCAAGGAGTTGCTACAGGTTTTCAAGATTGTGACGATGAGGCATATACCCAGGAAGCAGAATTTCGAGGCCAATGATTTAGCTCAGGGGGCATCAGGATACAGGCCGATGGCCAAAGATGTTCCAATTCAGAGTGCTGCTGTGGATGCCGACGACTGGAGGTTTGCTATCATTGATTATTTGAAAAACCCTTCTCAATCGGCATCGCGACAGATGAAATACAAAGTCTTGCATTATGCCTTGTTAGATGATGATCTATACTACAGGACGATTGATGGTGTCTTGCTCAAGTGCCTAGGTCTAGAGGAGGTCAAAATTTTTATGAGCGAGGTACATGAAGGGATTTGTGGAACCCATCAATCAGCCCATAAAATGAGATGGCTTTTGAAGTGTGCTGGATATTTCTGGCCAACAATGCTAGAGGATTGTTTCAAGTATTATAAAGAATGTCAAGATTGCCAGAAATTTGGAGCAATCCAGAAAGCACCGGCATCGGCTATGCATCCAATCATAAAGCCGTGGTCGTTTCGAGGATGGGGTATAGATATCATCGGTCAGGTTAATCCACCATTGAGCAAAGGCCACAAGTATGTTTTAGTGGCTACAGACTATTTCACAAAGTGGGTTGAGGCCATCCCTCTTAAAAAGGTTGATTCCAAGGATGCAATTCAGTTTGTCAAGGAACATATCGTATATCGGTTTGGGTTACCCCAAACATTGACTACAGATCAGGGATCAATTTTCGTCTCCGATGAGTTCGTGTAGTTTGCTGACAGCAGCATCAAAATACTAAATTCTTCTCCATATTATGCACAAGCTAATGGGCAGGCAGAAGCTTCCAATAAGACTTTAATTAAGTTGATCAAGAGAAAAATTGACGAACAGCCGAGACGGTGGCATACCACGCTGGCTGATTCCCTTTGGGCGTATCGGATGACTTGTCATGGTGCAACTCAAGTGCCACCTTATCAGCTGGTTTATGGACATGAAGCTGTATTGCCGTGGGAGACCAACATCGGCTCAAGAAGGATTGCTTTGCAAGACAACTTAACAGCCGATGAGTATCATAATCTTATGGTTGATGAGTTAGATGATTTGGCGCATGTCCGATTGCGGGCTTTGGAAAAAGTAAAGCGAGATAAAGATCGAGTTGCTCGTCATTATAATAAGAAAGTTGTCGCCATGTCATTTGAGGAAGGGGATCTTATCTGGAAATTAATAATGCCGATTGGTTCCAGAGACAATAAATTCGGCAAGTGGTCACCTAATTGGGAAGGTCCTTTTCAGATTCATCGTTATGTTCCCCATAATGCTTATTTGCTCAAAGGATTAGATGGAGAAATTTACGGAAGAGCCCTTAATGGCAAATATTTAAAGAAATATTATCCCAGTGTCTGGATCGACTCATGATCGGCTTGCCAGCCGATGTAGTACACATCGTCTTTAGATGGCCGATAACCATTATCGCCCTTAGTTCAAATTTTACAACATAAGCCCTCATCTTCTAAAATTTGGGGGGCATATATATATACAAGCGCGAAATTTTTCAAGATTTTTCTTCAAGATTCTTCAAGTTTGTCGGATTTTTTTTTCAAGCTTGAACTTCTTCAGATTTATTCAGGTCAAATTTGGCTGATTGGCCAATGAGATTTATGTTAATCAAAGTAGGAGGTTATCTGTTTACAAGAAGGACACAAAATATATTACATCACCCTATAAAGTTTTCAATAGCTGCAATGGCCTTATGACGAATTTGGTCAATGTCTTCTATTACTTGGGCATCATCGGCCGTCGACCCTGGAATTGGCTTCAAAGATTTGCTCAGGGTTGCAAGGTACTTGGCCGATGCCCTCAGCTTCGCCGTTTGGTCTTGTATGGCCTTGGGTGATGGAGCTATTCTGGCTTCAGTTTCTTGGATTTCTTTGCGGGTGGCTTCTAGCTTCAGTACTAAATCTGCTTTGAGACGGCGGAGTTCTTCAAGTCTGTTGTTTAGGATAATCGGCTCAACAGCCAGCTCATCCAATCTAGTCTTGTCAGAATTGACTCGAGCTTTGCTGGCAGTTAAGGCCGATTCCAAGCTTTCACGTTCCCGCCTCTCTGCGAGTCTTTCTTTCGCCTTGTGGAGCTTGAATCGGTATTGTTCCAAGAAGATGGCCGGTGTCAGGTTCTCCATCAAGTCTTCAGGCAGTTGGTCTTGAATTTCTTGTTCCCTGATCCTGATGGGAGTGCAATCCTCCACCAAGAATTCCAGCGATGATTCCAGCCGATTGGCGATGTCGGACAACCGGTTCTTCAGTGCGTCAGAGATCGACGCCTTGGCTGTGATGGGTGGCTCTTTCTCCTCGTCATCAAGGAATTGGCCGATATCAAAAGAAAACATATCGGCTAAGTTCTGTAAATATCAACATAGGGCATGGTCAGCCTAGTCAGACAAGAAATCGGCAAAGGAATCAAAGTGACCTGGTTTACCTATGATAGGGCATCGGTTGTGCTTGCATCGGCCTCCTTTTGTTGTCTTGAAACGGTGGGCGAGGGGGTTGGCCGATGTGGTGCAGGTGATGGAGCTCGCGGCTGAAGAAAGGCAAGAAAGAGACGATCAGATCCATATCATCAAAAGAATAAGACAAAAAAGATCAACTCTTACCGAGGCAATCGGAGAGGGCGGTGGAGAAGGAGAAGGTGTCTTCAATCGGGCCTTGGCTCGCTCGTGCTTTTGCATGGTGGCCTTTTTGGTCCTGGGTGGCGGGACCGATTGAGTTCGTTCCTTCAACAAAGACGATGCAAGAACCAGCAAGGGATTGAGGTGTAACATACCAACAGAAGGAGACTGCATAGATTCAAGAAAGGAAATGTGTTACCTTGCGGATTGCGTGTCTGGTTTTCCTTGGTTGGGCGGTGTCAGCTTGGTCATCGGCCGATGGGATTGCGGTGGTCTTGGCCGATGGTTCCTTAGCAGTTTCGGCCGATGGATTTTCTTCTTCAAGCAGATCGGCGGCAGCTGCATCGACCTCCTCTTCCGTTACTTGGTCATGCAGAAATTCTTCTACGGAGGGGTCTAACTGGACAAGATCGGCCTGGTCGTTAGCCTTGGACTTTTTCACAGGTTTTTGAGGTTTGTCCCTTGCTGGCGCTTTCCTTTTGGTGACCTCTTTGGCTATCGGCCCTTGGAGCAGCGATGAGACCTTTGGAGTAGTAAGGCCGATAGCTGATTCCATAATAGAGTTGCCCGATGGAGCCAGGACCATTGTGTATGATATCTTTTGTCCATTGTTGCTCACGGATGGAATCGGGACATCGGGGACTTGAGGGCTAATATTCTTGATAAGCTCTGTTAGATAAAATCTGGCCGATTGATGGAAGATATGAGCAGCCCATTCTTGCCACCATGCTTGGAAGCTAATATGGATGAAGGCACTCAAATGCAATCGGTCACAGTCACCCAGGTTTGGGATTTCGATCTCTAGAACTTTACTCATAATCAAAGCTGATGAGACCGTACCCCTGCTCTCTAGGAGCCGATGAAAGTATAGGTTGACAGGAAGTTGTCGAAGCTCGCACTGTCTAGCAGCCACCATGGGATTGTAGAATTCATAAGACAGGCTGGTGCTTCTTCCTTGGAATATGCCTACCGGGAACAGGCATGGGGTGATGCCGATCATAAATGACTCTCGTGAATCCATATCATCATTTACCAGGTCCAAGTGGAGATCGTCAGGGAGTTCAAAGTCTTGATCTGAGGTATAGATGAACATGTCCATCTTAACTGATGGGGGGCCGGTGTAGAATCGGATGAACCATGTGGATATGTCTTCGGCCGATTGATCTGCTCTAGGATGAACAGAGGCCGCTTCTCCGAAGGACATGCATCTTCTGGTTCTGGGGTCTTCATGATCAGCATACTTTGACAGGAAGCAGGAGTCCGATAATGGAGGCCGATCAATTATGGTGTTGGTATGGATAGTTAACCAGAGTTGGATAAACCACCATGGTCCTCCATGCGCCACAGTTTGTTTCAGCATCAGATCCTGAATGGCAGTATGAAGCAGCCGATAGACAGCCCCAAGGAGATATCGGCCAAGGGGGATTTGTTTCTTCTCAACCAGAGCTTGAGCCAAGTGTTGGCAATTTAGAGTAGGGCCGCAGGTTGATCCACAGAAGACAAATCTTTCTAACCATAGGGTCAGAAAGGCCACATGTTTTCTCTCTGAGACGGATCCTTGTTCCATATGCTCAGAAATATACCCAGACCAGCCTCCAATTTTCTTGGTTTTCAACTTAGGGCTGCTGTTTGTTAGGAGGTTGAAGGGATTGATCTCAGATTGGATATCTAGTCCTGTCAGCATCTTGACGTCAATTAATGTTGGGGTCATCGGACCTTGTCGGAATAGGAAAGCGTTCAAGGTGCTAGACCAAAAATAGGTGGCCGCTGACATGAGTGGTTCATTCTTTTTGGTATCGGCCAGGGACAGAGTGATGCATTGGCCAATTCCTATTTCGTCCCAATGAACCTGCTTGGTTGCAGCAATCCTTTTGTGTCAGGTTCTGTAACCATTGAGCTTTGACGGCCAGGACCTCAAGGTGTGCTTCCATGAAGACACATTGGGCTTGGCTTGTTTGAAAGGGACTCTGTTTGTCTCAGCATTTATCAGCCAGGTTGGGTCACAATTGCCCATGGGGCCTAGAAGGAACCGGTGAGATTTGTCGTTGGTGGGGATTAAGATCTGGTTCTTAAAAACCTACGGCATATGAGCAGTGATGTAAGATAATGACCTGGGGGCAAGAGCGGAAGCCCTAGTTTGAAGAACTCGGCGAGAAAATGAAAATGTGAGTTTAGAAAGGATTGACTTACCACGAGGATCTCAGAGGCGTAGAACGGCGCGGAAGCCATTGTTGTTGTCAAAGAGGTCGTTGTTGAAGGAGTCGATGTCGATGGGACGCCGAGGTGCCGCCGGGGTTGAAGAGCGCGAGTGGTTGACGAATCGGCGGCGGAGGGCTGCGAATCTGGATCTGCGCGGTTTTCAGACAAACCCTAGTGAAGAAGTTGATGGGTTCCTCGGAGCTTATTCTGCCACATTATATAATGAAGCGGAATTGGGGGGCATGTGTTAACAACAGATTTTCGTAATCGACCCGGAGAAGAAAGAGGAAACCGATGCGGAGAGAGGGGATTGAATTGGAGTCGGACCAAGTCTCGTATCAGACTCGGTAAACGTATCGGACTGGGAGAAGCGTTAGCAGGAAGAGCGTATCGGCTGATACGGATTCAATATGGTCATTGGCCGATAGAGGCTGGAATTGACAGAGTTCGCATGGGCTTGGTTTGGGCTCAAGATAAGCCTCAAGGTGGTTGCCAAATAGAGATAAGGCTCGGTTTTAGGCAACTGTATCTTGTAAATCAAGTAGGTTTAGATCTAATCTACGGCAAGAGTTTGCCGCAAAGATTTGTTTGTTAAATTGTAGATAAGATCGTGTCCTATCTGGACAATGTTGTAATCTAGCGTATAAATATCCCGGTAGTTTGTACATAGAAACTCTCTCACAACAATACAACATACAAATCAATCTACTTTCGGCGCATCGCCAACCCTCGCCACAGGTTAATCTCGACGAGTTCTTGTTTCCCCAGAGCAGAGGTAAGAACTCGTGCCCGACGATCTACATCATCGGGGCTAGCGTGCCGCTTTAGGCACTTTAAGCTTCGATGATGTGATCGTCGTTTATCATGCTTTGGGTGATTTTCATAAGTGTATTAATTATGCTTCGCTAGCAATCTGCTCGTTTTAGGGTTTATTGCCGACGACAGTTTAATTATTATGCTTAGTTAAATCTTTCAATGCATCTATTATCCCCAAAAGCGATCGACAACTTGATTTTCTTTGTGTTAAGTCTCAATTCACTCTTTGAGTTGCTATCGACCTTAGTCCTGTTTTGAGATCTAATCCAAAGCCTGTTTTCGATCGTGATTAAGGATAGCGCCGGGGTTTCAGCCGGTCTTATCTAATACATGTAATTACTATAATGTTTTTATATGTATTTGCCACTTGTATGAGCAGATTGACAAATATAAATGCGTTTGTTATAGGTTATCCTTTAGGGTTCGCCTGTGATCGATGTATTTATATAAGTTGATTGGCTTGTACAAGTCTGCATTAGAGTATTAGCTAGTGCAATTATTTCTTTTATCCCTCATCAGCCGATGCCTCTAATTGACATGAACATGTTGATGAAGGCCGATGAGATTAGATCTATACTTTGATGCTGTTTTATCACAATTATAAGCGAGCCGATATAGCTTTGCCCTATCGGCTAGGTCATGACAATGCGACATCGGCCTATTGGCCGATCGGCCATTGTGTACTTACATGGTTTGCTTGTTTATCTTGTTGATTGTAGATCAAATCAACTGGCACGCTCTACACACACTTAGGCAAGCCTTTGGACCTGCACTGGAGTTAAGCATATCTCCTAGGCCGCCGTGGACATGTGGAACCCGTTTTGTCGTGAGGCGGGCCTAAATTCTGCGCCAACACCCTGGCAATGACGAAGTCACTCTATCCTCAGATAGACATAAACTCAATTAGAGATGGCTTCGCAGACGACACTTCAGATGAACAAGCCTTGGAGCTGATTAACGAAGCACAAGAGTCGGCTAAGAAGATCGCTTCTGATGTAGTTGAAAACTTCCAGGGATAACTTCTCTGATGTAAAGCATTACTATAACATAACTTGTAAATTCTCAGTTTATTTATGTTTATGCCCTAATCTGAGTCTTCGCATTTAATTTTTTAAAAATTTCCGTCCGACTGTCACCAAGCCTAAACTTGATTAAGACATCAAAAAATTTTCAGTCCTTATTTGCTGGACTCAAACCAGAACACAAAACAATGATAAATCAAGTGTGAACAAGTCATTATTGAGAAAAAACATCAAACTTTATTGATACGTATAGCCCCTGACTGACAACTCAAGAAGGCAACTTACTTGAAGTCGGCAGTCAAGAAAAACATGATACAAAAGTATAATATCGACGAAGGTGCTCAATATTCCAGGAATTCTCCACCATGGTCCCATCTTCACGCTTCAAACGATATGCTCCTGATCGAGTAACCTCAGCAATTATGTAAGTGTCTTCCCATAATGGAGATAACTTATGTCTATCCTTTGTAGTTTGAATCTTCCGTAGAACCATGTCGCCCACAATAAAAGCTCGGGACCGAACGTTTCGGTTGTGATAACATTGAAGTCCTTGAAGATACCTTGCCAACTGAACCAATGCAGCCTCACGAGACTCTTCCAGTCGGGTCAAGTCGTCAACTCTGTCTTGATCATATCGTTCATCGTTGAAACTGCGAACTCGAAGAGATTCGAACTCCATCTTACTGGGCAACGTTGCTTCAGCCCCATAAACCAAGAAGAAAGGTGATTGGTCAGTAGCCTGACTGGGTGTAGTCCGTAACGACCAAAATACTGAAGACAACTCTTGAACCCATCTTCCGGCGTAAGGACGTAGCCTATCAAACACTCGGGCCTTGATGCCTTGAAGAACCATACCATTGGTGCGTTCAACCTATCCATTGCTTCCGGGGTGTGCCACCGACATGTAGCAAATCTTGGATCCAAAATCTTCACAGAATTCTTTGAAAACGCCTGCAATGAACTAAGTCCCGTTATCGGTTATAATCCTATTCGTAACACCAAACCGGTGCACGATGTTTAAAATAAAATCTCACGCCTTATCCACAGTGTTGAAACTTGGTTTCGACAATAAGAATCTGGGGGTAGCAGTCAAGCGCCAAACACGATGGGTTAGTATGCAAAAGGAATTTAGACAGGTTTAGGCCCTCTCTTCGAGAGGTAATACCCTACTCCTGTTTTGGGGATTCGATCCGCCGAGTGGTTTATTGATCTCGTGATCTCTTTCAATATGTGCTCTCGTGAGTTTGTGTACTTTTTGTGTATTCGCGTGTATTCGCCCGTATCCCTCAAGGGACGCCCTACCCTCCTTATATAGTCTTGGAGGGTAGGGTCACAAGTCGGAGACCCAATCACACTCTATGTCGGACTTCTCAATCTTACCAACTTTGGACTATAGGCCGTTACCTTATATCAATGGTAACGTAACACCCAAGTCATAAGCCGGTTTACATAATCATGAGTCATAATCTATCCCCTATAATAAGTCGGATAAGCTAGCCGTGAGGATACCCGGCACCCATAATCTCCACAGTAGCCCCGAGACCTTCACAGTCTACGAGATAATCTTGCCTCGAACCAGAATAACACATAGCCGAGTGACTCCTTAGCCGAGTGCTTCTATCGCCGAGTGCCTCCATCACCTCTGCTTGAGTCTCCCGAGTGCTTTATCATCCAAAAAAGGTTGTGAAGGGCTGAAAATGTCTTAAAAATTTCAAAAATAGATATTTAGGTGCATCGACTGATGCACCTAATTAGGTGTAGCCCCCGACTATGTGTTTAGTTAATCAAACTAAGCATATAGTCAAGAACTATAATAGTCATACTCTCCTGAGTTAAATAAACGCCTAGCCTAAGCCAAAAACAATCATAAAAAATCATATAACACATAACCTTATAATCAAGGCATAGTGTATAATGAATCCGAGTACTCGGCAAGCTCTTGCTTATCCGAGTTATTTTGCCCGAGTCACCTCGGAACAAACAACTCAGCCAACCCTCTGTTGGCGTAGAATTTAGACCCGCCTCCTGACTAAACGGGTTATATGTTTCCACGGCGGCCTGGGAGATCTGCTTAACTCCAGTGCAGGTCCAAAGGCTTGCCTAGATGTGTGTAGAGCATGCTAGTTGATTTGATCTGCAATCAACAAGATAAACAAGCAAACCATGTAAGTAAACAATGGCCGATCGGCCAATAGGCCGATGTTGCATTGTCATGACCTAGCTGATAGGGCAAAGCTATATCGGCTCGCTTGTAATTGTGGTAAAATAACATCATAATATAAATCTAATCTCATCGGCCTTCATCAACATGTTCATGTCAATTAGAGGCATCGGCCGATGAGGGATAAAAGAAATAATTGCACTAGCTAATACTCTATTGCAGACTTGTACAAACCAATCAACTTATATAAATACATCGATCACAGGCGAACCCTAAAGGATAACCTATAACAAATGCATTTATATTTGTCAATCTGCTCATCCAAGTGGCAAATACATATAAAAACATTATAGTAATTACATGTATTGGATAAGACTGGCTAAAACCCCGCCGCTATCCTTAATCACGATCGAAAACAGGCTTTGGATTAGATCTCAAAAGAGGACTAAGGTTGATAGCAACTCAAAGTGTGAATTGAGTCTTAACACAAAGAAAATCAAGTTGTCGAACGCTTTTGGGGATGATAGATGCATTGAATGATTTAACTAAGCATAATAATTAAACCGTCATCGGCAATAAAGCCTAAAACGAGCAGATTGCTGGCGAAGCATAATTAATACACTTATGAAAATCACCCAAAGCATGATAAACGACGATCACATCGTCGAAGCTTAACGTGCCTAAAGCGGCACGCTAGCCCCGACGATGTAGATCGTCGGGCACGAGTTCTTACCTCTGCTCTGGGAAGCAAGAACAGTGGTAAGAAACATACTACCGGGATATTTATACCCGAGATTACAACATTGTCCAGATAGGACACGATCTTATCTACAATTTAACAAACAAATTGCGGCAAACTCTTACCATAGAATAGGTCTAAACCTACATGATTTACAAGATACAGTTGCCTAAAACCGAGCCGTATCTCTATTTGGCAACCACCTTGAGGCTTATCTTGAGCACAAACCAAGCCCATGCGAACTCTGTCAATTTCCAGCCTCTAACGGCCAATGACCATATTGAATCCGTATCGGCCGATACACTCTTCCTGCTAACGCTTCTCCCAGTCTGATACGTTTACCGAGTCCGATACGAGACTTGGTCCGACTCCAATTCAACCCCCTCTCTCCGCGTCAGTTTCCTCTTTCCTCTCTGGGTCGATTACGAAAATCTGCTGTTAACACATGCCCCCAATTCCGCTTCATTATATAATGTGGCGGAATTAGCTCCGAGGAACCCATCGGCTTCTTCGCTAGGGTTTGTCTGAAAACCGCGTAGATCCAGATTCGCAGCCCTCCACCGCCGATTCGTCAACCACTCACGCTCTTCAACCCCGGCGGCACTTCGGCGTCCCATCAACATCGACCCCTTCAACAACGACCTCTTTGACAACAACAATGGCTTCTGCGCGGTTCTACGCCTCCGAGATCCCCGTGGTAAGTCAATCCTTTCTAAATTCACATTTTCATTTTCTCGCCGAGTTCTTCAAACTAGGGCTTCTGCTCTTGCCCCCCAGGTCATTATCTTACATCACTGCTCATATGCCGTAGGTTTTCAAGAACCAGATCTTAATCCCCACCAACGACAAATCCCACCGGTTCCTTCTAGGCCCCATGGGCAATTGTGACCCAACCTGGCTGATAAACGCTGAGACAAACAGAGTCCCTTTCAAACAAGCCAAGCCTGAAGGTCCTGGCCGTCAAAGCTCAATGGTTACAGAACCTGGCACAAAAGGATTGCTGCAACCAAGTAGGTTCATTGGGATGAAATAGGAATCGGCCAATGCATCACTCTGTCCCTGGCCGATACCAAAAAGAATGGACCACTCATGTCAGCGGCCACCTATTTCTGGTCTAGCACCTTGAACGCTTTCCTATTCCGACAAGGTCCGATGACCCCAACATTAATTGACGTCAAGATGCTGACAGGACTAGATATTCAATCTGAGATCAATCCCTTCAACCTCCTAACAAACAGCAGCCATAAGTTGAAAACCAAGAAGATTGGAGGCTGGTCTGGGTATATTTCTGAGCATATGGAACAAGGATCCGTCTCAGAGAGACATGTGGCCTTTCTGACCCTATGGTTAGAAAGATTTGTCTTCTGTGGATCAACCTGCGGCCCTACTCTAAATTGCCGACACTTTGCTCAAGCTCTGGTTGAGAAGAAACAAATCCCCCTTGGCCGATATCTCCTTCGGGCTGTCTATCGGCTGCTTCATACTGCCACTCAGGATCTGATGCTGAAACAAACTGTGGCGCATGGAGGACCATGGTGGTTTATCCAACTCTGGTTAACTATCCATTCCAACACCATAATTGATCGGCCTCCATTATTGGACTCCTGCTTCCCGTCAAAGTATGCCGATCATGAAGACCCCAGAACCAGAAGATGCATGTCCTTTGGAGAAACGGCCTCTGTTTATCCTGGAGCAGATCAATCGACCGAAGAGATGTTCACATGGTTCATCTGATTCTATACCGGCCCCCCATCAGTTAAGATGGACATGTTCATCTACACCTCAGATCAAGACTTTGAACTCCCTGACGATCTCCACTTGGACCTGGTAAATGATTATATGGATTCACGAGAGTCATTTATGATCGGCATCACCCCATGCTTGCTCCCAGTAGGCATATTCCAAGGAAGAAGCACCAGCCTGTCTTGGTGGAGGATTGCACTCCCATCAGGATCAGGGAACAAGAAATTCAAGACCAACTGCCTGAAGACCTGATGGAGAACCTGACACCGGCCATCTTCTTGGAACAATACCGATTCAAGCTCCACAAGGCGAAAGAAAGACTCGCAGAGAGGCGGGAACGTGAAAGCTTGGAATCGGCCTTAACTGCCAGCAAAGCTCAAGTCAATTCTGACAAGACTAGATTGGATGAGCTCGTTGTTGAGCCGATTATCCTAAACAATAGGCTTGAAGAACTCCGCCGACTCGAAGCAGATTTGGTACTAAAGCTAGAAGCTACCCGCAAAGAAATCTAAGAAGTTGAAGCTGGAATAGCTGCATCACCCAAGGCCATAGAAGACCAAACGGCGAAGTTGAAGGCATCGGCCAAGTACCTTGCAACCTTGAGCAAATCTCTGAAACCAATCCTAGGTTCGACGGCCGATGATGCCCAAGTAATAGAAGACATTGACCAAATCCGTCGTAAGGCCATTGCAACTATTGAAAACTTTATAGGGTGATGTAATATATGTTGTGTCCTTCTTGTAAACAGATAACCTCCTACTTTGATTATCATAAATCTCATCGGCCAATCAGCCGAATTCGATCTGAATAAATCTGAAGAAGTTCAAGCTTAAAAAATTTTTTGAAGTCCATAAACCTGGATCAATCTGACAAACTTGAAGAATCTTGAAGAAAAATCTTTGCTTGTATATATATATGCCCCCCAAATTTTAGAAGATGAGGGCCCATGTTGTAAAATTTGAACTAAGGGCGATAATGCATATCGGCCATCTAAAGACGATGTGTACCACATCGGCTATTATCATAAATCGGCTAGCAAGCCGATCATGAATCGATCCAGACGCTAGGATAATATTTTTTTAAGTATTTGTCATTAAGAGCTCTACCATAAATTTCACCATCCAATCCTTTGAGGAGATAAGCATTGCGAGGAGCACATCGATGGATCTAAAAAGGACGTTCCCAATTGGGTGACCACTTGCCGAATTTATTATCTCTGGAACCAATCGGCATTATTAATTTCCAAACAAGATCCTCTTCCTTAAATGACTTGGCGATAACTTTCTTATTATAATGACGAGCAACTCGATCTTTATCTCGCTTTATTTTCTCCAAAGCCCGCAATCGGACGTGCGCCAAATCATCTAACTCATCAACCATAAGATTATGATACTCATCGGCTGTTAAGTCGTCTTGCAAAGCAATACTTCTTGAGCCGATGTAGGTCTCCCACGGCAGTACAGCTTCATGTCCATAAACCAGCTTATAAGGTGGCACTTGAGTTGCACCATGACAAGCCATCCGATACGCCCAAAGGGAATCGGCCAGCGTGGCATGCCACCGCCTCTGTTGTTCATCTATTTTTCTCTTGATCAACTTAATTAAAGTCTTATTAGAAGCTTCTGCCTGCCCATTAGCTTGTGCATAATATGGAGAAGAATTTAGTAGCTTGATGCCCATGCTGTCGGCAAACTGCACAAACTCATCGGACATGAAAATTGATCCCTGATCTGTAGTCAATGTTTGGGGTAACCCAAACCGATATATAATATGCTCCTTGACAAACTGAATTGCATCCTTGGAATCAACCTTCTTAAGAGGGATGGCCTCAACCCACTTTGTGAAATAGTCGGTAGCCACTAAAATATACTTGTGGCCTTTGCTCGATGGTGGATTAATCTGACCGATCATATTTATACCCCATCCTCGAAATGGCCACGGCTTTATGATTGGATGCATAGCCGATGCCGGTGCTCTCTGGATTGCTCCAAATTTCTGGCAATCTTGACATCCTTTATAATACTTGAAACAATCCTCTAGCATTGTTGGCCAGAAATATCCAGCACGCTTGAAAAGCCATCTCATTTTATGGGCCGATTGATGGGTTCCACAAATCCCTTCATGTACCTCGGTCATAACAATTTTGGCCTCCTCTAGACCTTAGCACTTGAGCAAGACACCATCAATCGTCCTATAATATAGATCATCATCTAATAAGACATAATGCAAGACTTTGTATTTCATCTGTCGCGACGCCGATTGAGAAGGGTTTTTCAAATAATCAATGATAGCAAACCTCCAATCGTCGGCATCCACGGCAGCAATCTGAATTGGAACATCTTTGGCCATCGGCCTGTATCCTGATGCCCCCTGAGCTAAACCATTGGCCTCAAAATTCTGCTTCCTGGGTATATGCCTCATCATCACAATCTTGAAAATCTGTAGCAGCTCCTTGCACTCCTCATTGTACACTCTGAGAATATCATTTTTGCATTCATACTCCCCGGAAAGTTGATTGATTACCAGCTGTGAATCACCAATGATTTCTATGGAATTGGCCTCGACCTCTTGTAATAATTGCAAACCCTTAAGAACTGCCTCATACTCTGCTTGATTGTGAGTATAATAGGGCTTGATAGTAAAAGCGAACTCGAAGCTTGCCCCCCAAGGGGATATTATGACCAGGCCGATACCGCATCCATGCCTGCAAACAGATCCATCAAAATACAGTGTCCACGGCACAATGTCTGCATATGCAATTGAATCGTCTCTGTGTTGGACAATGAAATCGGCCAGGGCTTGTCATTTAATTGCTTTGGCCGATTCATATCTGAGGTCAAACTCTGTTAAGGCAAAAATCCACTTTCCAATTCTCCCTTTTAAAACAGGGGCCGATAGCATGTATTTCATCACATCGGCCTTACTTACCACAATGCACTCATTGGAAAGTAAATAATGCCTCAACTTAGTACATGAAAAATATAAACATAGACATAATTTCTCCACCGGGGTGTACCTTGTTTCAGCATCTAACAACCTCCTACTGAGATAAAAAATAGCTCTTTCTTTGCCGTCAACGTCTTGAACCAGAACTGAGCCGATGGATTTCTCATCGGCCGATAGGTACAGCCTGAATGGAACCCCTTTCTGTGGAGGGATTAAAACTGGAGGGGAAGTTAAATATTCCTTGATATCGTCCAGCGCTTTTTGTTGCTTATCACCCCATACAAACTCTTGATCGTCCTTTATCTTCAACAATGGAGTGAATGGCTCTATCCTGCCTGATAGGTTTGATATAAAGCACCGGACAAAGTTGATCTTGCCGAGCAGAGATTGTAACTTGGTCTTGTTGGTTGGAGGCTTGATATTGTTTATAGCATCAATGTTCTTCTGTGTAATCTCGATTCCTCTTTCATGGACCAAGAAACCTAAAAACTAACCGGCCGATACGCCAAAGGCACATTTGTTAGGGTTCATCTTTAAACCATATTTTCTTGCTCTTTCTAGTACCTTGCGTAAATCAGCCAAGTGCATATCGTACTCTTTGGACTTCACGACGACGTCATCGATGTAAACCTCAATCAGTGAGCCGATGACATCATGAAAAATATAATTCATAGCTCTGTGATAAGTAGCTCCAGCGTTCTTCAAGCCGAAGGTCATGACAACCCACTCATATAGGCCGATTGTCCCCAGACACCTGAAGGCTGTCCTGTGAATATCTTCTTCGGCCATGAAAATCTGGTTGTAGCCTGCGTTCCCATCCGTGAAATTGATAATCTTGTGTCCAGACGCGGCATCTACTAGCAGATCAGCCAACGGCATAGGGTACTCATCTTTTGGCGTTGCTTTATTTAAGTCTCTGAAATCGATACACACCCTAAGCTTGTCGTTTTTCTTAAACACTAGAACTATGTTGGAAACCCAGTCTGCATATCGGCAGGGTCTAATAAAATTGGTGTCGTAAAGCCTGGCGATCTCTGCTTTGATAGCTTCGTGCATATCGGCTTTGAATCTCCTAGGAGCCTGCTTAAATGGCCGATAGCCTGGTTTGATAGGTAACCAATGTTCTACGATCGATCGGCTTAGCCCTGGCATCTCATGATATTGCCATGCAAAACAGTCTAGGAATTCCTTCAAAAGATTTATCAAATTATTCTTATATTCCCTTGGCAGGTTAGCACTTACATACGTCGGCCTAGGCCTGTCACCTATTCCTATATCAACCTCTTCGAGCTGATCGGCAGACGTAAAGCCTTGTCCCAATTTCCCATCTAACTCATCCACCACATCATATATGTAGGGACTAGCTTGCTTATCTTGGGCAGTGGATGTGACATCTTTGTTAAAGCAATAGCTTGTCTTGATCTTCAAACGTCTCGATGTCGCAATCAGTTACTTTGAGGAAATCGGCATCCCAGACTCGTCCAGACAGGCAATCGATTCCCTCCATCTCCCAAACTGCGAGATCGGCATTGGCCACGTTTACTGACCGATCGGCCTGCACGATCTCGACCTGATCCCCTTGCCATTGTATAAGGCATTGCTGCATTGTCGAAGGGACGCAACAATTTGCGTGGATCCAATCCCGTCCCAACAACAGGCTGTAGGAACCCTTTCCAACAAAGACGAAGAATGTGGTGGGTATTGTCTTGTTGCCTACGGTGAGCTCCACGTTTAGCACCCCCTTCGCCTCGGATGCGTTGCCACCAAAGTCTTTTAGCACCATGTTGGTCTTGATGAGGTCTTCGGGCAGTTTTCCAAGCTTCCTGAAAGTTGTATATGGCATCAGGTTTACTGCCGCGCCACCATCGACCAGCATCTTTGTCATCGGCCGCCCATTGATGAATCCCTTGATGTATAACGGCCGGAGGTGCCTATAGCTGGTGTCGGCCGGCTTGTCGAACACGGCTTGGTCTGGTGACAACTGTAACTTAGCCGAGGACTGTTCATCGTCGGCTACCGCTTCATCGGCCATCTGCACGCTGTATTCTGCTGGCAATATGAAAACCATATTAACTGAAGCCGATGCTACTCCTTTACCTTTTGCAGACACAGGAGCTCGAATTGACTTGGAGGTGCCCTCATCGGCCTTGACAACTGCGGATTTTATTCTCCACTCCTTCTTGGTCTTGGCGGGCCGATGAGCTATTGTCGCCTGCTGCTCCTGGATCTGCTCCTTTCTTCTCAGTCTCTGAACTCGCCGTTTTTGTGTCTTGCTAAACACGTCACTTGGGCATCATTGGGGGTTCTGGATTTGCTCGTCGTGCTCAGTTCGACGATCATGGTGCATCGGCCTTAGTCTTTCATGTACAGACTTTCTCTGCTTGCGTGGCCGATGCACTTGTTTGCTTGAGCTGTCCTGGTGGGAGTCTTCTATGTTATTACATGCAGGGCACTCTTGGATTGATGGCAACCTCATCTCTTCATTCCAGCAAAACCGGAAAAACTCGCACTCCCGATGAGGGTCGTAAGAGTTGTCTTGATCGGCATGGTCTTGCGCTTGTTCTTCCCACCGTCGCTGGTATTTTCTGATCAGGCCCTCTGAGGTCTGATGAGGTCGCTTGCTGGTCCGATGGCTATTGTCGTCGGCCATGTCTGCCCGCACCATGTTAACTGGGAACGGGTGTCCTTCTATCTTCATCGGCCGCTTGGCTTCATTAATCTTGATCCTGCCTTGCTCGATGGCCGATTGAATCTGTTGTCGGAATATCTTGCATTCGTTGGTGTGATGCGAATATGTGTTGTGCCACTTGCAATATCTTCTCTTCTTGATTTCCTCAGCCGTTGGCACTATATGACCTACAGGCAGCTGGATTTGCTTTTCTTGCAAGAGTAGATCAAATATTTTATCGGCCTTGTTGATGTCGAAGTCATACTTGTCCTCTTTGTCGCCCTTCTTGGCCCATTGGCATATTGTCGGCTTCTTCATCCGGGCCCACTTAGCCAGATCGACATCGGCATCATCTTCATCGTCTTAGTCGGAGGCGTACTGATAGACAGTACTGACTTTCTTTGCAAACTTCTTCGCCTCCTGGAATCTTTGTTCATGGGCCGATACCCGTTGCGCTAGCTGAGCTAGGCTATCGAATTTCTGAGATGAGAACCTCTCTCGTATCGGCCCTAATAGTCCTTGGAATGCCAGATCGGCCAGTTGAGAATCGGTCAAACTGAGGCTTTAACACCTATTCCTTACGTCCCTGAATCTTTGGATGTATTCTGGGACCGATTCGTCAACTCGTTGCCTGATGGCAGTGAGATCGGACAGTTTCATCTCTTGTACGCCGTTGTAAAAGTATCTGTGAAACTGCTTCTCTAGATCTATCCATCCTCTGATGGAATTGCAGGGTAAAGAGGAAAACCATGTAAACGCTGACCTTGACAAAGACAGAGAGAAAAATCTCACCCTCAACGCCTCTATAGCCGATGCCTCCCCACACTGTGCAAGGAATCGGCTTACGTGCTCGTATGTAGAGACGTTGTCTTGCCCCGAAAATTTGGAGAAGTCCGGGATCTTGTATCGGTTCGGCAGTGGCACTCTATCGAATTCCTCAGGATATGGGTGCCGATACATCGTAGAGCTCTTCTTGGGTTTCAAGTCGAACTGATCTTGCATCACCTCGGCTATCATGTCGGCCCAGTATCCTGCAGGCTGATGTGGGAGGTCCTAGTGGTAAGACTGCTGAAGGCCCTCTGCCCGATATTGCCTGGGGGAGTACGGTTGGAAGTGATGATTTAGATTTTGTGCGTCGTACTGCCCTGCGGTGTACTGCTGGTAGCCTTGCGGTGCGTTGTAAGCAGCTGGTTGCGGAGGGTTGCCAAACATGGGGATTTGAGGTTGTCTGGCCGATGGCGGGTTGACTGGTACTTCCTGCATCAGCTCGATCACCGGTTGTTTCCCCTTCGTCCATTGTGCATACTGTTCCTCCATGATGTGCTGAGGGCTTCCTCCCGTTTGCCTGGTGAGGACTAGCGACAAGGTTGATGCTGGTTGAGCCGATGGAGGTGGGATCGGCGCCATCGGCTGTGGAGCCGCGCTCAGGTCGGTCCTCAAGGTCCGATAAGCAGGGAATTTGTTTTCTGGTAAGAAAATCGGCCCTTGAGGCTTGTGCTGATGAATGGAACCATCTAAGATTGATTTAACCGTATTGGTCAATGTGTTCACCAGGATCCCAGACTGGTTGACTAGCGCAAAATGAACTGCGGAGTCGATTCGGTCTTGCAGCGTCGGCACAACGTTTTCTTCGGTCTTGACAGTGTGGTCGTGTGCCGCCGTCGATGTGCTGGCTCCATCTCCAGAGCTCGGCATTACCACCTTAGATTTTTGGATAAGGGTGCCTTGCCGAGTCCTAGAGTATGTCTGCAGGTACATATTTTGGAATTGCTCGACCAGCTTGTCCATCTCAGCTCTCTACTCTTCATTGAACTGGTCGACGGTCACGGAGACAACGTTCTCCTCGGAGATCTCACCCTGCTTTGACTTCTTGCAATGGACTTCTTGTTGTTGTGAAGCTTGTGTTCTTGTGGTCCCACTGGGCGTGCCAAAAGCGTGTTGGCGCAGAATTTAGACCCACCTCACGACTAAACGGGTTCTACATTTCCACGGCGGCCTGAGAGATCTGCTTAACTCCAGTGCAGGTCCAAAGGCTTGCCTAGATGTGTGTAGAGTGTGTCAGTTGATTTGATCTGCAATCAACAAGATAAACAAGCAAACCATGTAAGTAAACAATGGCCGATCGGCCAATAGGCCGATGTTGCATTGTCATGACCTAGCCGATAGGGCAAAGCTATATCGGCTCGCTTGTAATTGTTGTAAAATAACATCATAATATAAATCTAATCTCATCGGCCTTCATCAACATGTTCATGTCAATTAGAGGCATCGACCGTTGAGGGATAAAAGAAATAATTGCACTAGCTAATACTCTAATGCAGACTTGTACAAACCAATCGACTTATATAAATACATCGATCACAGGCAGACCCTAAAGGATAACCTATAACAAATGCATTTATATTTATCAATCTGCTCATACAAGTGGCAAATACATATAAAAACATTATAGTAATTACATGTATTAGATAAGACCGGCTGAAACCCCGGCACTATCCTTAATCACGATCAAAAACAGGCTTTGGATTAGATCTCAAAACAGGACTAAGGTCGATAGCAACTCAAAGTGTGAATTGAGACTTAACACAAAGAAAATCAAGTTGTCGATCGCTTTTGGGGATGGTAGATGCATTGAAAGACTTAACTAAGCATAATAATTAGACCGTCGTCAGCAATAAACCCTAAAACGAGCAGATTGCTGGCGAAGCATAATTAATATACTTATGAAAATCACCCAAAGCATGATAAACGACGATCACATCGTCGAATCTTAACGTGCCTAAAGCGACACGCTAGCCCCGACGATGTAGATCGTCGGGCACGAGTTCTTACCTCTGCTCTGGGCAAGCAAGAACTCGTCGAGATTAACCTCTAGCGAGGGTTGGCGATGCGCCGAAAGTAGATTGATTTATATGTTGTATTGTTGTGAGAGAGTTTCTATGTACATACTACCGGGATATTTATACCCGAGATTACAACATTGTCCATATAGGACACGATCTTATCTACAATTTAACAAACAAATCTTTGCGGCAAACTCTTGTCGTAGATTAAGTCTAAACCTACTTGATTTAGAAGATACAGTTGCCTAAAACCGAGCCTTATCTCTATTTGGCAACCACCTTGAGGCTTATCTTGAGCCCAAACCAAGCCCATGCGAACTCTGTCAACTTCCAGCCTCTATCGGCCAATGACCATATTGAATCCATATCGGCCGATACGCTCTTCCTGCTAACGCTTCTCCCAGTCCGATACGTTTACCGAGTCCGATACGAGACTTGGTCTGACTCCAATTCAACCCCCTCTCTCCACGTCAGTTTCCTCTTTCCTCTCTGGGTCGATTACGAAAATCTGCTGTTAACACCCTCATGGATAGAAAATTTGAGTTAATAAACTCATAACTCATCAGTCATCTGAGGAATATGACCAAAATATTAAATAGCTCCAGCCATAATATTGGTCTTAATAAAAAGAGCACACCATGGTGGCAAAATAGCATTGATATAATAGAAGATCAAATGCTTTGTAGAAAACCAAACAGCTCCTGCAACCTATAAAAATGTTACCAGGACAATTATAAAAAACTTTACTGTCTGTCACCTTCCAAGTTGCATCGTACCAACCTTCAACAAGTTGAATAACTACTGTATGAAATGATTTTAAAGGTATTGGGCAATGAGACACGCGCATATTGCCAGAGCAAATCTGCTTAAGTCCTTAAAGACACGTGTCAAGCCACACCTGTAATATGGGCCGTAAGCTTCTCATGGGTCTCGGCCCAATCACGAGAAAACCTAGCGGTACCCTAATATTTCTGAAGCGCCGCTGTCTTCCCTGCCACTTCATCTTCCAAAAAATTTCCCCTTTCGCGCTCCTGTCCATAGGCTCTTTGTAGAAACCTAGAACTCATGTGCATCCAAATCCATCCCTCCGGAAGCTCAAGCCCCATCAGGATTCCTCGCGCACAACCAACTCCCGGCATTTCTGTCACGCCCGGAAAATAGAACTCTATATTCCGATTGTGAGTGCATAATTCCTTGTCCCAGGAGGCAAGGTACACATTACAAAGTTGATAAATATCAGAATAAACAAGCGGAAGCGTAGATAGAGTACTTTATTACATGGGCGACCGAAGGCCCAACACTGAAAGATAAACGAATAAAAGATGGTAGCCACGACGGACCACCACAGGCACTTCGACGTAGACACCAAAGTCTTCGACTTCAAAGTACTCCTCTGCTGGAAGGGGGAAAAAGGAGCAAGGCTGAATACAACCACCGTACTCAGCAAGCCATGCCGGGAAAAAATGCAAATATAATGCTAGGGAGTACAAAGGATTCATATATAGGGATATTTTGCATAAAACCAGCATTTCGAAACATTTAAATACTTTAAAAGCATTTTTAAACCAACACGAACCTATCTCTAGTCGAAATTATCACAAGCCGCGCACCGACGCGATCTTGCCTTATCCTAGGCCAGCAAGTACTAACTCCAGTTATTTTAGTTTTAAACAAAATCAAATTCTAACTTGGGTACATTGCTCAGCTTGCCCATAACCGAGGGCGCGGCTATTCGAATAGTTTATACCCTGATCAGAGGTGTACATCATTACCCACCAGACATGTCTTCCTCACGTGTTGCGACGTGCCACATGCCACCACCGCATACGGACGAAAGCCATGACATAACCTGCCGCCTAGTATTGCCCTAAGCGAAAAAGACCGACATAGACTTCCCCCGCCAGGCGCCCTGGGTCGAGCAGACAGTCTATGCCCTCGGGCATACTGCCAGAGATGTCAACCCCACCAAGGGCTTCATTCATCCCTATCCGTGTCTTTTTGCTCATGGCCGTCCTAGACGACAAGTTAAGCCTTACCCATTAGACAAGTGGTAGTACGGAATATGCCTTGCAACAGAGGCCCGAAGACCGGTCCTTATGACGGCCGAGGTGCGACTAACAAAACCAAGCACCCCGAGCCCAGCCGAAAACAAGTTTGGGGAAATTTTGAAGGTGAAACATCATTTCATGGCTAATCAACCATTAACCAAAATTACCATTAATTAAATAATTATTCACAATTCTAATTATTAAAAATTAACTCTAATTGTTTCTATATAAGCAAGGCTAAGCATATTCCTAAGGTTTTTAGTAAGCACCACATATATAAAGTCCTTACTAGTTTTATTTTTCCTAGGGTTATCAAGGATCATAATATTACAAAGAGTAAGGTCGTAACAAGGGAAAATTCGTAAGGCTAAATAAAACGGTAATAATCGCGGGAATTTAATAAAGCGAAATGCAATAATTTAAATAAACATAATTTTGTAAACTGGGATAGCAATATGATCAAAATGACACGACTTGCCTTGCTCGCTACTAAAGTCTTCCGCGTCAACCTCGATGTAGAGCGGCTCTTCCGGAACTGCAGCGTCGACACGACATACGCAAAGGAAAAAGGCCAAAGATAAATAAAAACCATATAAGATGCATGAACAAAGCATAAAAATAGGTTCTCTACTGTTTAAGGAAAAATAGTCGAGATACGACAATTTGAATATTAAATGTTGTTCAAATGACATATTACGAATTTGCTAATTAATATTTTTTCCTCTCTTTTTTTTATAGACAGAACAGAAGAGACAGATAGAGGGAGACAGTGAGGAGCAAGAAGGAGACAGAGAAAGAGAAGGAGTAGGGAGGGAGAGAGATGGCAGTGAGAGCGGCGGCAAGGCTCATCGGAGCTGCGGGAACGGCGAGGGGACGTTGACGACGAGTTTGGCGGCGAGGAACAGTGGCGGCCGGAGTTGCGACGGCGACTGCGCAAGAGAACAGTGGCGTGGCAGCTCGGGAGAGCGGGAGAGGAGGGTGGCGGCGTGTGGGGAGGAAGGAGGAGGCCGAGGGCTGCCTTTTATAGGCCGGTGGGAAGAGAGATGGGCGCCGGGGAGGGAGATCGACGCCGGCCATGGTGGAGCTCACCATTGAAGCAAACTTTCAAAATCCACCACGAATTAATGCCGAATCGAGCGGGATTTGTTGGGGGAAATGATGAGGAGGTGAGGAATCCATTTTCGCAGTTATTTCGAAGGGGAATCGATCGGGGAGGGAGATCAAACAGTGGCTTGCTGCACCTCTATGTTCACTGGAGAGAGAGAGCTGCTGGAGGTTGAAGATGAACAGTGGCTGGGCTAGCTGGGCCACGCGGAGGAGGCAAAATGGACTTCGGTTTGCGGGAGGGAAGCAGCTGGGCTGGCTGAGGAGGGAGTGGCCCAAGGGAGGGAGGGAGGTTTAAATTTAATTTTCTTTTTTAGAAAGTCCGAGAAAGGTTTTTGTTGCATTTAAAATATTTATAGTGCTCTGAAAATTCAAGTAAAAATTGATTAAATATTTCGAAGCATGAGGAATTCAACAAAAATTTCCACACGCTGGTTCGAGTTGGATCTTGGGGATTTTTAATTGTTGAAGGCTAAATTAGATTTTTTACAATTTCTAGAAATAATTTAGAGGGTGAAATTTTAAGGCGATTTTCAGGGCGCGACAATTTCCCTATAAAAATCCCCACTCCCAGCGCCAGATTCATCTTCCCCAACTTGCATCCATGGCTGAGGAGAGAGAAATTCCCATCGACCAATGGGCTACTTCTGACGTGAAGGAATCAACCCTGCGGGAGATGGTGAAGGACGAAGTGCTTCCGGCCAAGGAGATCATCGGTTGGCGTCCGGCGTGTGGCAAAGAATTCCCAACCCCAAACAACGGTGAGATCATTGTCTTCACCCACTTCTTCTACTGCGGGTTTGGTCTTCCAACTTGCGAATTTTTCTAGGGCCTCCTGGAGTACTACAGTCTCCAAATTTATCACTTGAACCCAAATTCAATTCTGCATATCGCCATCTTCATCCATGTATGCGAAGCCCTCTTAGGTATTCATCTGCATTTTAATCTTTTCCGCCGCATGTTTTCTCTTAAGGTCCACCCAACCGAACACAACCCCTGTGTTGTGGGTGGAGCCGACTTTCAACTCGCGGGACTCTCCGCAAAGATTACTTCCTTCTTCCTTTGAAATCCTCCAACAAAGGCTGACACGCAAATTGGTTCTACATCTCGAACCCAGCCCCCAGCTTACCCGACTTCATCGGCCTCCCACCCATCCATAGAGCTAACTGGAAGACCATGCTAGAAAACCAGGACTAGATAGAAGCGAACAACCTCTTGGCTAAGATCCTCGAGCTGAAGAATAAAGGCCTCCAAGCAGAGCAGATCAATCGGCATTTCATCAAGTGCCGACTGGCTCCTATCAAGGAAAGGTCTAAACCAGCCTTCGAATATGAGGGCCAGAGTGATCCCAACTGGGAAGACCACGAATCTATGAACTTCCAGGTCTTGTGCGCTCGCATGTACAAGATCTTCTCTTCCGGAATTGCAATGGAGTACAGCCACAAGCTGCCAGTTGCTCCCTTTAGTCTTCTTCGACCACCTCCTCCGGTAAGCAGACTCTGCAACTCGTATCATTCTTTACTTTGTTTCCGTTCTTCAATATGTCTCAAGAGTACTGCTTGCAGGCAAACGCTCGGATCATCTCCAGGCCGTACAAAGTCTTCCACGAAGATGCACCTGCTCAGCCAAATACTAGGAAGCCAACAGGCGGCCCAAAAATCAAACCGCAGACCAAAAACAAGAGAGCCGCTGCCGAGAAGGAAACCAGCAAACGGGCTAGCAAGAGAAGGCTGGTTATAGATGACTTGGACGAAGATACTAAAGATATTCAGATTCCAAAAACAAACATAACTTCTCCGAGGCCATCCACACGATCTGCTCCAAAGATTAGGAAGTCCAACAGGTATCTTCTTGCTTATTCAAATTTATCTTCTCGTAGAAAATATGCTCGTCTTCACTATCTTCATCTTCTCCTGCAGAAAACCCCAAGATATAGATCCCACCGGGCAGATAGAAAAAACAAGCCAATCAGCAACGCCTGAAAAGGCAAAGTTTGCCGAAGAAGGGTCTCAGTACCCTCTCCGGAGTAAGGACACCCCTGTGGAAGAGCCCCCGACTGCTAACCAGGAAGTCCCGACTGGAAACCAGCCGGATGAAGATACACAGGGCTCATGTGATCAAGAAACGCCGGTTGAGGACCCAACTCCAAGGACAGGTAAGCTTCAAATAGTCTTCAGACTCTTGTCTTGAGTATATTTCTGGTGTCCATCTCATCTGTCATCCTTAGAGCAAGCGACCGAAGAGGAGGAGATTGTCCGACTGAAGTCTTCAGAAGACTTAGTTCCTCCTATAAGGATTGAATGGCTAGATGCTGAAGGCAAGAGGCAGGGCATCGTGTTGAACAAACAGAAAGAAATCGAAGAACGTGACATGCTCATTGCCAGCCTCAGTGAAGCAACCTGGCTGATGAATGTATGTACAAATCTTCTCATATCTTGACCGTATAAGTTTGTGTAATTGACTGACTCTATCTTCGTAATGCAGAGAATACATTGCCGCTCAATGGCTAAGTCAGACACCCTCGAGAAGCTAGTGCCTCACGTCAACTCTCTGGAAAATATTCAACAAGTTCTCAAGAATGCCAGAGAAGAAGCAGTAGCTCGAGAGGTCGTCTTGAGGGAGGAAATTAATAAGCTTCGAGATATGAACCTAGAATTCCGTGGTTCAATCGGAGGTAAGAGAACTTAACCTATCTTGCTCTTGTATAATCTGTTTGATTCTGATAATTCCAAGTCTTCATGCTATAGCCAATGCATCTCAGATCGACTCCCTCAAGGCTCAATTGAAGAAGGCGGAAACTGACAGCGCCAAGCTTGAGTCTGACAAGAACAAGGCTTTAGAAGAAATTGAAGGTAACTCCTGAGACTCGTACTCCTCGATCTGATCTTGGTTATTCATGCAATCTGAATCATATCAAACTTGCAGCTAAGAGAGTAAAATCCCAAGCTCAATTTGAAGTCTTCGCCGAAAAAGTTCAAAGGGCCGAAAGAGTTAGAGATGACATCGCCAATGCAGCCACGCCAATACTGTCGGCGCTTTACGAGAACGGCCTCGGGACAAGCTCTTTAGACGCGGTTGAAGTCTTCGATAAACTCAGGACAACGCCGAAGAAATATATGGAAAATATTACAAATGCTGCTGCCATGAGTGCGAGTCAAACCTTGGCCATGACGAAGTCGCTCTATCCTCGGGTAGACATAAACTCCATAGGAGAAGGCTTCACTGATGGTACCACCGATGAGCAGGCCTTAGAACTGTTTAATGAAGCTCAAGAGACGACCAAAAAGATTGCTGCTGACGTGGTAGAAAACTTCCAAGGGTAGATTTGTAGATGTAAACATTGTTGAGATATGACTTGTAATTTCTTAATTTATTTATGCTTATGCCCTAATCTGAGTCTTCGCATTTAATTTCTTAAAAATTTTCGTTCGACTGTCACCAAGCCTAGACTTGATTAAGCCATCAGAAAACTTTTAGTCCTTATCTGCTGAACTCAAACCAGAACAATAAACAATGATAAACTAAGTATGAACAAGTCAATACTGATAAAAAGAACATCATATTTTATTGATATGTGTAGCCCCCGACTGACAACTCAAGAAGTCATCTTACTTGAAATCAGCAGTCGAGAAGAACATGATACAATAAGTCTAAGCATAATATCGACGAAGGTGTTCAATATTCCAAGAGTTCTCCACCATGGTCCCGTCGTCACGCTTTAGATGATATGCTCCTAGCTGAGTGACCTCAGCAATTATATAAGGGCCTTCCCATAACGGAGATAACTTGTGTCTATCTTTCATAGTCTGAATCTTTCGTAGAACCATGTCGCCAACAATAAAAGCTCGTGACCGAACGTTGCGATTATGATACCGCCGAAGTCCTTGAAGATACCTTGCCGACTGAACCAATGCAGCTTCACGAGCTTCCTCCAGTCGGGTCAAGTTGTCAACTCTGTCTTGATCATAGCGTTCATCGTTGAAACTGCGAACTCCAAGAGACTCATACTCCATCTTACTCGGCAACTTTGCTTCGGCCCCATAAACCAAGAAAAAAGGAGATTGGCCGGTAGCCCGACTGGCTGTAGTCCGCAATGACCATAATACTGAAGGCAACTCTTGGACCTATCTTTCAGCATAGGGACGTAGCCTATCAAATACTCGAGCCTTGATGCCTTGAAGAACCATACCATTGGCGCGTTCGACTTGTTCGTTGCTTCTAGGGTGTGCCACCGATGCATAGCAAATCTTGATTCCAAAATCTTCGCAAAATTCCTTAAAAATGCCTCCAGTAAACTGAGTCCCATTATCGGATATTATTCTGTTCGGGACACCAAACCGGTGCACAATGTTTAGAATAAAATCTCGCACCTTATCCGCAGTTATCATAGCAACTGGGTTAGCCTCAATCCACTTGGAAAACTTGTCAATCGCGACGAACAGATGCGTATATCCTCCTGGAGCCTTCTTGAAAGGACCAACTATATCCAAGCCGCATACGACGAAAGGCCATGATAAAGGGATTGTTTGTAGATCTTGGGCTGGAACATGGCTTTGCCGAGCGAAGAACTGACAACCTTCACACGTGCGGACCACCTTGTCGGTGTCGGAGATCGCCATGAGCCAAAAAAAACCTTGTCTGTAAGCCTTGCCCACCAGAGTGCGCGCCGCAGCATGACTGCCGCATATACCAGAGTGAATGTCGTGCAACAATTGTCGTCCCTCCTCAGGCGTGACGCATCTCATCAAAACTCCAGAAGGGCTTCTTTTGTATAATTCTGAATCGACCATGACGTAGCCCTGACTGCGACATCAGACTCGTTCCGCATCATCCCGGTCTTCCCACAGCTCTTACTGAGTCGGGACAGTTGGCTCGTAGAGGTGCTCCACGAAAACGTCAGTCGGGGCTGCTTCTCGCTTGGACCCAAACTGCGCCAACTCGTCTGCCGCTTCATTGTTTGTGTCTCAAGATGTGGGATAACTCCAGTCCATCAAACTTGTCCTCAAGTTTGCGAACTTCTTGTCGATAGGCCTCCATGGTATCATTCAAGCAGGACCAATCCTTCATTACCTGGTTGACCACCAGCTGGGAATCTCCTCGTACAACTATCCGTCGTATCCTGAGTGAAACAGCAAGTCGTAGACCATGAAGTAAAGCTTCGTACTCGGCGATGTTATGTGAGGCGGGGAAGTGAATATGAAGGATATACCATATCCTCTCCCCAATCTGGGAAATTAGCACGACTCCCACTCCCAGGCCGGTGACTCGTTTAGATCCATCAAAGTGCATGGTCCAGTACTGTAGCTCCTCCCTAGATACATCTTCTTGTCGCTCGGTCCACTCGGCCACAAAATCCGCCAAGACTTGAGACTTTATAGACGTCCTTGCTTTGAAAGTAATATCCAGCGGCAAATGCGCCCAGTAACCTCCCGGTTATGGATGACATCGCTGAGTGGAAAGGACGTGACCACGGTAACCGAATGACCCTGAAAATAATGGGCCAACTTCCTAGCAGTAATTAGAACTCCATATAGTAGTTTTTGTACCTGGGGGTAGCGGGTCTTGGCTCCTACCAACACCTTGCTAACAAAGTAGATTGGTCTTTGAACCTTCTGAGCTCGTCCTTCCTCCTCGCGTTCGATGACCAAGACCGTGCTGACCACCTGGTGAGTTGCGGAAACGTAGAGCAACAGAGGTTCTTGAGGGTGATGTGACGCCAACACAGGTGGCGTTGTGACGAACTCCTTGAAGTCTTCAAAAGCTTTCTGGGCCTTGGTGGTCCATTGAAAATAGCCTGCAAAAAGGCATACCTCATTCGCCAAGTCTGGAGACAAATCGATTCAGCGCCGCCATGCAACCAGTGAGCTTCTGGACATCCTTCTGAGTACTCAGGGGCTTCATGTTCCGGATAGCGTCGATCTTTTCTAGATTTGCTTCAATGTCGTGATGAGAGACCATAAAGCCGAGCAGCTTGCCTGACGGCACACCGAAGGTGCACTTCTTCGGGTTCAACTTCATTCTGAAGGCCCGAATATTTGCGAAGGTTTCTTCTATGTCAGCGATCAGGTCTTCTTTCTGCTTGGTCTTGATGACGTCATCGTTGACGTAGGCTTTCACGTTCCTCCCGAGCTGGGTCTGAAGGCATCTCTAGATCATACGCTGATAAGTGGCTCCGACGTTCTTCAGGCCGAAGGGCATCGTGACGTAGCAATAGGCACCAAACGGGGTAATGAATGATGTCTTCAGGCAGTCGGACTCCTTCAGGATGATATGATGGTAACCTGAGTAGCAATCCAAGAAGCCCAGAAGCTCGCACCCGGCTGTCTAATCAACGACTTGATCAATACGGGGCAATCCGAAAGGATCCTTGGGGCAGGATTTGTTGAGGTCGTGTAGTCCACGCACATGCGCCATTGTCCTGTCTTCTTCCGAACCAGGACCGGGTTGGCTAACCAGTCGGGATGGTAAACCTCCTTGATAAACCCGGCAGCCAAGAGCTTGGTGAGTTCCTCCTTGATGGCATCTTTTCGATCTTGGGCGAAGCGGCGGAGTCATTGTTTGATAGGTTTCGCGTCATCTTTGATGTTTAATGAGTGGTCGATCAGCTCCCTAGGAACACCCGGCATATTAGACGGTTTCCAAGCAAAAATATCTTTATTATTCTAGAGGAAGGTGACGAGCGCGCTTTCCTATTTGGGATCTAACTCCGCGCCTATTACAGCAGTTTTAGAAGGATCAGAGGGGTCAAGGGGAATTTTCTTCGTCTTGGCGTCGCCTTCTCCCGACATGGCTATCTTGTTCACAGGGATCTCGCCTTCTCTAGATGTTGATGCAGCCAGTCGGACTTCTTGTTGGCCGCGTAATCTCTCATGAGTTTGGGCCATGTCGCAGCTTTCCTTGTCACAGGTGAAGGCTTGCCTGATGTCGCTGCGTAGGGTGATAACTCCGTTGGGACCAGGCATCTTCATGATGAGATAAGTGTAGTGTGGTACTGCCATGAATTTGGTGAGCGCAGGTCTTCCAATGATTGCATGGTAAGCCGCTTCGAAGTCGGCAACCTCAACGGTGATGTTCTCTGTCCGAAAATTCTCCCGAACGCCGAAGGTGACCGAAAGGGTGATATGCCTGAGTGGCGTAGATGACAGCCCCGGGATGACTCCTTGGAAGGGGGCTGAGCATGGCTTCAATTCTGCTCTTGGGATCTGCATCTTGTCCAGCATCTTGGCGAAGAGGATGTTCAGGGCGCTGCCGCCATCGATGAGGACGCGCTTGAGTTTGATGTTGCGAACCACCGGGTCTAGTACTAGGGGATACCGCCCCGGGTGAACCACTCGGTTAGGGTGATCCAAGCGGTTGAATGTGATAGCCACCTCCGACCATCGTAGGTAGTGTGGGACTTTGGGTTGTGCCACGTTGACTTCTCTGTCGATCAGCTTTTGCTTCCTCTTGGACTTGTACGCCAGCGGTCCCCCGAAGATGTGGTTTAGCTCACCCATAGGATCCTGGAAAGGCTCTGAGCTGCGAGCCGGGTCGTTCCTCCTTAATCCCGATGTGCCGGCTTCATCCGCTGGCTTCTGGCGCAGTTGAACTGCGTACTGTTCAGCGAACTGCTTGTAGATGAAACAATCTTTGGCCGCGTGCTTGTGATTTGGGTGATGCATGCATTGAGCGTTCATGATCTTGTCGTAGGCGGTGACTCGGGGACGCTGTTGTTGGTAGTTCGACGTCGTGGCGACCAGATCCTCGGGCTTACGCTTGCGATCTTTTTGGCCGTTGTTGCCGTTGTTGCCGTTGTCCTTCTTACGACACCAGCTGCTTCCGGATGGCTTGTCGTCCTTCTTGTCGTGCCTGTCTTGTCGTGAGGCCTTGATTGCATCATCGGATTTGGCGTAGGATTTTGCTATCTCAAACATCTGCTTGACCGTCTTCGGCGGCTTGCACCCAAATTTGCCGATCAGCAACCCGTCACAGACGCCTTTCTGCAGCGCGGCTATAATGACATCGTTTAACGATTCATCTGGCTTCTGAATCAGCTATAATGTTGGGGATCTTGTTTCGCTTTTCTGAGAAACGCCGGATGTAGGCCTTCAACGATTCGTCTGGCTTCTGAATCACGTTGTAGAGATCGAAGTAGGTCCCGGGCCTTTCGAAAGTACCCTGGAAGTTGGCGATGAAATGGTCCCGAAGCTCGCTCCACGAGTCGATTGAGCCTCTTGGCAAACTTGTGAGCCAGTTCCTGGTTGAATCGGCGAGAGCGACGGGCAGGTAATTGGCCATGGCCTCGTTGTCTCCTCCCGCTGCCTGGATAGCGAGGGTGTACACGGTCAACCATGATTCGGGGTTGGTCTTGCCGTCGTACTTGTTGATCCCAGTGGGCTTGAAGCCACTCGGCCAATCCACTTGACGTAGGTCCCGAGCGAACGCAGGCACTCCATCGTCGTAGTCGTCGGGCAATCTCTTTCGGACTTCATAAGAGTGTCGGCCACGCTCCCGATGGCACTGGTCAAGGACCTCCCTCAACTCACTCCTCGAGGGCCTTCGGGAGCTGCTTGGATGGTTGGAGTTGTAGCTGCGACGAATCCGATCGTGGACGGGTGGTCGACCGTGACCTCTCTCATGAGAGTCGACCGATTGTTCTTGATGCTTTCATGTTGTGTTGCGGGGACGGTCCTTGGACTTGACGGGTGTATTGCTCTGCTCGGGCCTCTTGTAGTCTTTGGATCGTAGCGGTGGTAGGCAGCTTCTTTCAGGTGTTTCGGCGATGGACTCAGTAGGTCTCCGGGCGGAGCTAGAGGGAGGGCCATTGGCTGTAGCCGTGACGATGGTCTTGATCTTGTCTAAAAGTGGTGTTACCGCAGCGGGTGTCGCTTCGATGACGGTGTCAATGAGGGTGAGGGAAGCTACGGCGATTTGTTGAGGCGTTTGGAAGATATTGGCGTTGTCGACTCATGTCTGCAATATGGCCTCGCGGGCAGAGCGCCCAGTCGCCCTCAGGTCTCATTTCCTCTTGTCAGCTTCTTCATTCTTCTTGAGCTCCTTCTCCTTGCGATTGTTCTCCTCCTCCACATGGTTGTGCTCTTGCTCAAGCTTGGCTCGTTCCTCCTTCGCAATCCTTCGGGCCATGGGCGAGTCGGTCTCGGCTACTTCGGCCATGAGGACGTCAAGGAGCGCCGGATCGTAGTAATCTTTGTCTAAATCGGAGCTGTTGATGTCATCCGTGGAGATGTCGTAGAGGTCGTCGAAGTCGGGGGAGTTGAGGTGTTCATCGTGGTCCATAGACAAGTATGACCCGAGTCGTTCGAGTATGACAGCAATTTCTCTTGCGCCCAGATCGCAGCATGAAGATGATGAGGAAGATTCTCCCAAGTGGATCGAATCCAACTCGGAAGACAGAAGGTTGTGGTAGATCTCAGCGTCATCCGATAACCCGAACGGCGCCGAGGGGTTTCCCCCTCTACGCATAACCCCTACCTGGTGCGCCAACTGTTGAAACTTGGTTTCGGCAATAAGAATCTGGGGGTAGCAGTCGAGCACCAAACAAGATGGGTTAGTGTGCAAAAGGAATTTAGACAGGTTCAGGCCCTCTCTTCGAGAGGTAATACCCTACTCCTGTTTCGGGGATTCGATCCGCCGAGTGGTTTATATTGTCTTGGAGGGTAGTGTTATAAGTCGGAGACCCAATCACACTCTATGTCCGACTCCTCAATCTTACCAACTTTGGACTATCGGCCGTTACCTTATATGAATGGTAACGTAACACCCAAATCATAAGCCAGTTTACATAATCATGACTCATAACCTATCCCCTATAGTAAGTCAGAAAGCTAGCTGTGAGGATACCCGGCACCCATAATCTCCACACGCAGTTATTGTAGCAATCGGCCTAGCCTCAATCCACTTGGAGAACTTGTCGATTGCGATGAATTGATGCGTAAATCCTCCTGGAGCCTTTTTGAAAAGACCAACCATATCCAAGCCCCATACCACAAAAGGCCACGACAATGGGATTGTTTGTAACTCTTAAGTTGGAACATGGCTCTGCCGAGCGAAGAACTGACAACCTTCACACGTGTGGACCACCTTGTCGGCGTCGGAGACCGCCGTGAGCCAGAAAAAACCTTGCTTGTAAGCCTTGCCCACCAAAGTACGTGTCGCCGCATGACTGCCGCAGATTCCCGAGTGAATATCCTGCAATAATTATCGTCCCTCCTCAGGCGTGACGCATTTCAACAAAACTCCAGACGGGCTTCTTTTGTACAGCTCCAAATCAACCATGACATAACTCTGACTGCGATGTCGGACTCGCTCTGCATCATCCCAGTCTTCTAGTAGTTCCTGCTGAGTCAAAATCTTGATAAACGGTGTCCTCCAGTCGGTGTCGAGCATGGTGACTTGGTCTGTAACTGCTTCCTCGGTAACTGATTTTTTGGCAACAGTTGGTTCGTAGAGGTGTTCCACAACGTCAATCGAGGCTACTTCTCGCTTGGACCCAAACTGCGCCAACTCATCTGCCGCCTCAATGTTATGCCTTAGAACATGAGATAACTCCAGGCCGTCAAACTTGTCCTCCAGCTTGCGAACTTCTTGTCGATAGGCTACCATATTATCGTCCAAGCAGGACCAATCCTTCATTAGTTGGTTTACCACCAACTGGGAATCTCCTCGTACAATCATCCGTCGTATGCCAAGTGACACAGCAAGTCATAGGCCATGAAGTAAGGCTTCGTACTCGGCAACATTGTGTGAGGCGGGAAAATGTATATGAAGAACATACCGTAGCCTCTCCCAAGTCGGGAAAATCAAGACGACTCCTGCTCCCAAGCCGATGACTCATTTAGACCCATCAAAATGCATGGTCCAGTATTGCAGCTCCTCCCTAGGTACATCTTCTTGATCCTTGGTCCATTCGGCCACGAAGTCCGCCAAGACTTGAGATTTTATAGATGTTCTAGCTTTGAAGGTAATATCCAGCGGCATCAATTCCAAGGCCCACTTCACGATGCGCCCAGTAGCCTCCCGGTTATGGGTGACATTGCCGAGTGGAAAAGACGGGACCACGGTAACCGAGTGACTCTGAAAATAATGGGCCAACTTCCTGACGGTAATTAAGACTCCATATAGCAATTTTTGTACCTGGGGTTAACGTGTTTTGGATCCGGCTAGCACCTCGCTGACGAAGTAGATCGGCCTTTGAACTTTTTGTGCTCGTCCTTTCTCCTCTCGTTCGACGACCAAGACCATGTTGACCACCTGGTAGGTTGCGGAAAGGTAGAGCAATAGAGGTTCTTGAGGGTGAGGCGATGCCAACACGGGTGACGTTGTGAGGAAATCCTTGAAGTCTTCAAAAGCTTTCTGGGTCTCTGGGTCCATTGAAATTCGTTGGTCTTCTTGAGCAACTTGAAAAAGGGCATGCCTCGTTCACCAAGTCTAGAAACAAAACGGCTCAGTGCCACCATGCAACCCGTAAGCTTCTGGACATCCTTCTGGGTACTCGGGGGTTTCATATTCCGGATAGCGTTGATCTTCTCTGGATTAGCTTCAATGCCACGATGAGACACCATAAAGTTGAGTAGCTTGCCTGACGGCACGCCAAAAGTACACTTCTCCGGGTTGAACTTCATTCTGAAGGCCCGAATATTTGTGAAGGTTTCTTCTAAGTCGGCTATCAGGTCCTCCTTCTGTTTGGTCTTGATGACGACATCGTCAATGTAGGCTTCCACATTCTTCGTGAGTTGACTCTGAAGGCATCTGTAAATCATGCGCTGATAAGTAGCTCCGGTGTTCCTCAGGCCGAAGCGCATCGTGATGTAGCAATAAGCTCCGAACGGGGTAATGAATGACGTCTTTAGGCAGTCAGACTCCTTTAGGCTGATTTGATGATATCCCGAGTAACAATCCAAGAAGCTCAGAAGCTCACAGCCGGCCGTCGAATCGATGACTTGATCAATACGGGGCAATCCGAAGGGATCCTTCGTACAAGATTTGTTGAGGTCGGTGTAGTCCACGCACATGCGCCATTGTCCTGTCTTCTTTCGAACCAGAACCGGATTGGCCAACCAGTCGGGGTGGTAAACTTCTTTGATGAATCCAGCCGCCAAGAGCTTGGTGAGCTCCTCCTTGATAGCATCCCTTCGATCTTGAGCAAAACGGCGGAGTTGTTGTTTTATCGGTTTCACATCCTCTTTCACATTTAATGAGTGCTCGATCATCTCCCTAGGAATACCCGGCATATCAGACGGTTTCCAAGCAAATATATCTTTATTATTCTGGAGGAAGGTGATGAGCGCTCTTTCCTATTTGGGATCTAACTCCGCGCCTATTACAGCAGTTTTGGAAGGATTAGAGGGATCAAGGGGAATCTTCTTTGTCTTGGCGTCGCCTTCTCTCGACTTGGCTATTTTCTTTCCTGGGATCTCGTCTTCACCTGACGTGGACGCAGCCAGTCGGATCTCTTGTTGGCCGCGTAATCTCTCACGAGTTTGGGCCGTGTTTTGTTCTTTGGGAATATGTTTCATAGTGATAACCTTGAAATTTTTCATCAACTCCTAACATTTTTTATTATAAACCCTTAAGATCTCATTTTTGCATTCATACTCTCCTAATAACAGATTGATTACCAACAATGAATCACCAACAATTTCAATAGCATCGGCTTCAACTTCCTTCAATAGTTGCAAACCTTTGAGAACTACTTTATACTCAGCTTGATTGTTTTTATAATAAGGTTTGATAGTAAAGACAAACTCAAAACTTGCCTCTCTAGGTGATATAAGTACCAAGCCGATGCCACAACCATGTGTGCAAACAGATCCATCAACAAATAAAGTCCAAGGCATCATCTCAACATAATTAATTGATTCACCCCGATGTTGAATGACAAAATCGGCAACTGCTTGTCCTTTTACTGCCTTAACCGATTCATATCTAAGATCAAATTCTGTTAAAGCAAAAATCCACTTCCCAACTCTACCTTTTAGGACTGGAGCCAAGAGCATATATTTGACTACATCAGCCTTGCAAACTATCGTCAACTCATTTGAAAGTAGATAATGCCTTAACTTTGTACATGAAAAATATAAACATAAGCACAACTTCTCAATAGGGGTATACCTTGTTTCTGCGTCCAACAGCCTTCTGCTAAGATAAAATATCGCTCTTTCTTTTCCTTCGACCTCTTGAACTAGAACTGAGCCGATAGACCTCTCATCGGCGGATAGGTAAAGCTTGAATGTAATCCCCTTCTGAGGTGGTGCTAATACTGAAGGTGACCTTAAATATTCCTTGATAATGTCCAATGCCTTTTGTCGCTTTTCTCCCCAAACAAACTCTTGATCGGCTTCAACCTCAACAATGGAGTAAAAGGCTCAATTCTTCCTGACAAATTAGAAATAAATCTCCTTACAAAATTAACCTTGCCGATCAAGGATTGCAATTTGGTTTTATTCTATGGAGGTTCAATATCCTTAATAGCATTATACTTCTTTGTGTTATCTCAATCCTCTTTTCATGTACTAAAAAACCAAGAAACTGTCCAACCGATACACTGAAAGCACATTTATTAGGATTCATTGTTAAACTATATTTTCTTGTTCTCTCTAGTACTTTTCATAAATCGACTATATGTCCATCAATCTTTTTAAATTTCATAACCACATCATCAACATAAATTTCAACTAAAACACCAATGAGACCATGAAAAATATAATTCATAGTCCTTCGATATGTAGCACCAGCACTTTTCAAACCAAAAGTCATAACAACTCACTCATACAAGCCGATTGTCCTAAAGGCAGTCTTATGAATATCTTCTTCAGCCATAAAAAATTGATTATACTCTGCATTGCCATCCATAAAACTAATAATCTTATGTCCAGATGCTGCATCAACCAATAAATCCGCAATCAGCATTGGGTACTCATCCTTGGGTGTAGCTTTGTTCAAATCTCTAAAATCAATGCAAACTCTAAGCTTTTCATTTTTCTTTGTTACTAGTACTATGTTTGAAACCCATTCAACATATCGGCAAGGCCTTATAAAGTTAGCGTCATAAAGTCTTGTAATCTCTGTCTTGATAGCATCAGACATCTCTGGCTTGAATCGTCTTTAAGACTATTTGTGTGGCCGATACCCTGGTTTAATAGGGACCCGATGTTCTACAATAGATTGGCTAAGTCCTGGCATCTCATTATATTCCCAAGAAAAATAATCTTTATAATCTTTTAATAACTTAATCAATTCCTTTTTGAACTCATTTGACAACTTAGCACTTGCAAATGTTGGCCTAAGTCTATCACTATTACCAATATCGACCTTTTCTAACTCATCGGCCGACATAAACCTTCAAAATCATTTACAGAATCTTCTACATATGCATTGGGGCTATCTTCTGTGCCTTTAAAGTAAAATTTGGGGTTCTCCATCATCGATCGGCTGAATATTACAATCAGATACATTTAAGAAATCACCTTCCCAAACTTTACCTGACAAACAATCAAGTCCTTCCATCTCCCAATAGATAAATCAGCAATAGTAACATTAACTGACATGTCAGCTTGCACGATCTCTACCTGGTCTCCTTGCCATTAAATCAAGTTTTGGTGCATTGTTGAAGGTATACAACAGTTAGCATGAATCCAATCTTTTCCCAACAACAAGCTATATGATCCCTTCCCATCAATGACACAAAATGTGGTTGGAATTGTCTTGCTACCAACTTTTAATTCAACATTCAGAACTCCTTTCGTCTCAGATGAATTCCCTTCAAAATCTTTTCACATCATATTAGTCTTGATCAAGTCTTCTGGTGTCGAAACTTGGTTTCGGCAATAAGAAATTGGGGGTAGCAGTCAAGCGCCAAGTACGATGGGTTAGTATGCAAAGGGATTTAGACATGTTCAGGCCCTCTCAATGAGAGGTAATACCCTACTCCTGTTTCGGGGATTCGATCCACCGAATGGTTTATTGATCTCTTGATCTCTTTGTGTTTGAAGAAAGGCTTAGCTATTCGCTATTGTCCCTTATTTTTTTGTCTATCCCTCAAGGGACGTCCTACCCTCCTTATATAGGTTTAGAGGGCAGGCTCACAAGTCGGAGACCTAACTACAATCGGTATCGAACTCCATAATATTCCCGACTTAGGACTATAAGTCGTTCGTTATTACACAAGGTAACGTAAAACTCAAGTCCTAAGCCGATTACATATTCATGAATCATAACCTATCCCCTATAGCTAGTCGGATAAGCCAGCCATGAGGGTATCCGGTACCGATAATCTCCACATCTGGAGTCTTCCTAAGCTTCCTGAATGTTGTGTATGGCATCAAATTGATAGTTGCTCCTCCATCAACTAACATCTTGTACATTGGCTTCCCATTGATAAAGTCCTTAATGTATAAAAGCCTCAAATACTGATGTTCATCATCCTTAGGTTTTTCAAAGATAGCTTGTTCTGGTTTCAATGTCAAGTTTGCCAATGATCCTTCAATCTCTTCATCGGCTGCATGTATGTTGTATTCTGCTGGCAACACAAACACCATATTGATCGAAGATGAAGCTATAGCTTTTTCTTTAACAGACTCTGAAACCTTGTCAGCTTCGACCTCATCGGCTGACACAACCTTGGATTTGACACACCATTCTTTCCTGGTATGTTGCAGCCGATAATCAATTTCCTCATGAACTTCTTGCATCCGCTCCTAGTTTTGTAGCCGTTGTACCCTCACTTTCTGATTCTTGGTGAAAATACCAGATGGACTCCATTGAGAGTTTTGAATTTACTTCTGTTGATCTTCATCTTCATTGTTGAAATAATCTTGATGAATCGACCCTAAACGTTGGTGTACTGACAACCTTTTTTGCATCGGCCTATTCTCAATCCTTGGACTTCTTGGTTGATGAGAACTACCTTGGAATGTTGCATTTGCATCACTGCATCCTGGACAATCTTCATGCATTTGCATCACTGCATCCTGGACAATCTTCAATTGATGGCAGACTCATTTCTTCATTCAAGCAAAACCTGAAGAACTCACATCTCCAATGAGAATCAAAACAAACTTTATTATCTTGAGCATATATTTGAATATGCCTATCTTGTCTTTTCTGATGAAGAAAAACCTGAAGAACTCACATCTCCAATGAGAATCAAAACAAACTTTATTATCTTGAGCATATATTTGAATATGCCTATCTTGTCTTTTCTGATACTTGCTGATCAACTTGGTAGAGTTAAATTTGTTTTGCTAATATGTCTGATAACCCCTCTTATTGGCTTTATTAGTGTGAACCATGTTGACAGGAAAAAGATGGCCTTCAATCTTCATTAGCTTATTTCCATCATCAAACTTGATTCAGCCTTGTTCTATAGCCAATTGAATCTGTTGCCTGAACACCTTGCATTCATTTGTATGATGTGACCTGGTGTTATGCCACTTGCAATACTTTTTTTTTCTTAGTTCTTCATCCGATGGAATAACTTGCCCCACTAGAAGTTGAATCTGTTTTTCTTGAACCAACAGATCAAATATCCTATCGGCTTTATTGATGTCAAAATCGTATCTTTCTTCTTTTCCAATATCCTTGACCCATTGACAAACTACTATCTTATTTTTTCTTGACCACTCTGCCAAACCAATCTCTGGATCCTCATTTTCTGATGCTGACTCATAATTATATATATTATTGACATTATTAGCTATCCTGGAAAACCTTTTTGTCTCCTGGAATCCTTATTCATGAGTCAATACCTTTTGAACTAGATGAGCTAAACTCTCAAATTCTTGTGCAGAAAATATCTCCCTTATCAGCCCAGGCAACCCTTGGAAAGCCAAATTGGCAAGCTATGAATCGGTCAAATTAAGACTATAACATCTGTTCCTCATATCTCTAAATCTTTGAATATAATCTGGATCCGATTCATCAGACTTCTACCTGATTGATGTCAAATCTAATAGCTTCATCTCTTGAACCCCATTGAAAAAGTACCTATGAAATTGCTCTTCTAGATCGGCCCCACCTCTAACAGAATTGTAAGGCAAAGAAGAAAACCAGGTGAAGGCCGATCCAGATAATGACAATGGAAACAATCTGACTCTTAAAGCTTCCACAGCAGATGCTTCTCCACATTGTGCTAAGAATCGATTGATGTGCTCATATGTAGAAACATTATCTTGTCCTGAAAACTTTGAGAAGTTCGAAATCTTGTATCGGCTTGGCAATGGTACCTTGTCAAAACACATTGGATATGGATACCGATACATATTCTCACTATCCTTGGGTTTCAAACCAAACTGCTCCCTGACCACTTCTGCAATCATACCAGCCCATTGTTCTGGTTGCCCTTAAAACTATGGCACTTGCTCATAATTGTTGTACCGTGGCTGATACTGGTATGGTGGAACAGGTTCTGGCCGATTTTGTCGAGGTGATATTGGCTGAGATTGAAAACTTAAAGTTTGGCCCAAGTAAGGTTGATGAGGTTGATAAGAATAATTCTGCGGCACCTCAGGCACATATTGTGGTCCAGTTGATGTTTGTGGCAAAATCGGCTGTTAACTAGGAATTTGATTTCCTTGACCCCCCATCGGTTGTAAATTTTGAAATATTCTAGCCGATGTTGGTATATTCCTTGGAGCCTGATCTTGTTGAAGTTGCTGAGATGCTTGCCCCCCAGGTTTAAATTATTGTTGCATCCCTAGAGAACCTGGGATCTCACTCTTGATGGTCCTATATGGAGGAAATACATTGTTTGCAAAATATACTGGTCATTTTGCCTTCTCTTTAGTTATAGTTCCATCCATCACCTTTCTGACCACATTGGTTAATGTGTTCACCAACACATTAGACTGATTGATCAAAGCATGATGAACTACATAGTCCAACCTATCTTGTAGTGAAACTCTTTCATCCACGGTTGGTTCCTCTTCTTTTGCCTTGATCTCTTCTGTTTTAGCTTCATCTTGCCATGTACTGGATTTTGCCTCGGGCTTTGGGAAGATAACTTCTCCTTTTTGAATAACTTTTACCTTGCCAAGACACAGTGAAGAAATCCAGATACATCTTGTGAAATGCCTGTGTAAGTTGTTCCATCTCTGCCTTTTGTTCTTCAGACAGTTGCTCAACCGTCACTGGGATGACGTTGTCTTCGGTTATTTTCGGCACGATGGTTATCTTGACAATCGTGTACCGCTGGGCATGATAAAAGGGTGTTGATGCAAAAACACAGCGACCTGGGATATTTGTTTCACTCCAGTGCAGGTTCAAATCTTAGAAATGGGTTCAGGGCATGCCAATTGGTTTAATCCTGCAACCAACAAGATATAAAAAGAAAACCATGTTAAAAGCACGATAGCCGATCGGCTGATAGGCCAATGACGTATCGTATGAATCTAGCCAATACGATTTGTCCGAATCGGCTGTAAGGTATAAGAAGAATAATATTAAGCAAACCCTAATTATGCTCCATCGGCTGTAAACACATAATCTATAAGTAAAGATTATATCTTAGCCGATGAAGACATAATTAGGTTAAGAACAGATAACATAATGGCTAATACTCCGATACAGCGTTAATACAAGAATATCAATCCAGGTAAATATATCGAGGCGAGCTTGATATATTTAATTAGAGTGATATCCTTGTATAAGGGGTGAATATAACATGAAAGCAGGATTAAGGTGATTTAAAGAAAATTTAACAGTTATATTAGATAAGATCGGCTGAAACTCTGATACTACCCCTCTTACAAACAAAAGACAGGCTAGAGATCATGATTCTAATTATGACTAGGGCTAATGCAGCACAAAGTATAAAAAGATGCATGACATCTAGAAAATCAAGTCTTTGAATGTTTTTCAGGGTGGTGGATACCTTATGCTAATTTATGCCAATAAGCCGATTTGACCGATACAGATAAAACCTTAAATAAGGCCTGGCCGATATGGCTAAATCGAACCATCGACTTAGATTAGCTATGTTATGTGGTAACTTAATAAGCCATACCTTCAGCTGAAGAACTCGTAGCATGAACTCATCGAAAAGCAATAACAAAAAGGTGGCAATGCGCCGAAAGTGTTTATTGAACTATTGTTATTTTTTACATAGACCTTGGTCTTATATTTATACCCATATGTACAGACCTTGTTCTCGTCGGACACTATTTACAACTTGCCTAGACAAACAAGTTCTAGGTGGACTGTTACCAAAATATTATAAAAAGAAAACTATCTCTTAATGCTAATTAATAGATATAATTGTCTTATCCGGACTCAATCCATAGTTGGCAATATCTTCAAGTCCTTCTCTAAAGCCAAGACAAAGTTAGGCTACTCGTATCGGCTCAACTGAGTCCGATCTAGATTATCCATATCGGCTGCCCAAGTCTGATTCCATATCGGCTGCCCAAGTTCGATTCCATATCGGCCGAAATGGCTCCAGCCGATGTGCTGTCTGTTTTAGAAAACTCCTTTATTCGTTCAAATCCACCTTGTAACCAATCTTAATTGCTGGCATATCTTTACAAAATTTTGCTATTAACAGTCAGTCTCGGCATTGATGAGATAAGAGGGGTCTACATCGCCCATCGGCCCAAGGAAGTAATGGGTTGGATCTTTCAAAACAGGGATGGCAATTTGGTCTCTTAAGTGCTACAATTGAAGAAAAAGGGTGAGAAATCAAAGATTTGCCAAGAAAGGGAATCTAAGAGCATGATTTGACCTAAAACAGAGGTGATGAACAAAAGAAGGCGGTAAAGCTTGAAAAGTTTGAGAAGCGTACCAGGAGGGACGTTGGTGATGGTGACCATGGAGCTTGAAGAAGAAGAAGTGTTGAGGGATCGATGGAGGTTGCCGTCGGGGAACTTGCGTCACCGATGAGGTCGCCGGAGAAGACGAGGAAAGCTTGCACAGTTTGGGCGTCAATTGGCGTGAAGGCAAGTAATGGCGTGAAGTTTGGGACCGAAACCGTTGATATTTATTGCGCAGGACTAGTAGCGATCAAGATATGAAAACCCTAGCTTTTTGTGGATCTAAGAGATAATTCCGCAGCATATCAATTTATACTCTGAAATTGGGGGGCATCTGTTAACAGTAAAATTTGGTAAGATATGCAAGCAACCAAGATTGGATCCGAAGCAGATTTAAAGGGATAAGGCGGTTTCCAAGAATAGACAGCACATCGGCCAATATGGAATCAGATTCAGGCAGCCGATACGGGCAATATGAATCGGACTCAGTTGAGCCGATATGGGTAGCCTAACTTCATATTGGTTTCGGAAAAAAGCTTGAAGGTATTGCCAGCTAGGAATTGAGTCCAGATAAGGCAATTTTATATATTAATTAGGACTATGAGTTAGTTTCCTTTTTGAGATATTGTGCTAAGAGTCTACCTAGGACTTATTTGTTTGGGCAAGTTGTAAATAGTGTCCAGCAAGGATAAGGTCTGTGTATACAGGTATAAATATAAGCCCGAGGTATTTAAAAAAGAAGAACAGTTCAATAAACACATTCAACGCATCGCCACCTTTTTGATGAGTTCTTGCTTCGAGTATGGCTTGTTAAGTTACAACATAACTTAGCTAATCTAAATCGATGGCTCGATTTACTTGAATCGGCCAGGCCTTGTTTAAGGTTATGTCGGTGGCTTATTGCTGTAGATTAGCTAAAATATCCACTACCCTGAAAAACATTCAAAGACTTGATTGTCTAGATATCATGCATCTTTTAACACTTTGTGCTGCATCGCCGTAGTCATAATTAGAACTATGATCTCTAGCCTGTTTCTTGTTTGTTATCGGGGTAGCATCGAAATTTTAGTCGATCTTATCTGATATAATTGCTTAGCTTTATTTAAATTATCTTAATTTCATGTTATATCTACCCCTTATACAAAGATATAATTTTAGTTAAATATACCAAGCTTGTCTCGATATATTTACCTAGATTGATATTCTTGTATAAGGCTGTATCGGAGTATTAGCCGATACAGCACATATTTTTTAACCTAATTATGATTTCATCAGCTATGATCTAATCTTTGTCCATAGATTACATATTTGATCATATTTACAGCCGATGGAGCATAACTCGGGTTTTCTTAATATTATCCTTCTTACACCTCACAGCCGATTCGTTCAAATCGCATCAGGTAGGTCCATACGGTACGTCATCGGCCTATCAGCCGATCGGCTATCGTGTATCTAAATCGATTTTCTTGTATATCTTGTTGGTTGCAGGATCAAAGCAACTGGCATGCCCTGAACCTATTTTCTAAGATTTGGAGCTGCACTGGAGTAAAGCAAATCTCCCAGACTACCGTGTTTTTGCATCAACAGTAACATCAAGTTGAAGCATGTCCTCATCGATGGTGGTAGCGCGCTCAACACCCTCTTCGCCAAGACACTGGACGAGATGTAGATCCCTAGATCCATGTTGAAGCCAAGCTTTGCTCCGTTCCATGGGGTTATCAATGGGTTGTCTTCAACATTACTCGGGCATATCACCCTCCCAGTTACTTTCGACACCTAAGAAAATTTTTGGACAAAAAACATCTCCTTTGAGGTTGCTGACTTCGAGGTGGCTTATCATGCCATATTGGGAAGTCCGGCTCTTGCGAAGTTCATGGTCATTCCTCACTATACCTACTTGATGGTCCCTGAGGAATTATTTTGTTGCATAGTGATGTCAAGCAAGCTTTTACCTACGACAAAGAAAGCTGTGACATGACTCAGTCTCATGAGAAGGCACTCGGTCGATAGATATCCGATTGGTCGCATTGGCATCACAAGAAGGAGAGATCCCTGCCAAGAAGATATCAAGGTCGGAAGAAGGCGACGCTAGGACAATGAAAATTCCGCTCGACCCTACTGATCCTTCCAAGACAACCGTTATAGGTGCCAAGTTAGATTGTAAATAGGAAAGTGTGCTCGCCACCTTTCTTCAAGCTAATAAAGATATATTTGCCTAGAAACCTTCTGGTATGTCTGGTATTCCTAGAGGGGTGATCGAACACTCCTTAAATGTAAGACCTAACGCTAAACCTATCAAACAATGAGTCCGCTAATTTGCTCAAGACCGAAGAGACGTCATCAAGGAGGAACTGACTAAACTCTTTGCAGCTGGATTTATCAAGGAAGTTTATTATCCCGACTGGCTGGCTAACCCAGTGCTAGTTCAAGAGAAGATGGGATAGTGGCATATGTGTGTTGATTATACTGACCTCAACAAGTCCTGCCCTAAGGATCGTTTCGAATTACCTCGCATCGACCAAGTTGTTGACACAACAGCCGGTTGTGAGCTTCTCAGCTTTCTCGACTGCTATTTGGGATATCATCAAATCAGCTCAAGGAGTCCGACTAGCTGAAGACCTCATTTATCACTTCGTTCCGGGCATATTGCTATATCACAATACCTTTCGTCTTGAAGAACGCTAGAGCTAATTATCAACGCATGATTGAAAGGTGTCTGCAATCTCAACTCGGACGCAACGTGAAGGCTTATGTCGATGATGTTGTCATCAAGAAGAAGCAGAAGGATGATTTGATCGCTGATCTTGAAGAAACTTTTAGAAATATTAGGGCTTTCAGAATGAAGTTGAACCCAGAAAAGTGCACCATCGGAGTACCGTCAGGGAAGCTACTTGGTTTCATGGTGTCACATCACAACATAGAAGTTTACCCAGAGAAGATTAATGACACCCGTAATATGCAACCACCGAGCACCCAATAGGGCATTCAAAAACTCACCGGCTGCATGGCGGCACTTAGACGGTTTGTTTCTAGACTCAGAGAACGTAGTTTCCCTTCTTCAAGAAGTTAAAGAAAACCAATGAATTCCAATGGACGCCCAAACCCAAGCAAGGCTCCGAAGACCTCAAAAGTTTCCTAACCACACCGCCCGTGTTGGCTTCACCATTACCATAGGAGCCCTTGTTACTTTACGCCTCGGTGACTTCTCAAGTGGGTAGCATGGTGTTGGTTGTTGAGCATTGTTGATATTTTTTAACGACATTATTAGGAATATAATTCCCAGCAATGGCGCCCGAAACATTACTCGATATTCTTACGGTTACAAATAAAAATTCACAAGCGCACGGATATACCGCTATAGCATTCCACCCGGAAGAATTCCAAGGTATCCTATTTGTTTAATCCCAAGGGAAGATATGGTTAAGAGAGTGCCATGTTACCAATTCATATCATACTTATGTAGATCAAAGTCTATGCATGGGTTATAACAATAAAGCATAGGGTAGGTTGACACACAGAAGAGACAACAAGATATAACTCTCTCTAAATAGTAAGTCTATGGTAAGTAGAGAAGAATAAAGAGAAATGTTATGTCTATACATCTATTATATACTGATTTTAGTACAAACTTGCTATTATACATTTACATGGCTGAGTCCCCTAACTATGCCCTCCTAGTATATCGAGAAACCACCCCGGAATTGCCGAGTTCCTTACGACAATCTGTCATGGCCATCCAACCGGTTATAGATACGAAGGAGAACCCACACCATGAACCTCTCTTGGCCCTATATACGGACATGGAGGAATACCCGTACAGGGCTGTCACCACCTGTGGCCTATCTGTACTGTTTTGTGGCATATAGCACCACTTAATGATATTTAATAACCTAAGCACCATGCTTACATTACTAAATATTACTCTACACCTCTGCAGCTGATGTGCAGCTGATGTACAGCAATCATATAGATGAACATTAAGCCAATACCATTGCATATCTCCAGTAAGCTAGCCATATAATTAATACAAGGCAAGTCTAGACTAAACTTAGTACTCAAATAATTATGCAAATGGAGTAAAGTACCATCACTATATAAAGAATAGAATTTCATCATTCTAGCATAAAGTCTTACAAGAGAGATATTAGCTACTAGAACCATACCAGGATTCTCCTGGAAGACTTGAAGAACTAGAGCACTATTCTATTCCTAACTCTACTAGCACTAGAACAAAGTATACTATGGAGAGCTTCTTCTCGTCCTTCTTGGTGTGTGTTGGACGAGAGGATGAGAGCCCTTTATATAGTGATGGAGGAGGTGAATATTCCAAGCATCAAAAGAGCTGTCATGTGTCCCTCCTAATGACGGTTTCCATCGGTAGAAACGGTCACAACCATCATAGACAGTCGGTAGTAATGTTCGAGGGCCAGATGGGCTGGACCTAGGTCGGTCGACCCCAGGGGTCGGCTGACCCTTAGCTGTCCCCTCTGGCCCAGTCCTTCTTGTAGGGCTTGCTTTGGTGGGCCCTTGGTCTAGTGGCATGCTGGTTGATCCCGTTTGCAAGTGTATCATTTGGTTTGTGGGCCCTTCCATCCATGTGTATGCCACGTGTCGACCTCTGATTGGTTGAACGTGTATTTTTCACCATTTTTTCTCCATTTATAAGGTAATCTCTTGTAGTCAAATACTTTGCCAACTACATGTGGAACTAGGTTATTTCTAAATAAATATGCTTGCAAGCATTGCTAGTTCTTTATCATTTTTAGGAATATTGACGGTCGAAATTGGGCTATAACGACCGTCAACAAACCCCCAAGCTTGAACCTTTGCTCGTCTCGAGGAAAACTAAGAACATGCAAGGCTAATAACTTGGTTGTTGATCAGGAGTTGCTACAATGTTTTATTTCTTGAAGGTACTAAGTACAAAGTATGGGGACTCTCTCTTGAGTTAAGTCATTCGAGACAAAGGCTTACCCATACGCCCAATTCCCGTGGAGCATCATGCTTCTCCTTGTCTTTGGCGGTTGAGAAACATAACGGTTAGCAGAGCACTACTCACCCATTCCTTGTCTTACTTTAATTCCGGAGGTTTTCAAAAGATTTTGCAAATAAAAACCAAGTTCCTCATGTGATTCACTCAAACATGTGTATTCTATTCTTCACCAAGGTATTGCATTTTTGTCCCTATTCTACTGGTTGTATATGAGGAGCTTGGTAGGGATGAAATGAGGCATACTTGCATCTCATAAGTTGCTAAGTCAAAAGAACGGACCCAAGAAGATAGCAAATCATACTTTCTGATCTAGAATGTTCATGTGTGTGACATGGAAATGGATATGAAATAAGATTACTCCTTTTGGATACCGCTTTTTCCTTCTTTTGTGTACCTTAATTTTTGAGAGAATGCATGGCTACTTCTTTTTTCTTGATGCTCCATACTTGTATGAGCAAAATTATTTTTCCCTTTGCATAGCCATGCCTCTCTTGTCTTTGAACGGTACTTTAGAGAAAGAGGCATAAATAATGTGGAGTATTTATTTTGTGGATGATGGATGGAATGAATGCTAGCTTCCAGTGTAGAAGTTTAGCTCATGTGGATGTATGTGGGTGTGCGTGTGATCTTGATCATGAAAGCATGAGAAGCATCTCACACAGGTCACAATAATTTTGACAAAGCTCAATGAGAGTACAAGTACCATAGTATAAGGTTTGCAATAAACATAAGGCTCTTGTAGGAATTTATATCAAATGAGGAACTTGCTAGATTTTCATTTTGAGAAATAAAATTCCGGAGTTCAAGTCAAACTTATAATAGGATCATAGCAACTCTAGTTTACCATGTCATATCTCACAACAACTTAGACGTAGACCATGCAATGTGCTACTCACAATTTTCAGGTCCCGATAGTGGTTGGCCTTACTGACTTAAAACTTGAGAGAGTACTTAACTATGAACTAGCACATGAGAGAAATAAAACAGAGCAAATATTCATCATTTCAACATAAAGAACTAAGTAGTCTAACCTAGCATAGGAAAATCTATCCTATATTTTTGTTATTTTTATTTTTTTATATTTTTATTTTGTTTTCAGGTTTATAAATGCAATGTGAAAAGGGAAATGATACAAGTTACCTTAGTGTGGGAAGAGGCATATTTCCCCCCAAGGTTGCTTCTTTGCTCTTAGTCTATGATGAGGGTTGAACCCCTGGTGGCGAAAGTAGGCCTACCAGTCCGCCTGCTGTTGATGCATCATGTTGGTGAAGTTGGAGAGTTGTACGTCAACATTTTGCAGCCACTCTTATGGCTGCACGACATGTTGTTCGAGCGTGTGTTGGATATCTCCGGCCTGCAGCTCGAGGTTACCTATGCTCTAAGTGAGTTCACCCATATCCCTTCCAGAGAAAACAGAGTGACACCTTCTGGATGATGGAGTTAGGCCACTTGAGCTGGAGGAGTGTGAGTATTGTCCCCAATGCATTTCGTTAGGTGCTGGCCACCGGCTGTCGCTTACGCTCGGCGAAGATGAACTTCCGGCCTCTTGTTGAGGAGCTTGAGTCCAGCCTGGGGCATCCTCAGTTGGAACCCAATTGGTCACATAAGTTTGTGTCGGTTGTGAAGATAATGACACGTCTTGATGTGCTTCTCTTGCCATTCTTTGTGTCATCCCATCTTTTGTAGAAGGTGTGGGTCATATGCTCGAGTCTGATCAAATGTCCAGTCTTTGAGCATGTTGTAGTCTTGCATTGCTTGACACCCGCGAGGTCGAGGTCGGAATCGACGAGGAGCCTTGGTGTAGTGTCCACCTCCTTCGTGGGTACATCTTGCAGCCCTTCATGTCTTGGCATGAGCTTGTCGGAGAGTACACGCTTGATTCTTCATGGTGACGGCTTGATCTTGAGCTTGATCCTCTCTTGAACTTGTTTGAAATTTGTTTCTTCATGGCTGCAACAAATGAGCAAAAATACAAGACAAACTCGAGCGGGGCTTATGTTAGTGTAACAAAATCGATTCTACCCGTCGGTTGGTCTTGCATCAAACCAAAGCAACATGCAAATGCAATCAAACCAAAATTGCAGGGAACAACTTGAGACAATCACCACAAAGCTTAGAATGAAATTTGGGAGCAAGAGAGCTTGAGAGAGGAAGTGAAAAAATGTTGTGAATGGGATGATCTCTCCTCTCATGGCCACCCTCTTTTTAAAGAGAATTCCCAACAGCGACATTTGAAAGGTGGGTCCCACTAGCCATTGCTTGGCAAAAGCCAAATGCCGGGGACCTCCTCCTTGGGTCAGCTGACCCATTGGGTCGGGCAACCCCAAGGTGTGCCCCACAGGCCCCACAATTTTCCAACGGCAAGGTGGAGTGGGCCAAAGTGGAAATTGAATTATTTTTTTATTTTGCTCCAAAAATTCATTTTATCAAATTGATGTCAAAAATAAAATTACGCCCGCTTATTTCATTTGACTTTTTTATGTGTTGGAAATAAATTCCAACTCGCAAAAATTTTGAAAAGATAAATATGCTTTTATGCAAGAAATTCAAATTGAGAAAAATCAAATATGGGATACATACCAATTTACCTGGTGGCGTCAAAGTCTGACGAGCAAGACCTTACCTCCATTGCGATCAAATTGATGATGCAGCACCCTGCCCCGGAGGTGTGGGTACAGGTGACTTTTCTTTTTTGCGCCACACCTTCTTTACCTTTGCTGCGGTTGGTTGTTTCTTGGGTGCTGGGGTTACAGGCTTTCTAGCCCATAATCTAAGCTCCGTTGATGCCAATTTCAGATCCTTACGGTGCCTTGCCATCCCTTCTCTTTTCAGGAAGTCCATCATGAAGGTGATGAGGCTATCCGTCTTTGGGGGCTTCACTTCGAGTTCTTTGATATTTTGTGAGTTCGGCTCGTACTTGATCTTGATCATGGAGCATCGCTCCACCCTCCGTGTGAATTGAAACTTCTCCTCCTTTCCATTAATGTGGAGCCAGATTTCTATAGCTCCCACGTCAATGTATGGCTTTACGGTACTCAGGAACAGACACCCAAGGATGAGCGGCGTCTCCTTGTCGGTGTCCATGTCCATCACCATGAAATCAACAAGGATGAAGAAATCCCGGATTTTCACCAGAATATCCTCAGTAGTACCCTCCAGGTAGCGAACTGAGGATTCTGCCAATTGGATCCACATCGGTGTTGGTGACAACACCCTGAAGTTCATCCTGTCAAAGACCTCCTTGGGCATGATGCTTACGGTTGCCCCAAGGTCGCACAAGGTGTGGTTGAAGTGTTGTGTCCTGATCGAACAAGCGATCATGGGACAACTCGGATCTTTCTTCTTTTCAGGAAACTGGTTGAGTATAGCAGCACTACACTCTTCCGTCAGTTTTACCATTTTCGTGGTGGGCATCGGTCGCTTATTGTTCATGATGTCCTTGAGATAGCATGCATTGGTTGGAACTTGCATCGCATCAAGTAGGGGGACATTGTTGTGGACTTTCTGTATAACTTTAACAAAGCGAGCGAACTGCTCATCCACAGATGGCTTCTTGTTGTGCTGTAGAAACAACAGCATGCTGGCATTGCAGAATTCGTGCGGTGTTGTCTTCCCTTTGTGCACAATTTCTTCATCGGTAATTCCTGCAGTGTTAGGATATGGTGGGTCACGAATGGATTTCCCTCTCCTCATGGTCACCACTTTAACATTTTCTAGAGAAGGTTCAGGTTCCCCAGAATCTTCCCAGACTCGGCAACAGGAACAAGCACAGCCAGCTGAGCTAACTGGGTTTCTAGCATTTTGTTAAAGCTTAGCTGGTTTTGAAAAACAGAGGCGAAGCCATCTAGCTTAACATTTATGTTCTCTATCACCTTGTCATTAGCAGCTAATTTCTTAGATAAAGCATCAGCTATTTTAGCTTGGCCAAAGACAAGATCTTTCAAGTAGGGTTGATTGTTGAAATTACCGTTGTTACCTCCTTGAAGAAAAGGGCGAGGTTGGTTCCACCCTTGACCTTCCTTTGGACAGTACGTGTTGTTGTTGTTGTTCATGAACATAACGTCTTCACGGGTCCCTGGGCAATTTGTACTAGAATGACTGTTATTGCCACAAACATCACATGTCATGTGAGAGTCTAGGGCCTTGACGGTATCCTGCTTTGTACCCTTCTCCTGGTCGTCCAAGCGTTTCAGTAGGAGGTCTAGCTTGGCGGCAAGCATGTCCATCTCCTTGATGGTGTGCGTGCCCCTCTAGCAGGGTTGGAGTCACTCTTCACTCCACCCCATGTTGGAGACCATCTTCTCGATTAGATCAATTGCATCTCTGATGGTCTTTGAGAAGAAAGCCCCTCCAGCAGCAGCATCTAAGTGATCATGTGATGTGGGAGTCAACCCATTGTAGAAGTGTTGTAGGATTAGCCACTCGTCCATCCCATGATAAGGACAGGCAGCAACATATTTCTTTAGCCTTTCCCAAGCTTCCGGGATCAACTCGTCTCTTGTCTGCTAGAAACTGGATATTCTTCCACGAAGGACATTGGTTCTGCCCGTCGGGAAGAATTTTGACAGGAATGCAGTTGAACATTTGTTCCAGGTGTCGATTGTAGCATGGTTTGAATAGAACCACTGTTTTGCTCTCCCAAGGAGAGAGAACGGAAATAGGCGGAGTCAGATGGCGTCTTGGCTGACTCCCTTAATGGTATATGTGCTACAGATCTCCAGGAACTATTGCAGATGAGCACTTGCGTCCGTGTTTGGCTTGCCACAGAAAGGGCTAGCCTGCACCATGGAAATTAGGTTGGACTTGAGGTCAAAGTCCACATCTCCGATGTTGACTCTAGGCCCGACAGGTACATTGTCGTGAATGTTGAAGGCATGGAAATGACAGGTTTCATTGCTGACAGAGTCACCTGAGGAGGGACGACATAGTTACAGATATAAATCCGCAAGCGCACGGATATACCGCTGTAGCATTTCACCCGAAAGTATTCCAAGGTATCCTATTTGTTTAATCCCAAAGAAAGATATGGTTAAGAGAATGCCATGTGACCAATTCATATCATACTTATGTAGATCAAAATCTATGTAGGGGTTATAATAATAAAGCATAAGGTAGGTTGACACACAGAAGAGACAACAAGATATAACTCTCTCTAAATAATAAATCTATGCTAAGTAGAGAAGAATAAAGAAAAGCCTCATTTCTATAGTTCTATTATATACTCATTTTAGTACACACTTGCTATTATACATTTGAATGGCTGAGCCTCCTAACTATGCCCTCCTAGGGTATGTTCATTTGCAGTAGTTGGGAAGAAATTCCCTCCGCACGAAAAACGGAGTGACTTATTAGCACATAATTAATTAAGTATTTACTAATTTTTTTGAAAAATGGATTAATATGATTTTTTAAAGCAACTTTCGTATAGAAACTACTTGCAAAAAACACACCGTTTAGCAGTTTGAAAAGCGTGCACGCGTAAAAAGAGAGATGTGAGTTGGGAAAGTAGGGTGAAGAACTCACCTCTAGTATATCGAGAAACCACCTCGGAATTGCCGAGTTTCTTACGACAATCTGTCATGGCCATCCATCCGGTTAGATATGGAGGAGTACCCGCAGCAGGAACCTCTCTTCGCCCTATAGACGCACGTGGAGGAGTACCCATACTGAGCTGTCACCACCAGCGGCAAACCTCTACAGTTCCATGGCATATAGCACCACTTAATAATATTTAATAACCTAAGCACTATATTTACATTACTAAATATTACTCTACACCTCTGCAGCTGATATAGAGCAATCATATAGAGTGAACATTAAGCCAATACCATTGCATATCTCCAGTAAGTTAGCCATATAAATTAATACAAGGCAAGTCTAGACTAAACTTAGTACTCAAATAATTGTGCAAATAGAGTAATGTACCATGACTATATAAAGAAGAGTATTTCATCATTCTAGCATAAAGTCTTACAAGAGATATATTAGCTACTAGAACCATACCAGGATTCTCCCGGAAGACTTGAAGAACTAGAGCACTATTCTATTCCTAACTCTACTAGCACTAGAACAAAGTATACTTTGGAGAGCTTCTTCTTGTCCTTCTTGGTGTGTGTTGGAGGAGAGGATGAGAGCCCTTTATATAGTGATAGAAGGGGTGGAGATTCCCTGCATCAAAAGAGCATCTTCACCCTTGAGTTGCCATGCGGCCCTCCTAATAATGGTTTCCACCAGTTAAAACGGTCACAACCATCATACATAGTCGATAGTAAAGTTTGAGGGCCAGATGGGCTTGACCTGGGTCGGTCGACCCCCTAGCTGTCCCCTCTAGACCAGTCCTTCTTCTAGGGCTTGCTTTGGTGGGTCCTTGGTCCAATGGCATGGTGGTTGGGCCCATTTGCAGGTGTTTCATTGGGTTTGTGGGCCCTTCCATCCATGTGTATGCCAGGTGTCAACCTCTAATTGGTTGGGCATGTATTTTTCACAATTTCTTCTCCATTTATAAGGTAATCTCCTGTAGTCAAATACTTTGCCAAGTACATGTGGAACTTGGTTATTTCTAAATAAATGCTTGCAAGCATTGCTAGTTCTTTATCATTTTTAGGAATATTGACCATTGAAATTGGGCTGTAACGACCGTCAACAAGCGGAAGGAGGAGAGACATATTCAAAAGATTCAGAGGCCTATTTACTTTGTCAGTAAAGTTTTGGCCGACTCCAACACATGTTATCCACAAGTCCGAAACTTGCTATATCGAGTACTGATCATAGCACAAAAGTTGGTGCATTATTTTCAAAGCCAATAGGTTAGTATGGTTGCATCATTTCCACTCAATGATGTTCTTCCCAACCAGGGAGCCATGGGGCGTGTCGCGAAGTGGGCTTTAGAGCTGATGGCGTTTGATATAGCCTTCAAGGCTCGAACTTCAATTAAATCCCAAGTCTTGGCAAATTTTGTTGTCGAGTGGATGGAAGCTCAAGAAGTCGGTGAAGAAGTTGGAGTACTAGACCATGTATTTGACGGGTATAAGAGAGTTAACGGCACTAGGGCTGGGGTTGTCTTGATTTCCCCGACTGGAGAACAGTTGCGCTATGTTCTTCAGATTCACTTTCCAGCATCACACAACATAGTCGAATACGAAGCTTTACTTCATGGATCGCGACTTACAGTATCTTTGGGAATATGGTGGATGATTGTGTGGGGGAATTCTTAGTTGGTTGTCAATCAAGTGATGAAGGATTGGTCTTGTCTCAATGATAACAAAGCTGCTTATCGCTAGGAGGTTCGCACGTTGGAAGACAAGTTTGACAATTTGGAGCTATCCCATGTTTTGCGTTAGAACAATGAGGCTGTTGATCGATTGGCAAATCTTGGGTCCAAACGGGAAGCCGCTCCGACGGATGTTTTTTGTCGAACACCTTCATGAGCCAACTATTGCAAGGAAGGAAGTTTCAGAAGAAGATATGCCGAGACAAATTTTGATGCTAGATACTGATTGAAGGATGCCTTTCATCAAATTCCTAACTAAGCAATAGTTGCCTCAGTGCCGGAACGAAGCTAAGCGGATCCACCGTCATAGTCAATGTTATGTGGTTTTAGAAGGCGAGCTATATGAAAGCAGTCCATCTAGCGTTCTACTACAATGTGTTTCACCCGAGGAGGGTCGGTAGTTATTGCAGGATATCAACTTAGGTATATGCGGCAGTCATGCTGCAGCGCGTACTTTGGTTCGCAAGGCATAGAGACAGGGATTCTTTTGGCTTACGTCTATTACAGATGTAGACAAGATTGTTTGAACCTACAAAGGATGTTAGTTTTTGCTGGACAGATTCAGGTTCCAGCTCAAGAATTACAAACAATTCCGCTTTCATGGCCTTTTGTTGTTTAGGGACTTGATGTGGTAGGTCCTTTCAAAAGGGCTCTAGGAGGTTTCACACATTTGTTTGTTGCAATAGACAAATTCTTCAAGTGGATTGAGGCAAAGCCGGTTGCTACAATAATAGCCGATAGGGCGTGACATTTCTTTCTTAACATTGTGCATTGGTTTGGAGTTCCTAATAGGATAATTACTGACAATGGTACGCAGTTCATTAACGAGGTTTTTAAAGACTTGCGAAGATTTTGGTATCAAAATATGCTATGCTTTAGTTGCACACCCGAAGAGCAATGGCCAAGTTGAAAGTGCCAATGGGATGATTCTCCAATTGGTTAAAGCTCGTGTTTTCGATAGGCTATGACCTTATGGCAGTCGGTGGGTGGAATTGCCTTCGGTCATTTGGTCTTTACAGACTACACCAAATCAGGCAATAGGTAAATCTCCTTTTTTCTTGGTATATGGAGCTGAAGCTATGCTACCGAGTGAAATGGAATTTGAATCTCTTCGGGTACATAATTTTGATGAAGATAAAAATGACCAAGATCATGCGGAAGACTTAAATCAATTGGAAGAAGCTTGTATTCAGTCGGCAAGGTATTGTCACGCCCTAAAGCACTCTAAAATTTCATCGTCTAAATTATTTCTAGAAATTGTAAAAGCCAAAAATAGCCTTCAACAATTAAAAATCCCCAAGATTCACCCCAAACCAGCGTGTGAGATTTTTTGTTGAATTCCTCAGGCTTCAAAATATTTAAATATTTTTTACTTGAATTTTTGGAGATAATAAATAATTTTAATGCATGAATAACCTTCTCATATTTTCTAAAAAATGAAAAACTAAAATAAATCTCCCTTTGCTTGGGCCATTTTCGGCCCATCTGTTTCCTCTGTCTCTCCTAACCAGCCCGTTCCGGCCCAAAGTCTCCTTTCACGAAGTCCTTCCCTCCTGTCTTTGGGCTGGCCCAAACTCTCTCCCTCTCCCTCAGAGTGGCCCAGCCGACCCAGCCTCCGGTCGTCTCCTACCTCCAGCCGAGCTGCCGCTCCTCTCCATGGCCGGGAAAACACCTCCCTCGCCTCAACCATCGCGCCACTGTTTTTTGTTGCGTCGCCGCCATCGCATGTTCTAGCCGCCGGTCGGCATCGGCCTGGCAGTCGCCGAGCCTCGGCAAGGCCACTGTCGGCTTCGCCAATTCGTCCTCTCCCTTGGCCATGTCTTCTCCAAGCTCCGCAAGCCTCGAAGCTCCATCCCCGACGACAACCTGAGCCGGCCTCATCTTCTTCCTCTTCGCCATTCCCGCCGCTCTGGTGAGCCTCGCCGCTGTCCTCACCTCTCCCGTGTCATGTGTCGCTGCGCCATGACCGGCCGGCTGGTTGCCGGCTGCTATGCCCTCACAGTCACCTCTAACTTTCTCTCCCCCGTTTCTCTGTCTCTTTCCACTGTTAACAGAACACAGTAGAGTTTCCTTAGAAAAAATAATTCACAAATTCGTAATATGCCATTCAAACAACACCTAAAATTCAAATGGCCATATCTTGACCGTTTGAACTCGGAATTCGACCCGTTCAAGTTGCTAATTTTTCCTTAAGAATTGAAGAACCCATTTGTATGCTTCATTTCTGCATCTTATATAGTTTTAATTTATCTTTTGGCCTTTTTCATTTGTGTTTGTCGTGTAGACGCTGCAGATCCGAAAGAGCCGCTCTATCTCGAGGTTGATCTTGAAGACTTTGGTAGCGAGCAAGGCAGGTCATGTCATTTTGATCATATTGCTGTCCCAATTTTTAAAATTATATTTATTTAAATGATTGCATTTCGCTTTATTAAATTCCTGTGCTTGTCACCATTTTATGTAGCCCTACCGATTCTCTTTGTTATAGCCTTATTGTTTGTATTATTAATGATCCTTGATAACACTAGGGAAAATAAAACTAGTGAGCACTTTATATATGTGGTACTTACTAGTAAATTTAGGAATATGCTTAGCCCTGCTTAAATAGAAACAGTTAGAGTTTTTTATATAATTAGACTTGGGAATAACTTGTAAATAATGGTTAATATGGTTTAGTGGCTATTTAGCCATGACATGATGTTTCCCATTCAAAATTCCCCAAACATGTTTTCGGCTGGGCTCGAGGTGCTTGGTTTCGCTTGTCGCACCTCGGCCGTCATAAGGACTGGTCTTCGGGCCTCTGTTGCAAAGCATATTCTGTACAACCACCTGTCTAATGGGTAAGGCTTAACGACTCGTCTAGTATGGTCATGAACAAGGAAGACACGGATGGGGATGGATGAAGCCCTTGGTGGGTCGACGTCTCTAGCAGTACGCCCGGGACATAGACTGTCTACTCAACCCAGGGCACCTAGCGGTGGAAGTCTATGTCGGTCTTCTTTGTTTAGGGCAGTACTAAGCGATGGGTTATGTCATGGCTTCTGTCCGTATGCTGTGGTGGCATGTGCCACGTGGCAACGCGTGAGGAAGATGTGTCAGGTGGGTAACGCTGTACACCTCTGATCAGAGTATAATCTATTCGAATAGTCGCGCCCTCAGTTATGGGCAAGCCGAGCAATGTACCCAAGTGAGAGTTTAATTCTATTAAAATTGGAATAACTGGAGTTATCACCTGTTGGCCTGGGACAAGGCAAGATCGCGTTGGTGCGCGATTTGATAATAATTTGATTAGAGATAGTCTCGTATTTTATATAAATGTCTTTAAATATTTATATGCTTTGAAATGCTATTTTTCCACAAAATAGCCTTTTATATGAATTGTTTGTTCTCCCTGGCATTATATTTGCATTTTCCCGACATGGCTTGCTGAGTACGGTGGTTATACTCAGCCTTGCTCCTTTTCCCCCTTCCAGCGGAGGAGTGATTTGGAGTTGAAGGCTTTGTTGTCTAGCTCGTGCCTATCACAGGTGCCTGTGGTTGCCCGCGTGTTGGCCGTCTTTGTATTATTGTTTATCTTTTTTGTGCTGGGCCTTTGGTCGCCCATGTAATAAAGTACTATATTTACTCTTCCGCTTATATACTCTATTATTTATCAACTTTGTAATGTGTACCTTGCCTCTTTAGACAAGGAATTATGCACTCACAAATGGAATATAGTGTTCTATTTCCCGGGTGTGACAAGTTGGCATCAGAGCCTCCTTTGACCTTAGGACGAGCAAGTCAATCCCAATCCCTAGGAAGTATTTTACTAAAATCCGTCCCTATTTGCAAAAATCTGTATTCTATCTTTACCTGCTTTTTCTTTTTAAAAAAATTGTTCACTAACTTTCTTTAATCTTATTTTCAAAAATTTTGTAGATGGCTCTTCCCTTGACCCGTCACGGACATGGACAGTCAGGCTTCGTTCTGGAGTTGCGCCACCTTTGCCTTGCCCTTGGCTGCTCTGACGAGGTGGAGTACACGGGGGTGAAGCTCCTAGCTACCGGCGACGACAACGCTCCCCAGGCAGGATGGGACGTTATGGCCACCCTCCTCTCCAGCCACCCCAGCCGCTTCTCGATGACTACCTCGGCTGGAGGACACACCTTTGTGGATGCCTACTAGAGTGCAACGCTTCTCTTCATCGGTATGCTGGGGATGACGTACAACTATGAGCTACAGCACACTCCATACCGCTACCACCCTCGCCGCATGGACCCAAACGACTATGCTAGCATCAAGGGGACCAGCTTGGAGGATGACACCACCCTTCGTCACCTCATGCGGATGGTGGAGGCCTACGACACCGTTCGCGTCAACTTCGACAAGCTCGTAAAGCGTGGGTTGGTGGAGAACAACTTGCGGATCCTAAGTCTACGCTAGGAGAACCTGAGTCTCAAGAAGGAGCTCGACACACTGGAGGAGGAGATGCGCCAGCTCAAGCTAGCCCAAGGCCAGGAAGTCTCTCCCAAGCATCGCCGTGTCTGCCACAGCTTGAGGAACACCGCCCACAAGAGCACCACCAGGCCATCACTCATCCGCAAGGCCCTGGCAGAGGGCAGGGTTCTGACTCTGAGGGCCCCTTGCAGCGATGCCTCCGGAAGCAGACGAGTAGCTTCAGGGCGCGAGTGATTTTCCACGTTTGTCTTGTGGCTTTTGTGGTGTATGTGGGCATAGCCTATACTAGCTCGTTGTGGTATAGCTCCGCCCCGTGGTTAAAAACTTAAACTATCTCACCAACATTAGCATAATAAAAATCTAAATAAGTTGGGTTAATTGTTTTACTCCTGCTCTTCTTTTCTGTCTCCTTGCCCTCCACTTGTTTGGTTCGGTCAGATGGTAAACACCAGGAGGTCAGTTGCAGGGGAGGACAACACCGAAGCAGAGGGCAGTGCACAGGACCATGGGAACGTGCCACCATCACCACCACCCCAGCCTCAAGACAACGCCTTCCTCACCCAGATTCTAGCTCAGCAAGCTAATATGACGGCAGCCTTACTCCATCATACCCAGAACCAGCCTGCCGCCAGCGCTAATGCTCCACCACCGCCCCCGCCGCAATCCAAGCTCGCAAAGTTTCTACGCGTGTGCCCACCCACTTTCTCCACCACCTCCAACCTAGTAGATGCTATAGACTGGCTGCACACTATCAACAAAAAGCTTGACCTACTCTAGTGCACCGATGTTGAAAAAGTTGCCTTCGCCACCCACCAGCTCCAAGGACCCGCTTCTGAATGGTGGGACCAGTTCCAAGCCACCCTACTTGTAGACCAACCTATCACCTGGGGTTGCTTCAACGCCGCGTTCAGGAGGTCTCATATGTCAGCTGTTATTATGGCTTTGAAGAAGCGAGAGTTCCTGGATCTCAAGCAAGGCAACCGCTCAGTGACAGAATATCTGCAAGGATTCAACCGTCCTGCCAGATATGCTCCAGAGGAAGTGCGCGAAGATGAGGATAAGCAGGAGAAGTTTCTCTCGGGACTCAACCCTGAGTTGTCTGTCCAATTGATCTGCAGCGACTATGTCGATTTCTAGCATCTGGTGGACAAGACTATCTGCCAGCAAACCAAGAACAAGGAACTCGACAGTCTCAATCGTCTCATGGCAAACTTCAAGGCACAGTAGGGGCCAAGTCAGAAACTCCGTTATACCACTCATCATAGTGGTTCTTCCTCCAACTCATAGTTCCGCTCAGCTTTCCATATGCAGCATGTCAACCGCCCTCCCCCGCAGCAGTAGAACCAGATGGCAAACCATGCACTTAACCCTACTCCAACTGCAGCACCAAGTGGATAAGACAGCAAGGATGGCAATGGAAAGTGTTGGTGATATGTGCTAGAGGCAATCACAGAGATGATTGTATCACATACTATGTTTACATCTCTGTTATACGTTGTTCCTTGAAATAAATAACTTATTATTGATCAATGAATATGTGATTCATTCATGAGACTATTTATGTTGTATGTTACTATTTCTAAAGGTTCCCTGATCAAATATCATATATGGATCAAACATGGTTTAATGATTAGTGTATTTATTAATTGATGATCATGTCTCATGGATCCTGGTATGGAGATACCAAATTAAAAATGTGGACACATGTTGGAGAACATTTTGTTGGATAGACCCAACATGAAACACTGCAAGAGCTATATGTGATGTGCCATCAGTGGTCTCATATTAGTGTTGGTGTAGAATCCTTAGACCTGAGATTATCATGGTTCCCAACATGTGTAGTAGCTTGCTTAGGGGCTGCTAAACACTACTCCGTAACTGGGTAGTTATAAAAGTAGTCTTCGGGCATGCTATGAAACATGTAGTGGGATATGAATAATCAAGATGGGATTTGCCCCTCCCTTGGAGAGATATCTCTGGGCCCCTCGATGTTATAGATTATGGAAGTGCATGGCCATGCCAAAAGTGACTGAGGAATCAATCATAAGTTAAATAATCTATTATAGGACCGAGTGAACGATTGAGCAATTAAAGGATGGTACATATCTAGCCTTGAGCTTAATCGATATCGTGAGGCAAAGGGGTTCATACAAGTATACACTAGAGGTTCAACCGATATGATCTTTATGTATGCTTGGTGAGTCAATATGTTCTGCTAGGGGCCGCTATTGACACGTGGACCGAAAACGACTTTTCAGGTTGTAGCCGAGTGTATATGAACCTACAGGGTCGCACACTTAACGGGCCGGAATAAAGGGATTGGATAGAGATCCAATATTTGCTCAATTCGGATAGGGATCCGAGTAGGACTCCTATGGTCCTACGGGGCCCAGTTATGGATCCTATATATATCCTTCAGGTGATGAGGCTAGTTGACATAGAGAAACCCTAGCCGTCACTCCCCTCCCGAGCAAAACCCAAGACACATACAGGCGCTAGCACGACCGTGCGACGTGTTTCATCCCTGGACGTGTGGATACCGGTAGAGGCGCCGCTAGTCTGCAGTGCTGATCGGCGTGAGAGCATGGCGGGGCACACGCACGAGGAGGAGAAAATCGGGTTGCTACGATCTACTACTTCCTCTACATCGACGCGCGCTACGTCGACAACGTTCCTTTGGCTTCTTAACACCTACTTCCGCTGCACGGCGCGTCGAGTGGTAATGATCTATGATCTCATACTTACGTGGTTCCTGGTTTACGCAATAGAAAAATTTTGATTTATGCTATCGTAGCTTATGCGTATCCCAACAATGGTATCAGAGCCATCTTGTATAGTTTGTGATCTATAGTTGATATGCGGCCATAGTAGATGAGATCTATTACGTGTTAGATGAGATGGAACGACAAGCACATGGGTTAATGGGATTAATCAGTATTGGGGTTTGATGACTTCACCAGATTGTCTGGTATTCGTCACTACAATTGGTCTCATCAGATCATCCGATGTTCACTAGAACCGTACGTCAATGAGAAAAGTAAGACAATGAGATTGACTTGTTTTCGGCATAATTTAGTTACACCATTAAGGTTTTCACATGATGAATCATAGATGAGATCTATGTATCGCCGTGTGCGTCATCCCTTAGATTTCGCTTGGGGTTGTATTCTATCTTTCTTTATTATCGTTGTATATTTGATATGACAATATGGTAGGATAGATTCCCTTAGAAAAATTCAGTGTAATTAATGTCCTTTCAATAATTGCTCCTATCATGGTTGTGATCATCAGTGATGGGTCAGCCATAGCAAAGTGTCACTAGTTATCATGATGAGATAGTATGGATGTCAGACATCTATATGCAGAGATTGTTGGTTTACTTGACAAGGTTATCAAAACAGTTTTGGACCTTGGGGCATAGGTTGGGTTGGTACATGGAGATGTCACCCGACAGCACGAGAGTCACATAGGATGTGATTAGCAAGGCGTTGCTTACCTGTTTTGCTAGTTGTCTAGCTGTGATGCCAAAGCTCACTAGATACTACTAAAATGAGGATCTTGATTCACTATGTTGCTAGAGGGAACTTTGTTGCAAACTACATAGTGGGAGTATCTTTTGTTAAATTGTTTGATGAAAGATTAAATGTAAATATGGTGCTGATTTTGCATATATATATATTTCCTATTGTAGATCATGGCGGCTCCTTCATCATCCAGTTTTAACTTGTGGTCTATTCTTGAGAAAGAAAAGTTAAATGAACAAACTTTATGGACTGGTATCGCAACCTGAGAATTGTTCTCAGGTAGGAGCGCAAAGAGTTTGTGATTGAAGAGCCTTTTCCAGAAGACTTGCCCAACAATGCTACTGCTGCTCAGCGTAGGGAGCATGAAAAGCGACAGAATGACTATCTGGATGTGAGTTGTCTCATGCTTGCTACTATGTCCCCTGAGCTTCAGAGGCAATATGAGACATTGGATGCTCATAGTATAATCACGGGACTACGTAGCATGTTTGAGAACCAAGCAAGAGCTGAGAGGTTCAACACCTCAAAGTCCTTGTTTGCGTGTACGCTTGTAGAGGGTAATCCAGTTAGCCCACATGTGATCAAAATGATTGGTTACATTGAGAGTCTAGAAAAGCTTGGTTTTCCCCTTAGCCAACAGTTGGCTACTAATCTAATTCTCCAGTTGCTCCCTCCCAGTTTTGAACCATTCATATTAAGCTTCAATATGAACAACATGAACACGACCTTGGCCAAACTACATGAGAAGTTAAAGGGCGCCGAGGAGATCATTAAGAAAAACTTCAACCATGTGATGGTCATGCATAAGCGCAAGCCCAACAACAAGAAGGCTGGTCAAAAGAGAAAGCTGAACTCCGATGAGATCTTGAGTACTAGCAACTCTAAGACCAACGCTCAAAAGATCGGGCCCGCTAAGAATGCAGAGTGTTTTTTTTGCAAGGAAGAGAAACTGTAAGAAATACCTAAAGCAGCTCAAGCAGAAGCAGCAGGATGGAAAGAGTTCCACCTCAGGTATTAATGTTATAGAAATTAATCTTGCTACTTCCTCTACTGATTCTTGGGTATTTGGTACCGGTTCAGTTGCTCACATATGTAAGTCGTTGCAGGGGCTGAAAATAAGTAGGAACTTGGCAAGAAGAGAAGTGGACATTCGCGTGGGCAATGGAGCAAGAGTTGCTACTGTTGCGGTTGGCATTATGCCGTTATCTTTACCATTAGGATTAGTTTTGAAATTAAATAATTGCTATTGTGTTCCAGCTTTGTGTAAAAACATTATCTCTGCTTCCTGTTTGCATGTAGAGGCTTATGGTTTTAGATCAGTGGAGAATGGTTGTTCAGTCTATTATAATGACATTTTCTATTTCCATGCACCCATGATGAATGGTTTGTACACTGTGAATCTTGATGAATGTTCAGTCTATAACATTAATGCGAAAAGACAACTTCCTAATGATTTGAATCCCACCTTTATTTGGCATTGTCGCTTGGGCCATATAAACGAGAGACCCATGGAGAAGCTCCATAGAGATGGACTTCCACACTCTTTTGATTTTGAATCATTTGAGACATGTGAATCTTGTTTACTTGGGAAAATGACAAAGGCGCCTTTCACGGGTCAAAGGGAAAGGGCAAGTGAGCTATTAGCACTAGTACATACTGATGTATGTGGACCAATGAGCTCAATGGCCAGAGGTGGTTTTGGGTACTTCATTACATGCACCAATGACTTTAGTAGATATAGATATGTCTACTTAATGAGGCATAAGCCTGAATCCTTTGAAAAGTTCAAGGAATTTCAGAATGAGGTACAAAATCATTTGGGCAAGACAATAAAGTTTCTACGATCTGATCGTGTAGGAGAATACTTAAGCCTTGAATTTAGCAATCATCTAAAGGACTGTGGAATTGTTCCACAACTCAATCCGCTAGGAACACCTCAATGGAATGGGGTGTCTGAATGGAGGAATCGTACATTGTTGGACATGGTGCGATCAATGATGAGCCAAACTGATCTCCCGTTAAGCTTTTGGGGTTACGCTCTAGAGACAGCAGCGTTCACACTAAACAAGGTTCCATCAAAATCTGTGGATAAGACACCATATGAGATATGGATAGGGAAGCGTCCCAGTTTGTTTTTCCTGGAAATTTGGGGATGTGAGGCTTTTGTAAAATGTTTACAATCAGACAAACTCACACCTAAATCAAATAAATGCTTCTTTGTGGGGTATCCTAAGGAAACGAAAGGATATTATTTCTATAATCGAGAAGAAGGCAAAGTGTTTGTCGCCCAACACGGTGTTTTCTTGGAGAAAGAGCTTCTTTCAAGAAAAGATAGTGGGAGCACGATGCGACTCGAAGAGATTCGGGAATCACCAGAAAATGTTTCAACTTTCATGCAACCACAACAGATTGAGCAAGATGTTGTTCAACAGGTTGAACAAGTTGTTGTTGAACCAATTGTGCAAGCACTGGCTTCACGAATGTCTGAAAGGATACGACGTACACCTGCAAAGTACGCATTGATAACCACAGGACAACATGATATATTGTTGTTAGACAACGATGAACCTACAACCTATGAGGAAGCGATGGTGGGACCAGACTCTGAGAAATGGCTTGGAGCTATGAGATCCAAAATAGAGTCCATGCATGACAACCAAGTTTGGAACTTGGTCGATCCACCTGATGGTGTAAAAGCCATCTAGTGCAAATGGGTCTTTAAGAAAAAGACAGATCTAGATGGAAATGTTCACATCTACAAGGTACGATTCGTGGCGAAAGGTTTCAGACAAATTCAAGGTGTTAACTATGATGAGACTTTCTCACCTGTCGCGATGCTAAAGTCTATTCGAATTATTCTAGTGATTGCTGCCTATTTTGATTATGAGATATGGTAAATGGATGTCAAAACAGCTTTTCTCAATGGAAATCTGGATGAGGATGTGTAGATGACACAACCCAAGGGATTTATCGATCCACAATCCGCTAAAAAGATATGCAAGTTGCTTAAATCCATTAATGGGTTGAAGCAAGCCTCTCAGAGTTGGAATATTCGTTTTGATGAAGTAGTCAAGGCATTGGGCTTTGTCAAAAACGAAGAAGAGTCTTGCGTATACAAGAAGAATAGTGGGAGCGCACTGGTGTTTCTAATCCTATATGTAGATGACATATTATTGATTGGGAATGACATTCCTATGCTTGAATCTATTAAGACATCATTGAAGAAAAGTTTTTCAATGAAGGAGTTGGGGGAGGCAGCATATATTCTGGGCATAAGGATCTATAGAGATGGATCAAAAAGGTTAATTGGATTAAGCTAGAGTACATATATTGACAAGGTGTTGAAAAAGTTCAACATGCAAGACTCCAAGAAAGGTTTCTTGCCGATGTCACATGGGATTAATCTTGGCAAGAATCAGTGTCCCCAAACAACTGATGATCGAAACAAAATGAATGTGATTCCATATGCTTCAGCAATTGGGCCTGTAATGTATGCCATGCTATGTACACGTCCAGATGTTTCATACGCACTTAGTGCAACAAGTCGATACCAATCAGATCCAGGTGAGAGTCACTGGATAGCTGTAAAAAATATCCTAAAGTCTAAGGATATGTTCCTAGTCTATGGAGGAGAGGAAGAGCTTGTTGTAAATGGTTACACTGATGCAAGCTTCCAAACCGACAAAGACGACTTTAGATCGTAGTCTGGATTTGTGTTCTGCCTAAATGGCGGTGTTGTGAGCTGGAAGAGTTCCAAACAAGATACAGTCGCCGGCTCTACAACAGAAGCCGAGTACATTACTGCTTCTGAAGCGGCAAAGGAGGCTATATGGATAAAGAAATTTGTTCCTCAACTGGGTGTGATGACTATTGCTCTTAGTCCTGTGGACCTCTGTTGCGATAATAGTGGGGCCATTGCGCAAGCCAAGAAGCCTAGATCGCATCAAAAGTCCAAACACATTTTACGGCGATATCATCTCATTCGCGAGATAGTGGGTGGAGGAGATGTGAAGATATGCAAAATACATACGGATTTGAACATTGCAGATCCGTTGACAAAGCCACTCCCTCAACCTAAGCGTGGCTAATGGGTATTAGATATGTGCATGATTGACTCTAGTGCAAGTGGGAGACTGTTGGTGATATGCCCTAGAGGCAATCATAGAGATGATTGTATCACTTACTATGTTTACATCTTTGTTATACGTTGTTCCTTGAAATAGATAACTTATTATTGATCAATGAATATGTGATTCGTTCATTAGATTATTTATGTTGTATGTTACTATTTCTGAAGGGTCCCTGATCAAATATCATATATGGAACAAATATGGTTAAATGATCAGCGCATTTATTATTTGATGATCATGTCTTATGGATCATGCTATGGAGATAGCAAATTAATAATGTGAACACATGTTGAAGAACATGTTGTTGGATAGACTCAACATGAGACATTGCAAGAGCTATATGTGATGTGCTATCAGTGGTCCCATATTAGTGTTGGTGTAGAATCCTTAGACCTGAGATTATCATAGTTCCCAACATGTGTAGTAGCTTGCTTAGGGGCTGCTTCGGAGTCAATCACAACTTAAATAATCTATTATAGGATCGAGTGAATGATTGAGCTATTAAAGGATGGCACATATCTAGCCTTGAGCTTAATCAATATCGTGAGGCAAAGGGGTTCATACAAGTATATACTGGAGGTTCAGCCGATATGATCTTTATGTATGCCTGGTGGGTCAATATGTTCAGTTAGAGGCCGCTGTTGACATGTGGACCGAAAAGGGTTTTTCGGGTTGCAGCCAAGTGTACATGAACCTATAGGGTTGCGCAGTTAACGGGTCGGAATAAAGGGATTGGATGGAGATCCAATATTTGCTCAATTCGGATAGAGATCCGAGTAGGACTCCTATGGGCCTAGGAGGCCTAGTTATGGATCCTATATATATCCTTCAGGTGATGAGGCTAGTTGACATAGAGAAACCCTAGCCGTCACTCCCCTCCCGAGCAAAACCCTAGACACACACAGGCGCTAGCATGACCATGCGACGTGTTTCATCCCTGGACGTGTGGATACCGGTAGAGGCGCCGCTGGTGAGAGCACGGCGGGGCGCACGCACGAGGAGGAGAAGATCGGGTTGCTGTGATCTACTACTTCCTCTACTTCGACGCGCGCTACGTCGCCAACGTTTATTCGGCTTCTTAGCACCTACTTCCGCTGCACAGCGCGTCGAGTGGTAACAATCTATGATCTAATACTTACATGGTTCCTGGTTTACGCAATAGAAAAATTTTGATTTATGCTATCATAGCTGTTAACAGTGGATTTTCGTAATCGACCCGGAGAGGGAAGAGGAAACTGAAGCAGAGAGGAAGGAATGAGTTGGAGCCAGACCAGGTCTCGTATCGGACCCGGTAGCTGTATCGCACTGGGAGAGGCGCTACCAGGAAAAGCGTATCGGCCGATACGGATTCAATATGGTTGTCGACCGATGCAGGCTGCAATTTGATAGAGTCAGCGTGGGGTTGGTCTGGGCTCATGATAAGCTTCAAGGAAGTTGCCAAATAGAGATAAAGCTTGGTTTTAGGCAATTGTATGTTGTAAATCAAGTAGGTTTAGATCTGATCTGCAGCAAGAGTCTGCCGCAAAGACTTGTTTGTTAAGTTAGAGATAAGATCGTGTCCTACAAGGACCCTGGTGTAATCTCGGGTATAAATGTCCCGGTAGTTTGTACATAGAAATGCTCTCAATCAATCATACAAGCAACCAAGTTAATCTACTTTCGGCGCATCGCCAAACCTCACAAGAGGACAACTCCGACGAGTTCTTGCTTCCCCGGAGCAGAGGTAAGAACTCGTACCCGACGATCTGCATCATCGGGGCTAGCGTGTCACTTTAGACACGCTAAACCTCGATGATGTGATCGTCGTTTATCATGTTTTGGAGGATCTTGACAAGTGTTTCAATCATGCTTCGTCAGCGATTTACTCGTTTTAGGGTTTGTTCCCGACGGCGGTTTAATTATTGCGCTTGGTTAGATCATTCAATGCATCTATCATCCCCAAAAGCGATCGACGACTTGATTTTCTTTGTGTTAACTCTCGATCTACACTCTGAGTTGCTATCGACCTTAGTCGTGTTTCGAGGTTTAGCTCAAAGCCTGTTTTCTGATCGTAATTAAGGATAGCGCCGGGGTTTCAGCCGGTCGTACCTAATGCATGTGATTATTTTATGTTTTTGCATGTGTTTGCCACTTATGCAGGTGGATTGGTGAATATATATATATTGGTTACAGGGTATTCTCAGGATCTCTCTGTGGTTGGTATATTTATATTGACCGGTTGGCTTGTATAAGTTCGCACTAGAGTATTAGCTAGTGTATTTACCTTCATGCAACCCTCATCAGCCGATTCCAGTAATTTGCCATAAACATGTTAATATCGGCTGATGAGATTAGATCCACTTTATTAGTCTTATCAATTTATTACGTCAAGTAAGCCGATCTAGGTTTGCCTTATCGGCTAGGCTTTCCCGATGCAACATCGGCCTACCGGCCGGTCGGCCATCGGTTCTCACATGGTTTATTTGTTCAATCTTGTTGATTGCAGATCAAATCAACTGGCATGCCCTACACGCACCTAGGCAAGCCATTGGACCTGCACTGGAGCTAAGCAGATCTCCCAGGCCGCCGTGGAAACGTGGAACCCGTTTTCTTATTGGGCGGGTCTAAATTCTGCGCCAACACGCTTTTGGCACGCCTGGTGGGACTCAAGAACGCAAGCTTCACAACAATAAGAAGACCACTTCGAGATGTCAAAGCAGGCTGAGATCTCCGAGGAGAACGTCGTCTCTGTGACCGTCGACCAGCTCAATGAGGAGCAGAAAGCTGAGATGGACAAGCTGGTCGAGCAGTTCCAAAACACGTACCTGCAGACATACTCTACGACTCGGCAAGGCACCCTTATCCAAAAATCTAAGGTGGTAATGCCGAGCCCTGGAGATGGAGCCAGCATGTCGGCAGTAGCCCATGACTACGCCGTCAAGACCGAAGAAAACACTGCGCCGACGTTGCAAGACCGAATCGACTCCGCAGTTCATTCTGCGCTAGTCAACCAGTCGGGGGTCCTGGTAAACACATTGACTAATAGGGTCAAGTCGATCCTAGATGGGTCAATCCACCAGTACAAGCCTCAAGGGCCGATTTCTGCCAGAATATAAGTTCCCTGCCTATCGGACCTTGAGGAACGACCTGAGCGCGGCTCCACAGCCGACGGCGCCGATGTCACCCCCATCGGCGCAACCAACAACAACCTTGCCGCTGGTCCTCACCAGGTAGACGGGAGGAAGCCCTCAGCATATCACGGAGGAGCAATATGCGCAATGGACGAAGGGGAAGCAACCAGTGATCGAGCCGATGCAGCAAGTTCCTGTCAACCCACCATCGGCCAGACAACCTCACATCGCCACGACTGGCAACCCTCCACAACCAGCTGCGTACAACGTGCCGCAAGGCTACCAGCAGTACACCGCAGGGCAGTACGACGCATAGAACCTGGATCATCACTATCAGCCGTACTCCCCCAGGCAGTATCAAGCAGTGGGGCTGCAACAATCCTACCAGCAAGACCTCCCGCATCGGCCCGCAGGGTACTGGGCTTACATGATAGCCGAGGTGATGCGAGATCAGTTCGGCTTGAAGCCCAAGGAAAGTTCTACAGTGTATCGGCATCCATATCCCGAGGAGTTTGACAGAGTGCCACTGCCAAGCCGATACAAAATCCCGGATTTTTCCAAGGTTTTGGGGCCGGACAACGTCTCGACATACGAGCATGTGAGCCGATTCCTAGCACAGTGCGGGGAGGCATCGGCCATAGAGGCGTTGAGGGTGAGGTTTTTCCCTCTGTCCCTGTCAGGGTCTGCATTTACATGGTTTTCGTCTTTACCCTGCAATTCCATCAGAGGATGGATAGATTTGGAAAAGCAGTTTCATAGGTACTTTTATAATGGCGTGCAAGAGATGAAGCTGTCTGATCTTACTGCCATCAGGCAACGAGTGGATGAATTGGTCCCTGAGTATATTCAAAGATTTAGGGACATAAGGAACAGGTGTTACAGCCTCAGCCTGACCGATTCACAGCTCACCGATTTGGCGTTCCAAGGATTACTGGGGCCGATACGAGAGAGGTTCTCCTCTTAGGAATTCGACAGCCTAGCACAGCTAGCCCAACGAGTATCGGCCCACGAGCAACGATTCCAGGAGGCAAAGAAGTTCGCAAAAAAGATCAATACAGTCTATCAGTATGCCTCCGATGACGATGAAGAAAAAGACGCCGATGTCGACCTGGCCGAGTGGGCCCGGATGAAGAAGCTGACAGCATGCCAGTGGGCTAAGAAGGGCGATAAAGAGGATAAGTATGACTTCGACATCAACCAGGCCGACAAGATATTTGACCTACTCCTGCAAGAGAAGCAGATCCAGCTGCCAGTGGGTCATGTACTGCCATCGGCCGAAGAAATCAAGAAGAGAAGGTATTGCAAGTGGCATAACACATATTCTCATCATACTAACGAATGCAAGATCTTCCGACAACAGATCCAATCGGCCATCGAGCAAGGAAGGATTAAGATCGATGATGCCAAGAGGCCGATGAAGATAGAAGGACACCCGTTCCCAGTCAACATGGTGCGGGCGGACAAGGCCGACGGCGGTGGTCATCGAACCGGCAAGCGACGTCATCAGACCTCCGAGGGCCTGATTAACAAATATCAGCGAAGGCGGGAGGAACAAGCACAGGACCAAGTCGATCAAGACAACTCCTATGACCCTCATTGAGAATGCGAGTTTTTCCATTTCTGCTGGAACGAAGGGATGAGGTTGCCATCCATCCAAGAGTGCCCTGCATGCAATGATGTAGAAAACTCCTATCAGGGCAGCTCGAGCAAGCAAGTGCATCGGCCAAACAAGCAGAGAAAGTCTGTAGACGAGAGGCTAGGGCCGATGCACCATGATCACCAGACCAAGGACGAGGAGCAAGTCCAAGCGACAATAGCCCATCGGCCAGCTAAGACTAAGAAGGAATGGAGAGTCAAATCTGCAGTGGCCAAGGCCGATGAGGGCACCTCCAAGTCAGCTCAAGCTCCGGCGTCCGCGAAAGGTAAAGGCATAGCATCGACTTCTGTTAACATGGTTTTCATATTGCCAGCAGAGTACAGTGTGCAGACGGCCGATGAAGCGGTAGCTGACAATGAGCAATCCTCGGCTAGACTACAGTTGTCACCTGATCAAGTCGTGTTCGACAAGCTAGTCAACGCCAGCTACAGGCACCTCCGGCCATTATACATCAAAGGGTTCGTTAAGGGGCGGCCGATGACGAAGATGCTGGTCGATGGTGGCGCGGCGGTCAACTTGATGCCATACACAACCTTCAGGAAGCTTGGAAAAGTACCTGAAGACCTTATCAAGACCAACATGGTGCTGAAGGACTTTGGTGGCAACGCGTCCGAAGCGAAGGGGGTGCTAAACGTGGAGCTCACCGTGGGCAGCAAGACGATACCCACCACCTTCTTCGTCTTCGATGGAAAGGGTTCCTACAGCTTGTTGTTGGGACGGGATTGGATCCACGCAAACTGTTGCGTCCCTTCAACCATGCACCAATGCCGTATACAATGGCAAGGGGACCAGGTTGAGATCGTGTAGGCCGATCGGTCCGTACACATGGCCAATGCCGATCTCGCAGTTTGGGAAATGGAGGGAATCGATTGCTTGTCCGGGCGATTCTGGGACGCCGATTTCCTCAAGGTAACTAATTGTGATATTGAGACGATTGAAGATCAAGACAAGCAGTTGCTTTAGCAAAGATGCGCCATCCACTGTTCAAGATGACCAAGCTAGTCCCTACACAGACGACGCGGTGGATGAGCTAGATGGCAAATTGGGACAAGGCTTTACGTCGGCCGATGAACTTGAAGAGGTTGACATAGGAATAGGTGATAGGCCTAGACCGACGTATGTAAGTGCTAACCTGCCAAAGGAATATAAGAATAATTTGATAAATCTTTTGAAAGAGTTTATGGATTGTTTTGCATGGGAATACCATGAGATCCCAGGATTAAGCCGATCGATCGTAGAACATCGGCTACCTATCAAACCAGGCTATCGGCCATTTAAACAAGCTCCTAGGAGATTTAAGGCCGATATGCACGAAGCTATCAAGGCAGAGATCACAAGACTTTACGATGCCAACTTTATCAGGCCCTGCCGATACGCGGAGTGGGTCTCCAACATAGTTCCAGTGATGAAGAAAAACGGCAAGCTCAGGGTGTGTATCGATTTCAGAGATCTAAACAAAGCAACACCAAAGGACGAGTACCCTATGCCGTTGGCTGATTTACTAGTTGATGCCGCGTCTGGACACAAGGTTATTAGCTTCATGGATGGGAACGCAGGCTACAACCAGATTTTCATAGCCGAGGAAGATATCCACAAGACAGCCTTCCGGTGTCCGGGGGCAATCGGCCTGTACGAGTGGGTTGTTATGACCTTCGGCCTGAAAAATGCTGGAGCTACTTATCAGAGGACCATGAATTATATTTTTCATGATCTTATCGGCTCTTTGATTGAAGTTTATATCGATGATGTCATCGTGAAGTCAAAAGAGTATGATATGCACTTGGCCGATTTACGCAAGGTACTTGAACAACCAAGGAAGTATGGCTTAAAGATGAACCCTAACAAGTGTGCCTTCGGCGTATCGGCCGGTCAGTTTTTAGGTTTCTTGGTCCACGAAAGAGAAATTGAGATTACACAGAAGAACATCGATGCTATAAAGAAGATCAAGCCTTCGACGAACAAGACCAAGTTACAATCTCTGCTCGGCAAGATCAATTTTGTCCGGCGCTTTATATCGAACCTGTCTGGAAGAATAGAGCCGTTCACTCCGTTATTGAAGATAAAAGATGATCAAGAGTTTACATGGGGTGATAAGCAGCAGAAGGCGCTGGACGACATCAAAGAATATTTGAGCTCCCCACCAGTTCTAATTCCTGCACAGAAGGGAGTTCCGTTCAGGCTGTACCTATCGGCCGATGAGAAGTCTATCGGCTCAGTCTTGGTTCAAGACATTGACGGCAAAAAGCGAGTTATTTTCTATCTCAGCAGGAGGTTGCTGGACGCTGAAACAAGGTACACGCCAGTGGAGAAACTTTGTTTGTGCTTATATTTTTCATGTACTAAGTTGAGGCATTATTTACTTTCCAATGAGTGCATTGTGGTAAGTAAGGCTGATGTGATGAAATACATGTTATCGGCCCCCGTATTGAAAGGAAGAATTGGGAAGTGGATTTTTGCCTTAACAGAGTTCGACTTGCGATATGAATCGACCAAAGCGATCAAGGGACAAGCCCTGGCCGATTTTATTGTTCAGCATAGAGATGATTCAATTGCATATTCAGATGTTGTGCCATGGACATTGTATTTCGATGGATCTGTTTGCCGACATGGATGCGGTATCGGCCTAGTCATCATCTCCCCCCGGGGGGGTAAGCTTCGAGTTTGCCTTTACCATCAAGCCTTATTATACAAACAATCAAGCAGAGTATGAGGCTGTTCTCAAAGGTTTGCAGTTATTACAAAAGGTTGAGGCCGATTCCGTAGAGATCATTGGTGATTCACAGTTGGTCATTAATCAACTTTCTGGGGAGTATGAGTGCAAGAATGATATTCTCAGAATTTCTAATGAGGAGTGCCAGGAGTTGTTACAAGCCTTCAAGATTGTGACGATGAAGCATATACCCAGGAAGCAGAACTTCGAGGCCAATGATTTAGCTCAGGGGGCATCGGGATACAGGTCGATGGCTAAAGGTGTTCAGATTCAGGTTGCTACCATGGATGCCGATGATTGGAGGTTCGATATCATCGAGTATTTGAGAAACCCTTCTCAATTGGCGTCACGAAGAATGATGTATAAAGTTTTACATTATGTCTTACTGGATGATGATCTGTATTATCGGACGATTGATGGTGTCTTGCTCAAATGCTTGAGTCTCGAAGAAGCCAAAGTTGTCAAGAGCGAGGTCCATGAAGGGATTTGTGGAACACATCAATCAGCCCATAAAATGAGATGCTTTTAAAGCGCGTCGGATATTTTTGGCCAACAATGCTAGAGGATTGTTTCAAGTATTACAAAGGATGCCAAGATTGTCAGAAGTTTGGAGCAATTCAGAGAGCACCGGCATTGGGTATGCATCCAATCATAAAGTTGTGGCTGTTTCGTGGATGGGGAATAGATATGATCGGCCAGATAAACCCGCCATCAAGCAAGGGACACAAATATATACTAGTGGCTACAGATTACTTTACAAAGTGGGTTGACGCCGTTCCCCTTAAGAAGGTTGATTCCAAGGACGCAATTCAGTTTGTCAAAGAGCATATAATATATCGGTTTGGGCTTCCACAGACATTGACTATAGATCAGGGTTCAATCTTCGTGTCCGATGAGTTTGTTCAGTTTGCCGAGAGCATGGGTATCAAGCTATTGAATTTTTCTCCATATTATGCGCAAGCTAATGGGCAGGCAGAAGCTTCTAACAAGACTTTAATCAAGTTGATCAAGAGGAAAATCGATGAACAACCGAGACGGTGGCATATCACGCTGGCCGATTCCCTTTGGGCGTATCGGATGGCTTGTCATGGTGCCACTCAGGTGCCGCCTTATCAGCTGGTTTATGGGCATGAACCTATGCTGCCATGGGAGACCAACATCGGCTCAAGGAGGATTGCCTTGCAGGACGATTTGACAGCTGATGAGTACCATAATCTTGTGGTTGATGAGCTGGATGACTTGACACATGTCCGACTGCGGGCATTGGAGAAAATAAAGCGTGATAAAGATCGAGTTGCTCGTCATTATAATAAAAAAGTTGTTGCCAAGTCGTTTGAGGAAGGAGATCTTGTTTGGAAATTAATAATGCCGATTGGTTCTCGAGATAACAAATTCGGCAAGTGGTCACCTAATTGGGAAGGTCCTTTTCAGATTCATCGATGGGTTCCCCATAATGCTTATTTGCTCAAAGGATTAGATGGAGAAGTTTATGGTAGAGCTCTCAACGGCAAATACTTAAAGAGATATTATCCAAGCCTATGGATCGATTCATGATCGGCGCTCCAGCCGATTTATGATTACAGCCGATGTGCTATGCATCGTCTTTAGATGGCCGATATATACTATCGCCCTTAGTTCAAATTTTACAACATGAGCCCTCATCTTCTAAAATTTGGGGGGGCATATATATATATATACAAGCAGAACACGCAAACAATAGATTATGGCATATATATATACAAGCGCGGAATTTTTTCAGATTTGCACTTTTTCAGATTGAGATCGAATTTGGCTTCGTGGCCGATGAGATTAATTATAGTAAAAGGATATCTGTTTACAAGAAGGACTTCAAAAAAAACAATTTTCAAGCTGGAGTTTCTTCAGATTTATTCAGAGCAAATTCGGCTGCTTGGCCGATGAGATTTGTGTTTACACAATATAAAGACATAATATGTTACATCACCCTATAAAATCTGCAATAGCTGCGACGGCTCTACGGCGAATTTGCTCAATATTTTCTATAGCTTGGGCGTCATCGGCCGTCGTCCCTGGGATTGGCTTCAATGATTTGCTCAGGGTTGCAAGGTACTTGGCCGATGCCTTTAGCTTTGCCGTCTGGTCTTTTATAGCCTTGGGTGATGCAGCTATCCCAGCTTCAACTTCTTGGATTTCTTGGCGCGTGGCTTCCAGCTTTGACTCTAGCTCTGCTTCGAGGCGACGGAGTTCTTCGAGTTTGTTCTTCAAGATAATCGGCTCCACAGCTAGCTCATCCAACCTGGTCTTGTCAGCATTGACTTGAGCCTTGCTAGCGGACAGGGCCGATTCCAGTTGTTCACGTTCTCGTCGCTCCGCAAGTCTTTCTTTCGCCTTGTTAAGTTTGAATCGATATTGCTCCAAGAAGATGGTCAGTGTTAGGATCTCCATCAGATCTGCGGGCAGTTGATTTTGAATTTCTTGTACCCTTACCCTGATGGAAGTACAATCCTCCACTAAGAACTCCAGTGAGGACTCCAGCCGATTGGCAATGTCGGTTAGCCGGTTCTTCAGCTCATCAGAGATTGATGTCTTGGCTGTGGTGGGTGGCTCCTTGTCCTCGTCATCAAGAAACTGGTCAATGTCAAAAGAGAACAAATCGGCTAGGTTCTGCAAATATCAGTATAGGCCAAGGTTAGCCTAGTCAAACGAGAGTCAGCAAAAAGGGATCAAAATAATCTTGGTTACCTGTGTTGGAGCATCGGCTTCCTTTTGCTGTGTTGAAACAGTAGGCGAAGGGGTTGGCCGATATGGTGCAGGTGATGGAGCCCTAGGCTGGAGAAAAAGCAAGAAATTGGTAAACAAATCTCTGTGGTTAGAAAGACAATGCAAAATTAACTCTTACCGAAGCAATCGGAGAGGGTGGTGGAGAAGAAGAAGGAGTCTTCAATCGTGCCTTGGCTTGTTTGCGCCTTTGTAAAGTTGTCTTCTTGGTTCTTGGTGAAGGGGCCGATTGAGTCCGTTCCTTCAACAAAGACGACGCAAGAACCTACAAAGGATTAAGGTGTAACATACCAGTAGAAGGGGATTGCATAAATTCAAGAAAGGAAACATGTTACCTTGCGGACTGCGTGCCTGGTTTTCTTCGGCTGGGTGGTATCGACTTGGTCATTGGCTGGTTGGACTATGGTGGTCGTGGCCGATGGTTTCTTAGTGGTCTCGGCCGATGGATTTTCTTCTTCAAGCGCATCGGCAGCTGCTGCATCGACTTCTTCCTCCATCACTTGCTCATCAAGGAATTCTTCTATGGAGGGGTCTAGCTCTTCAAGATCGGCTTGGTCGTTGGTCTTAGCTTTCTTGCTGGGTTTTTGAGATCTTCCTTTGGCTGGCGCTTTCCTCTTGGGATTTTCTTTGGTCATCGGCCCTTGGAGTAATGATGATACCTTTGGAGCAGTGAGGCCGATGATGGATTCCAGGATAGTTGATCCTGATGGAGCTACAGCTTGAGCATAACAGATTTTCTGTCCACTATTGCTCACGGATGGAATCGGCCCGTCTGGGACTTGAGGGCTGATACCCTGGATAAGCTCTGTCACATAGAATCTGGCCGATTGATGGAAAATATGAGCAGCCTATTCTTGCCACCATTCTTGGAAGATGATATGGACAAAGGCGCTCAGGTGCAATCGGTCGCAGTCACCCAGGTTCGGAATTCCAATTTCCAGTGCCTTGGTCATGATCAGCCCTGATGATACTGTGCCCCTGCTCTCTAGGAGTCTATGGAAGTATAAATTAATGGGGAGTTGTCCAAGCCCGCACTGTTTAGCCGCCACAATGGGATTATAGAATTCATAGGACAGGCTAGTGCTTCTTCCTTGGAATATGCCTACTGGGAGCAGGCATGGGGTGATGCCAATCATAAACGATTCCCTTAATTCCATATCGTCGATCACTAGGTCCAGGTGGAGATCATCGGGGAGTTCAAAATCTTGATCTGAGGTGTAGACGAACATATCCATCTTAACTGATGGCGGACCGGTGTAGAATCAGATGAACCAAGTGGACATGTCTTTGGCCGATTGATCTGCTCAGGATAGACAGAGGCTGCTTCTCCATAAGACATGCATCTTCTGGTTCTGGGATCTTCATGATCGGCATGTTTTGACGGGAAGCAGGAGTCCGATAGTGGCGGCCGATTGACTATGGTGTTGGTATGAATGGTTAACCAAAGCTGGATAAACCACCATGGTCCTCCATGAGCTACAGTTTGCTTCAGCATTAGATCCTGAGTGGAGATATGAAGCAGTCGATAAACAGCTCCCAAGAGATATCGGCCAAGGGGGATTTGTTTCTTGTCGACCAGAGCTTGAGCCAAATGTTGACAATTTGTAGTGGGGCCACAGGTTGATCCACAGAAGACAAATCTTTCCAACCATAGCGTCAGAAAGGCCACGTGTTCTCGCTCTGAGACTGATCCTTGTTCCATGTGCTCAGAAATGTATCCAGACCAGCCTCCAATCTTCTTGGTTTTTAATTTGTGGCTGATGTTTGCCAGGAGGCTGAAGGGATTGATCTCGGACTGGATGTCTAGTCCTATTAGTATCTTGATGTCAATCAGAGTTGGGGTCATCGGACCTTGCTTGAACAGGAAAGCGTTCAAGGTGCTAGACCAAAAGTAGGTGGCCGCTGACATGAGTGGTTCATTTTTCTTGGTATCGGCCAGGGATAAAGTGATACATTGGCTAATTCCTATCTCGTCCCAGTGGACCTGTTTGGCTGCAGCAATCCTCTTGTGCCAGGTTCTGTACCCATTGAGCTTCGACGGCCAGGATCTGAAAGTGTGCTTCCACGAAGAGACGTTGGGCTTGGCTTGCTTGAACGGGACTCTGTTTGTCTCGGCATTGATCAGCCAGGTCGGGTCGCAATTGCCCATGGGGCCTAGTAGGAATCGGTGCGATTTGTCGTTGGTGGGGATCAAGATTTGGTTTTTGAAGACCTATGACATAAAAACAACGATGAAAAAATAAGACCTGGGGGGCAAAAAAGCAGAAACCCTAGTTTAAAGAAATCGGCGGGAAAGTGAAAATGTGGATTCAGAAGGGATTGACTTACCACAGGGATCTCGGAGGAGTAAAATGGAGCGGAAGCCATTGTTGATGTCAAAGAGGTCACCGTTGAGGGGTTTGATGCCGATGGGACGCCGAGGGGTCGCCGGAGTTGAAGAACACGAAGCGATTGCTGAATCGGCGACGGAGAGATGCGAATCTGGATCTGCGCGGTTTTCAGGCAAGCCCTAGCAAGGAAGTCGATGGGTTCCTCGGAGCTAATTCCGCCACATTATATAATGAAGCGGAATTGTGGGGCATGTGTTAACAGCGGATTTTCGTAATCGACCCGGAGAGGAAATAGGAAACCGAAGCAGAGAGGAAGGATTGAGTTGGAGCCAGACCAGGTCTCGTATCGGACCCGGTAGCTGTATCGCACTGGGAGAGGCGCTACCAGGAAGAGCGTATCGGTCGATAGGGATTCAATATGGTTGTCGGCCGATGCAGGCTGCAATTTGATAGAGTCAGCGTGGGCTTGGTCTGGGCTCAAGATAAGCTTCAAGGAAGTTGCCAAATAGAGATAAAGGTCGGTTTTAGGCAATTGTATGTCGTAAATCAAGTAGGTTTAGATCTGATCTGTAGCAAGAGTCTGCCGCAAAGACTTGTTTGTTAAGTTAGAGATAAGATCGTGTCCTACAAGGACCCTATTGTAATCTCAGGTATAAATATCCTGGTAGTTTGTACATAGAAACGCTCTCAATCAATCATACAAGCAACCAAGTTAATCTACATTCGGCGCATCGCCAAACCTCGCAAGAGGACAACTCCGATGAGTTCTTGCTTCCTCGGAGCAGTGGTAAGAACTCGTACCCGATGATCTGCATCGTCGGGGCTAGCGTGTCGCTTTAGACACGCTAAGCCTCAATGATGTGATCGTCGTTTATCATGTTTTGGATGATCTTGACAAGTGTTTCAATTATGCTTCATCAGCGATTTACTCGTTTTAGGGTTTGTTGCCGACGACGGTTTAATTATTGCGCTTGGTTAGATCATTCAATGCATCTACCATCCCCAAAAGCGATCGATGACTTGATTTTATTTGTGCTAACTCTCGATCTACACTCGGAGTTGCTATCGACCTTAGTCGTGTTTCGAGGTTTAGCTCAAAGCCTGTTTTCTGATCGTAATTAAGGATAGCGCCGGGGTTTCAGCCGGTCTTACCTAATGCATGTGATTATTTTATGTTTTTGCATGTGTTTGCCACTTATGCAGGCGGATTGGTGAATATATATATATTGGTTACAGGGTATTCTCAGGATCTCTCTGTGGTTGGTATATTTATATTGGCCGGTTGGCTTGTATAAGTTCGCACTAGAGTATTAGCTAGTGTATTTACCTTCATGCAACCCTCATCGGCCGATTCCAGTAATTTGCCATAAACATGTTAATATGGGCCGATGAGATTAGATCCACTTTATTAGTCCTATCAATTTATTACGTCAAGTAAGCCGATCTAGGTTTGCCCTATCGGCCAGGCTTTCTCGATGCAACATCGGCCTACCGGCCGATCGGCCGTCGGTTCTCACATGGTTTATTTGTTTAATCTTGTTGATTGCAGATCAAATCAACTGGCACGCCCTACACGCACCTAGGCAAGCCATTGGACCTGCACTGGAGCTAAGCAGATCTCCCAGGCAACCCGTTTTCTTGTTGGGCGGGTCTAAATTCTGCGCCAACAATAGCTTATGCGGATCCCAACAGAAAGATCCTTCTCTGTTTCAACTGCCATGAGCCAGGGCATTTTGCCAGCAAATGCCTGAAGTTGAAGCGTCCGCAAGGTCAGCCATCGGTCCGCAATGATGGTGGCAGCAACAACATGATCAGGGGACATGTGAACCATGTCACTGCAGAGGAAGTGCAAGCAGCTCCCAAAATTATCATCAGTACATTCCTGGTTAATTATGTTCTTGCATCAGTTTTATTTGATTCTGAAGCTACACACTCATTCATATCAAGAAAATTTGTGGGCAACATAACTTGAGGGTAGAAAGCCTTAGCCATGCTATGATAATTACTACCCCGGGTGGTTAGATGCCAGCTCGGCAATTTAGTCCATCAGTGTCTATAGAAATCCAAGGGATTTCTTTTCTGGCCAATATCATCCTTCTGGAATCCAAAGATCTAGATGTTATCCTCAGAAGGAACTTTCTACTCGTTGTCAAGTGGTATTGGATTGTGCCCACAAAATCGTCATGTTGCACATGGTCCAGATCAGCCAGTGATCTTCTATGCTCATCCCACCTTGACCTATCAGCAAGTTATGCGTCAGGTCCATCTCAATGAAATCCCAATAGTAAAAGAATACCCTGGAGACTTGCCAGGAATGCCCCCCAAAAGAGACATCGAGTTTCGGATTGATTTGGTGCCCGGTACCACACCAATATCCAAAAGACCGTATTGAATGAGTGCCAATGAATTGGCCGAAGTTAAGAAGAAAGTAAAGGAATTGAAGGAGGAAGGGTATAGTCGTCCCAGCACATCCCCATGGGGAGCACCTATAATCTTTGTTGAGAAGAAAGATAAGACCAATCAAATGTGTGTCGATTATTGTGGTCTCAATGAAGTCACAATCAAGAACAAATACCTATTGCCTCGGATCAATGATTTGTTTGACCAATTGAAGGGAGCCACTGTATTCTCCAAGATTGATCTCCGATCCAGGTATCACCAGCTGCGAATCCGTGAAGAAGATATCCCCAAAACAACCTTCATCACCAGATATGGTCTATATGAATGGACAGTAATGTCATTCGGGTTGAGCAATGCTCTTGTTTTTTTATGAACCTAATGAACAAAGTATTCATGGAATATCTGGATAAGTTTGTGGTTGTCTTCATCGATGACATTTTGATTTATTCCAAGACACAAGAAGAGCATGAACAACATTTGCGTCTAACTCTAGAGAAAATCCGGGTGCATCAATTGTATGCCAAGTTCAGTAAATGTGAATTTTGGTTGTCAGAAGTAAAGTTTTTAGGCCATGTTTATCTACGCAAGGAGTGGCAGTGGACCCCACCACAATCGAATCAGTCACCTAGTGGAATCAACACAAGACAGTCACTCAAATTCGCAGCTTGCTTGGACTAGCAGGATATTATCGTCGGTTCATTGAAAACTTCTCGAAGATAGCCAGATATTATCGTCGGTTTTGGTTCTGTCAGATATTAGCAAAGATTTCCAAGTGTATTGTGATGCGTCCCATCAAGGTTTGGGTTGTGTTCTAATGCAAGAAGGACATGTGGTGGCTTATGCATCCCGACAGTTACGTCCGCATGAAAACAACTACCCCACACATGATCTTGAGTTGGCAGCTGTAGTGCATTCTCTGAAAATTTGGTGTCATTATCTCATTGGAAATTGATGCGAGATATACACCGATCATAAGAGCTGAAGTATATTTTCACTTAGCCAGATCTGAACCTTCGCCAAAGAAGATGGTTGGAATTAATCAAGGATTACAATGTGGGAATTCACTACCACCCCGGGAAAGCCAATGTTGTGGCTGATGCTTTGAGCAGAAAATGCTACTGCAACAGTTCATCTCGATCAGTGTTCTTCTGTTCTTTGCAAGGAGATAGAATATTTGAATCTAGGCATCGTCAATCAAGGTTTTCTGGCAAATCTAGAAGCTAAGCCTATGCTTCTTAATCAAATTCAGGAAGCTCAAAAAAATGACACCGACATAAAAGAACTCAAGAAGAATACGAGGAGAGGAAAAGCAATTGGTTTTGTTGAAGACGAGTATGGGGCAGTATGGAATGGAGATCGTATTGGTGTCCTGAACGTTCTAGAAATAAAGAAGCTCATCCTGCAGGAAGCACATGAAAGCCAATACTCCATCCACTCTGGTAGCACCAAGATGTATCTAGATTTGAAAGAAAAGTATTGGTGGGTCAGCATGAAGCATGAGATAGCTGAATTTGTGGCCTTGTGTGATGTATGTCAACGAATCAAAGCAAAACACTAGAGACCGGCAGGACTGCTTCAGCCACTCCAAATTTTGGAATGGAAATGGGAGGAGATTGGAATGGATTTTATTACCGGTCTTCCCCAAACTCAAGGTGGTTATGACTCAATTTGAGTACTGGTCGATAGACTGACAAAAGTGGCACATGTCATTCCAATCAAAACCACTTACTCAAGCAGCAAATTGGCAGAACTATATTTTGCTCGCATAGTTTGTCCTCATGGTGTTCCTAAAAAGATCGTGTCTAACCATAGTAGTCAATTCACCTCCAAGTTTTTGCTGAAGTTGCAAGAAGAATTAGGAACACGTTTGAATTTTAGCACTGCTTATCACCCGCAAACAGATAGCCAGATAGAATGAATCAATCAGATTCTTGAAGACATGCTTCGGGCTTGTGTCCTTGATTTTGGGAAAACTTGGGATAAGAGTCTCCCTTTTGCAGAATTTTCATACAACAATAGCCATCAATCTAGTCTATAAATGGCACCGTACGAAGCTTTGTATGGCCGAAAGTGCAGAACACCACTCCTTCGGGATCAGACAGGGGAACGACAGGTTTTTGGGACAAATATTCTTAGAGCAGCAGAGGAAAAAGTTAAGATCATTCAGAAGAACTTGAAAGTGGCCCAGTCGAGACAAAAGAACTATGCAGACAACCGTCACCGAGATCTTACTTTCGAAGCCGTTGATTATGTTTATTTGCGAGTCACTCTGCTTAGGGGAGTCAGAAGATTCAACATGAAAGGAAAGCTTGCACCGAGATACGTTGGACCATACAAGATCTTGAGCAGAAGAGAAGTTGCCTATCAACTCGACTTGCTAGTTTCATTGGGAAGTGTCCACGACGTGTTCCATGTCTCCTAACTCAAGAAATGTCTACGAGTGCCGACGGAGCAAGCAGATCCTACGCAGATCGAGATCCAAGAAGATTTAACCCATGTGGAGAAGCCTATCAAAATCCTAGACACCTCAGAAAGACATACACGCAGTCGAGTCATCCATTTTTGCAAGGTCCAGTGGAGCAATCATTTCGAAGAAGAAGCCACCTGGGAGCGCGAAGACAAGTTGAAATCAGTCTATCCTCATCTTTTCGCCAGTGCTTCCAAATCTCGGGGTTGAGATTCTCTATAAGGGGGTAGGTTTGTCGCGTCCTAAAGCACCCTAAAATTTCATCGCCTAAATTATTTCTAGAAATTGTAAAAGCCTAAAATAGCCTTCAAAAATTAAAAATCACCAAGATTCAACCCAAACCGGCGTGTGGGAATTTTTGTTGAATTCTTCATGCTTCAAAATATTTAAACAGTTTTTACTTGAATTTTCAGAGCATAATAAATAATTTTAATGGAACAATGACCTTTCTCAGATTTTCTAAAAAAATAAAAACTAAAATAAATCTCCCTCTGCTTGGGCCATTTTCGGCCCATCCATTTCCTCTCTCTCCTGACCAGCCCGCTCCAGCCCATAGTCTCCTTTCACGAAGTCCTTTTCTCATCCTCCTTCCTCTCTTGCTTCCCTCCCTCTCTTTGGGCTGGCACAAGCTCTCTCCCTCTCCCTCGGACCAAAGTCTGTTTTTCCTCCTCCGCGCGACCCAGCCTACCTAGCCTCCAGTCGTCTCCTACCTCCAGCCGAGCTGCCACTTCTCTCCATAGCCGAGAAAACCCTAGCGCCACCACTACGCCGATCTTCCTCCTTGGACGTTTCCCCTCCAAATCAAATGCAAAAATTGGTTCCTCTCCTCCTTTTCATCAATTCCCCCAACAAATCCCATTCAATTGCGCACTAAATCACCCTCAATTTCAATCCGAAACCGATGTTTTCAATGGGGAGCTTCACTATCGCTAGAGCCGTTTCCCGTCCTTGCGGTCGACCTCCTCCCCTTCGGCCTATATAAAGAGAGCCCCCGTGACCTCCTCCTCCCCTTCCCGGTGCAACCCGAACGCCTCCCTCGCCTCAACCGTCGCGCCATTGTTTTTCCTTGTGTCGCCGCCGTCGCACACTCCAGCCGCCACTGGTATATGCACTGGCCTTGCTGCCATCAGGTGACCTAGCTCCATTAATTATCGGCTTCGCTGCCCCCACAGTAGCATCATTGCTGGAAGGCCAAGTCAGGGAGCCGATACCTAAAGCTGGTGAGAAGCTCAAGCAAACAATTACCAAGAAGTTGACAAAGAAGCCAAGAGTTGCATCTCCTAAGAAAACTGCCGATACTATTCCCCCACTTGACTCTGATGTCGAAGCCTTCCTGGATGAAGCAATTATGGAAGAAGAAGTTGATAACGCTGCAGCCGACATAAGCGACACTGAAAATCAATCTGCAGCCGATCCCAAGCCAGCTGATGTGATCACTCCAAGATCACCAACCAAATCTAACACACAAGCTTCACCTCAACCTCATCAATGATTGACAATCCACAAAGTGAAGGTAAAATATAATTTGTCTTCAGTTTTAACCTTCTTCAAAACTTTGTTAACATTTGCTTTTTGCAGCCCAAGATGGTATCGGCTATGGCCAAGGACAAACACTTTCCGATGCACCCCTTGTCTCCAAGTCCTTAAGCTTCTCCAATATCATCGGTAATATCCAAAATTTCTCAAACTTGTAACATCAGCCGATACACAAGCACTTAATACTTACTATCTTTTCAGCCCAACGCTCCATCGACTTCTCCTCATCAACCATCAAAGTAATCAAGCTCCTTCTACCGCTGGTAGCCATCATGTAGAAGAACAAGAAAAGACCATTGCTGCACTGATGGCTCAGCTAAACTTATCAATACACCTCATCGGCTCAATCTCATTTGTCACTAAACATCAATCTTGTTTTGCAGAATCTAGCCAATATGTTTTCTTTCGATATCAAGCAATTCTTGGATGAAGACGATGAGGAAACCACTAGCAAGGCTAAGTCCCCAATCTCTAAAAGTTTAAGAACTCAACTATCGGACATAGCCAATCAGCTCAATGCCTCCCTTGATGCCTTAGTCACCAACTGTGGGCCAATCAGGAGTAGATTCCAAGCAATCCAAGATAAGTTACCTAATGAAGTCATTGATGCTATATCTCCAGCAGCCTTCCTTGAGTCTCATCAAATCAAGGTTCAACGGGCGCAACAAAGATTTGCAGATCGACGAGAACAAAAAGCTTTGGAATCAGCCCTTCAAAGCAGCCGGCAACAAGTGAATGACGAGAAGGCTAAACTTGATGAACTAACTGCTAGCTCAGAAGCAACCCAAAAATGCATCATCAAGCTTGAACAACAAGAAGTTGATCTATTGGCTAAATTGGAACAGACTCACAGAGATATCACTAAAAAAACAGAAACTAGCCAATCTCCCAAAAGCCATCGACATCCAACGAGCAAAATTGAAGACATTGGCCTAGATCTATCACCATCACCAATATCCACTTCTTCTAGCTCATCAGCCGACATAAACCCTTGCCCCAATTTTCCTTCAAAATCATCCACAGAATCTTCTACATATGCATTGGGGCTAACCTCTACATCATCAAAGTAAAAGCTGAGGTCTTTCATCACCGATCGGCTGAATATCACAATTGGACACTTTTAAGAAATCACCTTCCCATACTTTACCTGACAAACAATCAACTCCTTCCATCTTCCAGATAGTTAAATCGGCAATAGTAACATTAACTGAATTGTCGGCTTGCACGATCTCTACCTGGTCTCCTTGCCACTAAATCAAGCTTTGATGCATTGTTGAAAGTATGCAACAATTTGCATGTATCTAGTTTCTCCCTAACAACAAACTATATGATCCCTTTCCATCAATGACAAAAATTATAGTTGGATTTGTTTTACTACCAACTGTCAACTCAATATTTAGAACTCCCCTTGTTTCGGATGAATTCCCTCCAAAATCTTTTAACACCATGTTGGGCTTGATCAAGTCTTCTAGAGTCTTCCCAAGTTTTCTGAATGTAGTATAAGGCATAAGATTGACAGCCGCTCCTCCATCAACTAGCATCTTGGACATCGGCTTTCCATTGACAAAAACCCCTAATGCACCATCCTCTGGTTTTTTGAAAATAGCTTGTTTCGGTGTTAATGTCAACTTCACCAATTACTCTTCTATCTCCTATTGGTTGCATGTATACCATACTCTGCTGATAACACAACCATATTGATTAAAGATGAAGCTACAGCTTTACCTTTTGCATCTGTTGAAACCTTATCGGCTTTGACTTCATCGGCTGATACCATTTTGGATTTGACACACCACTCCTTCCTGGTTTGTTGTAACCGATAGTCAATCTCTTCATCAACTTCTTGCATCTGTTCTCGGTTTCACAGCCATTGTACCCTCCTCTTTTTTATTCTTCGTGAAAATCCCAGATGGACACCATTGAGGGTTCTGAACTTGCTTCACTTGATCTTCATCTTCATCCTTGAAATAATCCTGATTAATCGGCCCCACATGTTGGTGTACTGACAACCTCTTCTGCATCGGCCGATCCTCAATCCTTGAATTTCTTGGTTGATGAGAACTACCTTGGAATATTGCATCTGTATCACTGCATCTTGGACAATCTTCAATAGATGGCAGTCTCATTCCTTCGTTCCAGAAAAAACTAAAAAACTCACATCTCCAATGAGGATCAAAACAAGCTTCATCATCTTGAGCATATATTTAGGCTTGCTTATCTTGTTTTCTCTGGTATTTTCTGATCAACTTGATAGAATTGAATTTGTTTTGTTGATAAGTCCAACAACTTCTCTTATCGGCCTCATTGGTGTAGACCATGTTAACAAGAAAAGGATGGCCTTCGATCTTCATCGACTTCTTTCCATCATCAAACTTGATTCTGCCTTGTTCTATGGCCGATTGGATCTCTTGCCTAAACATCTTGCATTCATTTGTATGATGTGATCCAGTGTTATGCCATTTGCAATATTTCCTTTTTCGCAACTCTTCAGTTGATGGAATCATATGACCTACTGGAAGTTGTATTTGCTTCTCTTGAAGCAGTAGATCAAATATCCTATCAGCTTTGTTAATATCAAAATCATATCTCTCTTTCTTTCCATTGTCTTTGACCCATTGGCAAACAACAGTTTTCTTATTTCTTGACCACTCTGCCAAACCATTCTCTGGGTCTTCATCTTCTGACTCTAACTCATAGCTATAAATATTGTTAACATTATTAGCTTTCCTGGTAAATCTCTTAGCCTCTTGGAATCTCTGTTCATGAGCTGACACCGTCTGAACTAAATGAGCCAAACTCTCAAAATCTTGTGCTGAAAATCTTTCCCTTATTGGCCCAGGAATCCCTTGGAAAGCCAATCAGCAAGCTGTGAATTAGTCAAGTTCAAGCTATAACATCTGTTCCTCATATCTCTAAACCTTTTAATATAGTCCGGAATTGATTCATCAGACCTCTGCCTAATTGATGTTAAGTTCGATAACATCATCTCTTGGACTCCATTGAAAAAGTATCTATGGAATTACTTTTCTAGATCGGCCCAACCTCTGACCGAATTGTAAGGTAATGAAGAAAACCATGTGAAAGCCGATCAAGACAATGATAATGGAAATAATCTGACTCTCAAAGCCTCTACAGCCGATGCCTCCCCACATTGTGCTAAAAATCAGCGGATATGTTCATATGTAGAAACATTGTCCTGTCCCAAAAACTTCGAGAAATCTGGAATCTTGTATCAGCTTGGCAATCGTACCTTGTCAAAATACTATGGATATGGATACCGATACATATTTTCACTGTCCTTGGGTTTCAAACCAAATTGTTCTCTGACCACTCCTGCAATCATACCAACCCAATGTTGTTGTTGCCCTCCAAACTGTGAAACTTGCTCATAGTGGTTGAACTTAGGTTGATACTGGTATTGTGGAAGAGGTTCTAGCCGATATTGTTGAGGTCATATCGGCTGAGGCTGAAAACTTGAAGTTTGGCCCAAGAAAGGTTAATGAGATTGATATTGATAATTTTGAGGTACCTCATGTACGTATTGTGGCCCAGATGATATTAATGGCAAAATCAATCCATTTGCCTTTTGCCTTTACCTCAATTGTAGTTCCATCCATCACCTATTTGATCATGTTTGATAATGTGTTCACCAACACATTAGATTGGTTAATCATAGACTGATGTATTGCATAATCCAACCAATCTTGTAACGAGATCTTCTCATCCATAGCTGGCTCTTCATCTTTACCCTTGATTTCTCCAGTTTTGACTCCATCTTGTTGTGCACTGGATTCTGCCTCTGGCTTTAGGAAGACTACTTTGCCTTTTTGGATAACTTTGCCATGCCGAGACACAGTGAAGGAATCCAAATATATCTTGTGAAATGCTTGAGTCTATTGATCCACCTCCGCCTTTTGTTCATCAAACAATTGTTCAACCATTACTAGGATAATGTTGTCTTCAGTTATTTCTGGCATGATGGATGTCTTGAAAGTCTGGTCCCACTGGACATGCCAAAAGCATGTTGATGCAAAAAATATGGCGGCCTGAGAGATTTGCTTAACTCTAGTACAGGTCCAACTCTTACAAAACGGGTTCAGGGCATGCCAGTTGGTTTGATCCTGCAACCAATAAGATATACAAAGAAAATCATGTTAGATGCATGATAGCCGATTGGATGATAAGCCGATGACGTATCGTATAGACCTAGCCAAGGCGATCTAACCGAATCGGCTGTGAGGTGTAAGATAGATAAAGTAAATTAAATCCCAATTATACTCCATCGGCTGTAAATATATAATCTATGGATAAAGATTAGATACTAGCCGATGAGCTCATAATTAGGTCAAGATAGATAATGTATCAACTAATACTCCGATACAGTCTTATACAAGAATATTAATCTAGGTAAATATATTGAGGCAAGCTTGATATATTTAACTAAATTGGGATCCTTGTATAAGGGGTAGATATAACATGAAAAGCAAGATTAAATGATCTTAGACAAAGCTAGATAGTCATATCAGATAAGATTGACTAATACTCCAATGCTACCTCTATTACAAGCAAGAAACAGGCTAAAGATCGTTGTTCTAATTAGCACTAGGGCTGATGCAGTACAAAGTATAAAAAGATGCATAATATCTAGACAATCAAGTCTTTGAATGCTTTTCGGGGTGGTAGACACCTTATGCCAATCTAGGCTAATGAGCTGATTTAGCCGATACCAACAAAACCTTAGAAAAGGCTTGGCCGATACAGCTAAATTAGCCATCGACTTAGATTGGCTAAGTTATGTGGTAATTTAACAAGCCATACCTCCAGCCGACAAACCCGAAGCACAAACTAGTCAAAAAGTAAAAGGAAATTTGTGGCGATGCGCCGAAAATGTTGATTGAACTCTTGTCCTTTTTTTAACGTAGACCTCAGGCTTATATTTATACCCGTACATACAGACCTTATCCTTGTCGGACACTATTTACAACTTGCCTAAACAAACAAGTCCTAGGTGCACTCTTACCACAATATCATAAAAAGGAAACTAACTCTTATTCCTAATTAATAGATACAATTACCTTATCCGGACTCAATTCCTAGTTGGCAATATCTTTAATCCTTCCCCGAAGCAAACAAGAACCCAAGCTACCTGTATCAGCTTAGCCGAATCCGATCCAGATCACCCATATCAGCTTCTCGAGTCTGATTCCATATCGGCCGACACGGCTTCAGCCGATGTGCTGTCTACTTTGGAAAACCCCTTTATCCCTTCAAATCCACCTCGGAGCCAATCTGAATTGCTAACATATCTTTACCAAATTTTGTCGTTAACACATAGGTGTCATCGTGAAGTATGACATCCCCATCAAGTACTGACACTGGAAGAGCAGTGATAGAGATTTATTGGAATGAAAGGTACCAGACAGAGACAAGGAACTTGCTTGGGAAAAGTTAAAGTGGACATTCCAGTTTCACGAGGGTTCGGAAGAACTCTGAAATCCACGACTGTTAAGAAGACGTCTATCAGATTCAAGAAGTGGAAGACAGACCTTAACAGGAAGTTTATCAAGAAGGGCCTGGCACCAAATTTTGAAGATGCCAATTATCAAAGGGGTCGTCTTTTCTGGGATGACTTTGTGGCCTATAGAACCTTAGATGAGGCAAAGGAGATTAGCGCAAGGAACCAGGCCAACGCAACCAAAAACCGATACCCTCACCGTCTAGGCCTAGCGGATATGCTAAGAACATAGACAAATGCCAACTCCGGGAAGATGATCTGCTGCAAAAGGGAATTGAGATCGAGACGAAGGACTGGTGTCAAAAGGGAAAGAATTACCAATACACCTGAGGGTCAACACTCTCGGATATAGGCGAGTTGGTACACAAGGGTCCTTGAGAGCAAGAAGTGTCCTAGAGGCTCCACGATGCCCATCAAAAATTTCGGAGACCAATTAGAAGAGAAAAGGCAATTGAAGGAACAAATGGCACTAATAATGGCAAGGCTCGAAGGTCAGGATGGAGGCCATGCTGGCCATGTAACTAGTCCAGCTAGGAGGAAAAGTAGCTGCACTTCAACTGAGGTTCCTCAAGAACTAGACATAGCACGTTACCCCATGGACGACATCATTGTACATACTACAAGCAGGCTGCATGTGACACTTCAAAACATCACTCAAGAGGTGGCACGCAGTATGACACATCCCGTAATGGAGAGGGAAAGGATACATGGTAATCCGATACCAAGTGGCTACTCAAGGGTTGAAGTGGAGGACATGCTGAGGAGATATAGGGCAGTACGGCTTGATTTTGCTCCAGAGGTGGGGGTGAACACTCTTGGAGAAGCTGACCACAACATAATCCTGTGGCACAAGCATTTGATTGTCTTCCCTTAAAGAGATGGTGATGATGAGCCAAGCGATGGCGGGTCTAGCTCTGAAGGGCTTGCTGTCTCCCCTCAAAAGATGACAACTCTACCACCATTGCCACTGTTGGCGCAGAATTTGGACCCGTCCAGCAACCAAACGGGTTCTGCGTTACCACGGCGGCCTGGGAGATCTGCTTAACTCCAGTGCAGGTCCAAATTGGCTTGCCTAGTCGTGCGCATAGCGTGCCAGTTGATTTGATCTGCAATCAACAAGAAACAAGTAAACCATATCAGAAAACAATGGTCGATCGGCCGATAGGCCGATGTCACATTGTTATAGCCTAGCCGATAGGGCAAAGCTATATTGGCTCACTTGATATAATAAGCAAATTGAAGAGATCTAATCTCAACGGCCCATGCTAAAGCGTGTGACAGATTAATGAAATTAGCCAATGAGGGTTTCATAAGGATAACTACACTAGCTATTACTCTAGTGTAAACTTATACAAGTCAATCGGCTAACATAAATACACCAACCACAAAGAAGTTTTTAAAAACACTCTGTGACCGATATGTTTATATTCGTCGATCCACATGTATAAATGGCAAACACATGCAAAAACATAAATAATCACATGCATTAGATAAGACCGGCTGAAACCCCGGCGCTATCCTTAATTACAATTGAAAACAGGCTTCGTGTTAGATCTCGAAACAGGACTAAGGTCGATAGCAACTCAAAGTGTGAATCGAGACTTAACACAAAGAAAATCAAGCCGTCGATTGCTTTTGGGGATGGTAAATGCCTTAGATAATCTAAACGAGCAAACTGATTCAACCATCATCGGCAACAAACCCTAAAACGAGTTAACCGCTGATGAGACAGAATCAGAAAACCACATCGAGATTAGCTAACACACGATAACGACGATCACATCATCAGGGCTTAACATGCCTAAAGCGACATGCTAGCCCCGACGATGCAAATCGTCGGGTACGAGTTCTTACCTTGCTCTTCGGAAGCAAGAACTCGTCAGGAATCAACCTCTTCCGAGGGTTGGCGATGCGCCGAAAAGTAGATTAGTTTGATTGTATGATTGATTGAGAGAGCTTCTATGTACAAACTATCGGGATATTTATACCCGAGGTTACAACAGAACCCTTGTAGGGTACGATCTTATCTACAACTAACAAACAAGTCCTTGTGGCAGACTTAAGCCACAGATTAGATCTAAACTACTTAATTCACAAGATACAATTGCCAAAAACCGAGCTTTACCTCTATTTGGCAACTTCCTTGAAGCTTATTCCGAGCCCAGACCAAGCCCACATTGACGCTGTCAACTCACAACCCGTATCGGCCCACAACCAAGCCGAATCCGTATTGGCCGATACGCTCTCTATGGCAACACTTCCCCAGTCCGATACGGTTACCGGGTCCGATACGAAGCCTGGTCCGACTCCAACTCAATCCTTCCTCTCTGCTTCGGTTTCCTCTTTTCTTTCCAAGTTGATTACCAAAATCCGTCGTTAACACATGTCCCCCAATTCCGCTTCATTATATAATGTGGCGGAATTAGCTCCGAGGAACCCATTGACTTCTTTGCTAGGTCTAATCTGAAAACCGCGCAGATCCAGATTCGAATCCATCCGCCGCCGATTCAACAAACCCTTCGCGTTTCTCAACTCCGGCGACCCCTCGGCGTTCCGTCAACATCGACCCCCTTCACAGCGACCCCTTCAACGACAACGATGGCCTCCGCCCCGTTCTATGCCTCCGAGATCCCTGCGGTAAGTCAATTCCTTCAAAATCCACATTATCGCTTTTTCTGCCGATTTCTCCAAGTTAGGGTTTTTATTCTCTGCCCCCCGGGTCTTATATTTTTACCGTCATTCTCATGATCTAGGTCTTCAAAAACCAAATCTTGACCCCCACCGACGACAAATCACAACGCTTTCTGCTAGGCCCCATGGGCGATCACGACCCAACTTGGCTAATCAATGCCGAGACAGACAGAATCCCCTTTAGGCAAGCCAAGCCCAATGTTTCTTCCTGGAAACATACCTTCAGGTCCTGGCCATCGAAGCTTAACGGATACAGAACCTGGCATAAGAGGATTGCTGCTGCCAAACAAGTCCACTGGGACGAGATTGGGATCGGCCAATGCATCGCTTTATCCCTGGCCGATACCAAAAAGAACGAACCACTCATGTCGGTCGCCAGCTACTTCTGGTCCAGTACCTTGAATGCCTTTATGTTCAAACAAGGTCCAATGACCCCTACTCTGATCGACGTCAAGATACTAACAGGGTTGGACATTGATTCTGAGATCAACCCCTTCAGCCTCCTGATACATAGCAGCCACAAGTTGAAGACCAAAAAGATTGGAGGTTGGTCTGGGTACATCTCTGAACACATGGAACATGGATCGGTCTCAGAACGAGAACATGTGGCCTTTCTGACATTGTGGTTGGAGAGATTTGTCTTTTGTGGATCGACCTGCGGCCCCACTACAAACTATCAACACTTGGCTCAGGCTTTGGTCGACAAGAAACAAATCCCCTTGGGCCGATGATGTCTATCGGCTGCTTCATGCCTCCACACAAGATTTGATATTAAAACAAACTGTGGCCCATGGAGGACCATGGTGGTTTGTTCAGCTCTGGCTCACCATCCACACCAACCCCATGGTCAATCAGCCTCCGTTATCGGACTCCTGCTTCCCCTCCAAATATGCTGATCATGAAGACCCCAGGACCAGAAGATGCATGTCCTGTGGGGAAGCAGCTTCTGTCTACCCAGGCGCAGACCAATCGGCCGAGGACATGGCTACATGGTTCATTCGCTTCATCACCGGCCCTCCATCGGCCAGGATGGACATGTTTGTCTACACATCGGACCGAGATTTCGAACTCCCTGACGATCTTCAACTGAGTTTGGTAAATGATGATTCAGAGTCAAGGGAATTGTTCATGATCGGCCTCACCCCATGCCTGCTCCCAGTAGGCCTATTTCAAGGAAGAAGCACTAGCCTGTCTTACGAATTTTATAATCCAATGGTGGCCGCTAGACAGTGTGGGCTTGGATAGCTTCCTGTGAGTTTGTATCTTCATAAACTCCTAGAGAGCAGAGGCAAGGTTCCATCGGCGCTGGTCATGAGCAAAGCACTGGAAATCGAACTCCCAAATCTCGGTGATTGTGACCGATTGCATCTGAGCGCCTTTGTTCATATCAGTTTTCAGACATGTTGGCAAGAGTGGGCTGCTCATATTTTTCACCAATCGGCCAGATTCTATGTGGCGGACCTTATCAAAAACATCAGCCCTCAGGTCCCCGATGGTCCGATTCGGGCTGTGAGCAACAGTGGGCGAGAAATCTTTTATCATCAAGCCCTAGCCCCGTCAGGATCAACTGTCATGGAGTCAATCATCGGCCAAACCGCCCCAAAGCTGGCGTCACTTCTCCAAGGTCCGATGCCCAAAGAAAACCCCAAGAGGAAAGCGCCAGCCAAAAGCAAATCGCAGAAAGCCAGCAAGAAGGCTAAAACCGATGACCAGGCGGATGCCGAAGAGCTAGACCCCTCCTTGGAAGAATTCGTTGATGAACAAATGATGCAGGAGGAAGTTGATGCGGCGGCGGCCAATGCACATGAAGAAGAGAACCCATCGGACGAAACTACCAAGGAGCCATCGGCCGAAGCTACTGAGATCCCGCCAGCCGATGACCAAGGCGATGCCCCCCAACCAAAGAGGACCAGACATGCAGTTCGCAAGGTCAATATAATCCCTTCTTTGCGCTTACATAATCCCCTTGTAATGTCATACTTTAACTTCATATCCTCTTCAGGCTGCGGCGTCGTCTATATTGAAGGAGAGAACTCGATCGGCCCCTTTACCCAGAACCAAGAAAGCCACTCTACAACGGTGCGAACGAGCCAAGGCATGATTGAGGACTCCTTCTCCTTCTCCACCACCCTCTCCGACTGTCTCGGTAAGAGTTGATTTTCGCATTATCTTGCTATTTACATAACCCTATTTACCAATTTCTTGCTTTTTCAGCCTAGGGCTCCATCACCTTCACCACATCGGCCAACCCCCTCGCCTACTGCCTCATTACAGCAAAGGGAGGCCGATGCAAGCACCACCGATGCTCCAACACAGGTAACCATGATTACTCTGATCCCCTTTCTGCCGGTCCCTGTTTAACGAGGCTAACCTTGACCCATATTGATATTTGCATAATCTAGCCGATATGTTTTATTTTGATATCGGCCAGTTTCTTGATGATGAGGACAAGGAGCCACCCACCACAGCCAGGGCGTCAATTTCTGATGATCTGAAGAATTGGCTGACCGACATCGCCAATCGGCTGGAGTCCTCTTTGGAGTACTTGGTGGAAGATTGCACCCCCATCAGGGTTAGGGTACAAGAAATTCAGGATGAACTGCCTGAAGACCTGATGGAGATTCTAACACTGGCCATCTTCTTGGAGCAATACCGATTCAAGCTTAACAAGGCAAGAGAAAGACTCGCAGAGCGACGAGAGCGTGAGCAACTGGAATCGGCCCTGTCCGCTAGCAGGGCTCAAGTTAATGCCGACAAGACCAAGTCGGACGAGCTAGCGGTGGAGCCAATTGTCTTGAAGCACAAACTTGAAGAACTCTGTCGTCTTGAAGCAGAGCTAGAATCGAAGCTGGAAGCCACGCGCCACGAAATCCAAGAAGTTGAAGCCGGGATAGCTGCATCACCCAAGGCTATCGAAGACTAGACGGCAAAGCTCAAGGCATCGGCCAAGTATCTTGCCACCCTGAGTAAGTCATTGAAGCCAATCCCAGGGTCGACGGCCGATGACGCCCAAGCTATAGAAGACATCGAACAGATTCGCCGTAGAGCCATTGCAGCTATTGCAGACTTCATAGGGTGATGCAACCTATTTTTCTTTTTACCGTGTAAATACAAACCTTATCGGCCACGCAGCCGAATTTGATCTGAAAATTCCAGTGTGAAAATTGTTTTTGAAATCCATCCTGCGAACAGATATCCCTTTACCAATCAATCTCATCGGCCAGAAAGCCGAATTTGATCTTACTCTGAAGAAGAAAATTCCTTAAAAAATTCCGAAGAAAATTCCTTAAAAAATTCCGCGCTTGTATATATATATGCCCCCTAAATTTTAGAAGATGAGGGCTCATGTTGTAAAATTTAAACTAAGGGCGATAGTATGTATCGGCCATCTAAAGACGATGCATAACACATCGGCTGTAATCAAAAATCGGCTGGAGGGCCGATCATGAGTCGATCTAGACGCTAGGATAATATTTCTTCAAGTACTTGCCATTAAGAGCTCGTCCATAAATCTCGCCATCCAACCCCTTGAGCAAATAAGCATTGTGAGGAACACAGCGATGAATTTGAAAAGGACCTTCCCAATTAGGTGACCACTTGCCGAATTTATTATCTCTGGAACCAATCGGCATTATTAATTTCCATACAAGATCCCCTTCTTCAAACGACTTGGCGACACCTTTTTTGTTGTAATGACGAGCCACTCTATCTTTATCACATTTGATCTTCTCTAAGGCCCGTAATCGAACATGCACCAAATCGTCTAACTCATCTACCATAAGATTATGGTACTCATCAGCTGTCAGGTCGTCTTGCAAGGCAATCCTCCTTGAGCCGATGTTGGTTTCCCACGGCAGCACCGCTTCGTGTCCATAAACCAACTGATACGGAGGCACTTGAATTGCACCATGGCAAGCCATCCAATACGCCCAAAGGGAATCGGCCAGCGTTGTGTGCCATTGCCTCGGTTGTTCGTCGATTTTCCTCTTGATTAACTTGATTAAGGTCTTATTAGAAACCTCTACCTGCCCATTAGCCTGCGCATAGTAAGGAGAAGAATTTAATAATTTAATACCCATGCTGTCGGCGAACTGGACGAACTCATCGGACACGAAGATTGATCCCTGATCGGTGGTTATCGTCTGAGGTAACCCAAACCGATATATAATATATTCCTTGACAAACTGTATTGCATCTTTGGAATCAACCTTCTTAAGGGGAATGGCCTCAACCCACTTTGTGAAGAAATCTGTAGCCACCAAGATATATTTGTGTCCCTTGCTCGATGGCGGGTTAATCTGGCCGATCATATCTATTCCCCATCCACGAAACGGCCACGGCTTTATGATTGGATGCATAACCGATGCCAGTGCTCTTTGAATTGCTCCAAACTTCTGACAATCCTGACATCCTTTATAATACTTGAAACAATCCTCTAGCATGGCTGGCCAAAAATATCCGATGCGCTTCAACAGCCATCTCATTTTATGGGCCGATTGATGGGTTCCACAAATCCCTTCATGGACCTCGCTCATAACGACTTTGGCCTCCTCGGGACCTAGGCACTTGAGTAAGACACCATCAATCGTCGGATGATACAAGTCATCGTCCAGCAGGACATAATGTAAAACTTTATACTTCATTCTTCGTGATGCCGATTGAGAAGGATTTCTCAAATACTCGATGATATCAAACCTCCAATCATCGGCATGCACGAGAGCGATCTGAACCTGAACATCTTTAGCCATCGGCCTGTAACCCGATGCCCCCTGAGCTAAATCATTGGCCTCGAAGTTCTGCTTCCTAGGTATATGCCTCATCGTCACAATCTTAAAATCTTGTAGTAACTCCTTGCACTCCTCGTTGTAGACTCTGAGAATATCGTTCTTGCATTCATACGGCCCAGAAAGTTGATTGATTACCAGTTGTGAATCACCAATGATCTCTACAGAATCGGCCTCGACTTCTTGTAATAACTGCAAGCCTTTAAGCACCGCTTCGTACTCTGCTTGATTGTTAGTATAATAAGGCTTGATAGTAAAAGCAAACTCAAAACTTGCCCCCCGAGGGGATATGATAACTAGGCCGATACCGCATCCATGTTTGCAGACGGATCCATCAAAATACAATGTCCATGGCACAATATCTGCATATGCAACTGACTCGTCTCTGTGTTGAACAATGAAATCGGCCAAGGCTTGTCCTTTGACTGCTTTGGCCGATTCATATCTGAGATCAAACTCTATTAAGGCAAAAATCCACTTTCCAATTCTTCCTTTTAACACAGGGGCCGATAACATGTATTTCATCACATCGGCCTTACTTACCACAATGCACTCGTTGGAAAGTAAATAATGCCTCAATTTAGTACATGAAAAATATAAGCACAAACATAATTTCTCCACCGGTGTGTACCTTGTCTTAGCGTCTAGCATCCTCCTACTGAGATAAAAAATAGCTCTTTCCTTACCATCAATATCTTGAACCAAGACTGAGCCGATGGATTTCTCATCGGCCGATAGGTACAGTCTGAACGGAACCCCTTTCTGTGGAGGGATTAGAACTGGCGGAGAGGTTAAATACTCCTTGATATCGTCCAGCGCTTTCTGCTGCTTATCACCCCATATGAACTCTTCATCCTCTTTTATCTCCAATAACGAAGTGAACGGCTCTATTCTTCCTGACAGGTTCAATATAAAGCGCCGAACAAAATTGATCTTGCCGAGCTGAGATTGTAACTTGGTCTAGTTCGTCGGAGGTTTGATTTTCTTTATAGCATTGATATTCTTCTGTGTAATCTCGATTCCTCTTTCGTGGACCAAGAAACCCAGGAACTGACCGGCCGATACGCCAAAGGCACACTTGTTAGGGTTCATTTTTAAGCCATACTTCCTCGCTCTTTCAAGTACCTTGCGTAAATCGGCCAAGTGCATATCATATTCTGTTGACTTCATGACGACATCATCAATGTAAACTTCAATCAAAGAGCCGATGAGATCATGAAAAATATAATTCATGGCCCTCTGATATGTAGCTCCAGCATTCTTCAAACCGAATGTCATGACAACCCATTCATATAGGCCGATTGCCCCTGGGCATCGGAAGGCTGTTTTGTGAACGTTTTCTTCGGCCATGAAAATTTGGTTGTAGTCTGCGTTCCCATCCATGAAGCTGATAACCTTGTGTCCAGACGCGGCATCGACAAGCAAATCGGCCAGAGGCATAGGGTACTCATCTTTCGGTGTTGCTTTGTTCAAGTCTCTGAAATCAATACATACCCTAAGCTTGCCATTTTTCTTCACTACTGGAACTATGTTGGAGACCCATTCTGCGTATCGGCAAGGTCTAATGAAGTTGGCATCATAAAGTTGTGTGATCTCTGCCTTGATAGCTTCGTGCATATCGGCCTTGAATCTCCTAGGAGCTTGTTTAAACGGCTGATAGCCTGGTTTGATTGCTAGCCGATGTTCTACAATTGATCGACTTAATCCTGGCATCTCATGATATTCCCATGCAAAACAATCCATGAATTTTTTCAACAGATTTATAAGATTACTCTTGTATTCCTTTGGCAGGTTAGCACTTATGTACGTCGGCCTAGGCCTATCACCTATCCCTATATCAATCTCTTCAAGTTCATCGGCCAACGTAAAACCGTGTCCCAACTTGCCATCTAGCTCATCCACCGCATCATCTGTGTAGGGACTAGCTTGTTCATCTTCAACGGCGGACGGCACATCTTTGCTAAAGTAACTGCTTGTCTTGATCGTCAATCGTCTCGATGTCGCAGTCAGTTACTTTGAGGAAATCGGCGTCCCAGACTCGTCCGGACAAGCAGTCAATTCCCTTCATCTCCCATACTGCGAGATCGGCATTGGCCACGTGTACTGACCGATCGGCCTGCACGATCTCAACCTGGTCCCCTTGCCATTGCATGAGGCATTGGTGCATTGTTGAAGGGACGCAACAATTTGCGTGGATCCAATCCCGTCCCAACAACAAGCTGTAGGAACCCTTTCCGTCGAAGACGAAGAAGGTGGTGGGTATTGTCTTGCTGCCCACGGTGAGTTCCACGTTTAGGACCCCCTTCGCTTCGGACGCGTTGCCACTAAAGTCCTTTAATACCATGTTGGTCTTGAGGTACCTTCCCAAGCTTCCTGAAGGTTGTGTATGGCATTAAATTGACCGCCGCGCCGCCATCGACCAACATCTTCGTCATCGGCCGCCCATTGATGAATCCCTTGATGTATAACGGCCGCAAGTGTCTGTAGCTGGCGTCAACTGGCTTGTCGAAGATGGCTTGATCTGGTGACAACTGTAGTCTGGCCGAAGATTGTTCGTCGTCGGCCATCACTTCATCAGCCGCCTGCACGCTATACTCTGCTGGCAATATGAACACCATATTAACAGGCGTTGATGCCACTCTTTTACTTTTTGAAGCCGAAGAAGCCCAAGCTGTGTTGGAAGTGCCCTCATCGGCCTTGACCACCGTGGATTTATTCTCCACTCCTTTTTGGTCTTGGCTGGCCGATGGGCTATCTCTGCCTGTTGCTCCTGGATTTGCTCCTTCCTCCTTATCCTCTGAACCCGCCGTTTTTGTGTTTTTGTGAATACATCGGTTGGGCACCATTGGGGGTTCTGGACTTGCTCCTCGTCTTCAATATGTTGCTCTTGGTGCATCGGCCCTAACCTCTCATGAACCGATTTTCTTTGCTTGGCCGGCTGATGCGCTTGCCTGCTTGAGCTGCCCTGATAAGAATCTTCTGCTCCGTTGCACGCAGGGCACTCCTGAATGGATGGCAACCTCATCCCCTCATTCCAGCAAAATCGGAAAAACTCACACTCCCAATGTGGGTCATAGGAGTTGTCTTGATCGACGTGTTCTTGAGCTTGTTCTTCCTGTCTCCGCTGGTATTTTCTAATCAGGCCCTTAGAGGTCTGATAAGGTCGCTTGCCGGTCCGATGGGCACTGCCATCGGCCCTGTCCGCCCGCACCATGTTGACTGGGAACGGGTGTCCCTCAATCTTCATCGGCCGCTTGGCATCATCGATTTTAATCCTGCCTTGCTCGATGGCCGATTGAATCTGTTGTCTGAAGATCTTGCATTCATTTATACGGTGTGAATAAGAGTTGTGCCATTTGCAATACGTGACCCACTGGCAACTGAATTTGCTTTTCTTGCAACAGTAGATCAAATATCTTATTGGCCTTGTTGATGTCGAAGTCGTATTTATCTTCCTTGTCGCCCTTCTTGGCCCATTGGCAAGTTGTCGGCTTTCTCATCCGGGCCCACTCGGCCAGGTCGACATCAAAATCTTCCTCGTCGTCGTCGTCGGAGGCATACTGATAAACTGTGTTGATTTTCTTTACAAACTTCTTTGCCTCCTGGAATCGTTGTTCGTGGGCCGATACCCGTTGTGCTAGCTGAGCTAGGCTGTCAAATTCCTGCGAGGAGAACCTCTCGCGTATCGGCCCTAGCAATCCTTGAAATGCCAAATCGGCCAACAGGGAATCGGTCAAGCTGAGGCTGTAACACCTGTTCCTTATGTCTCTAAACCTCTGGATATACTCTGGGACCGATTCATCCACTCGTTGCCTGATGGCAGTTAGATCAGACAGTTTCATCTCTTGTACGCCATTGTAGAAATACCTGTGAAACTGTTTCTCCAGATCTATCCATCCTCTGATGGAATTGCAGGGTAAAGATGAAAACCACGTGAATGCAGACCCTGATAAGGATAGAGGGAAAAACCTCACCCTACTGTGCTAGGAATCGGCTGACATGCTCGTACGTCGAGACGTTGTCCTGCCCCGAAAACTTGGAGAAGTCCGAGATCTTGTATCGGCCTGGCAATGGCACTCTGTCAAATTCCTCAGGATACGGGTGCCGATACACTGTAGAGTTTTCCTTGGGCTTCAAGCCGAACTGATCTCGCATCACTTCAGCTATCATATCGGCCCAGTATCCTGCGGGCCGATGTGGGAGGTCTTGCTGATATGATTGCTGCAAGCCCTCTACTTGATACTGCCTGGAGGAGTACGGTTGGGAGTGGTGATCAAGATTCTACGCGACATACTGCCCTGCGGCGTGCTGCTGGTAGCCTTGTGGCACATTGTATGCAGCTTGAGGTGGAGGATTGTTGAACACCGGGGCTTGTGGCTGTCCGGTCGATGGCTGATGAACAGGAACTTGCTGCATCGGCTCGATCACTGGTTGCTTCCCCTTGGTCCATTGAGCATATTGCTCCTCCGTGGTGTGCTGAGGGCTCCCCCCTGTCTGACTGGTGAGGACCAGTGGCAGTGTTGTTGTTGGCTGCGCCGATAGGGGTGGCATCGGCGCTGTCGGCTGAGCCGTGCTCAGGTCGTTCCTCAGGGTCCGATAGGCAGGGAACTTATTTTCTGGTAAGAAAATTGGCCCCTGAGGCTTGTACTGGTGAATCGACCCATCTAGGATCGATTTGACCGTATTGGTCAATGTGTTCACCAGGATCCCCGATTGGTTGACTAGCGCAGAATGAACTGCGGAGTCAATCTTGTCTTGCAACGTCGGCGCTGCAGTATCTTCAGTCTTGACGGTGTGGTCGTGCGCTGCCGCCGCCGTGCCAGCTCCAACTACCTTGGATTTTTTGATCAAGGTGCCTTGCCGAGTCCTAGAATATGTTTGCAGGTACATATTCTGGAATTGCTCGACCAGCTTCTCCATCTCAGCCTTTTGCTCTGCATTGAGCTGGTCGGCGGTCACAGGGACGATGTTCTCCTCGGAGATCTCGGCCTGCTTCGACATCTTGAGGAGATTTGTTGTTGTTGCAGAGTTTGCGTTCTTTGTTCTCTGGAAGTGAAGTTGAAAATCGAGGTCCCACTGGGCGTGCCAAAAGCGTGTTGGCGCACAATTTTGACCTGTCCAGCAACCAAACGGGTTCCGCGTTACCACGGCGGCCTAGGAGATCTGCTTAACTCCGGTGCAGGTCCAAATTGGCTTGCCTAGTCGTGCGCAGAGCGTGCCAGTTGATTTGATCTGCAATCAACAAGAAACAAGTAAACCATATCAGAAAACAATGGTCGATCGGCCGATAGGCCGATGTCACATTGTTATAGCCCAGCCGATAGGGCAAACTGTATCGGCTCACTTGATATAATAAGCAAATTGAAGAGATCTAATCTCATCGGCCCATGCTAAAGCGTGTGACAGATTAATGAAATTAGCCGATGAGGGTTTCATAAGGATAACTACACTAGCTATTACCTTAGTGTAAACTTATACAAGTCAATCGGCTAACATAAATACACCAACCACAAAGAAGTCTTTAAAAACACTCTGTGACCGATATGTTTATATTCGTCGATCCACATGTATAAATGGCAAACACATGCAAAAACATAAATAATCACATGCATTAGATAAGACCGGCTGAAACCCCGGCGCTATCCTTAATTACAGTCGAAAACAGGCTTCATGTTAGATCTCGAAACAGGACTAAGGTCGATAGCAACTCAAAGTGTGAATCGAGACTTAACACAAAGAAAATCAAGCCGTCGATTGCTTTTGGGGATGGTAAATGCCTTAGATAATCTAAATGAGCAAACTGATTCAACCATCATCAGTAACAAACCCTAAAACGAGTTAACCGCTGATGAGACAGAATCAAAAAACCACATCGAGATTAGCTAACACACGATAACGACGATCACATCATCAGGGCTTAACGTGCCTAAAGCGACACGCTAGCCCCGACGATGCAAATCGTCGGGTATGAGTTCTTACCTTGCTCTTGGGAAGCAAGAACTCGTCAAGAATCAACCTCTTGCGAGGGTTGGCGATGCGCCGAAAAGTAGATTAGTTTGATTGTATGATTGATTGAGAGAGCTTCTATGTATAAACTATCAGGATATTTATACCCGAGGTTACAACAGAACCCTTGTAGGGTACGATCTTATCTACAACTAACAAACAAGTCTTTGTGGCAGACTTAAGCCACAGATTAGATCTAAACTACTTAATTCACAAGATACAATTGCCTAAAACCGAGCTTTACCTCTATTTGGCAACTTCCTTGAAGCTTATTCCGAGCCCAGACCAAGCCCACATTGACGCTGGCAACTCACAACCCGTATCGGCTCACAACCAAGCCGAATCCGTATCGGCCGATACGCTCTCTATGGCAACACTTCCCCAGTCCGATATGGTTACCGGGTCCGATACGAAGCCTGGTCCGACTCCAACTCAATCCTTCCTCTCTACTTCGGTTTCCTCTTTTCTTTCCAAGTCGATTACCAAAATCCGTCGTTAACAGCCACATAAGAGCCCGTCTCTTCCACCGGCACAACGTAAGAGCCCATCTCCTCCAAAGGTAGCACATCAGAGCCTAGATTCTTCAGACCCACCAAAAAAGAGGGGGCGCCTTTGTAAAACTTCCCATATGTCTGAACCACCATCTGTGAAGAAGACCAAGAAGATGCCACTGCCTAACAGGTCGGAGCCATCTTTGAAGGAAAAAAAGGAGATGAGCAGGAGCATAACATCACTCCTTACACGTAAAGGGGACAAAACAAAGGAAGCAGCAAATGTGAAAGTGGTAATGGAAGTACAGGATCACTTCATTCGCATGGCAAGGCCACCTGCCCCAAAGCCACCTATTACGTACTTCCGACGCACGATTAGGAAAATGGGATTGCAAGAATTTTTCAAGAAAGAATTCGAGAACGATATGGCCAGTAAGACTGTGCAAGTGTTTCTAAAAGGTGCAGGGCTGAAAAATTTGTTTGATGTGGATAATATTGCGAAGGCCCCATTGGTAGCTTAGTTCAAGCTCGGTCATTCTTTGACTACTGACGAATATCGCAAGGTCATTGGCAATTGTACTCAAATGAGAAGGGTAGAAGAGTGGTACTTATAGATGGCCAAGAAACTATAAGGTGGAAGTTGTTTCCTTTCTCTCTTCAAGAAAAAGCGAAGCAATGGTACACACATATCGTCGGGAATGTAAACGGTGAATGGGGAGAGTTACGAAATAGGTTTTGCCTTGCTTTGTTCCCTGTAAACCCATATTACAGCCCTACGAATAGAAATCCTCAGCTTTCAGCAGAGCGAGAAAGAATCAATCTGTGCAGCTTGGGCTAGATTTACTTTATTAGTACGATCTTACCCAAACTTGTCTATACCTGATTATTTCCATATGGGTTTAAACAAGGAGTCTGCATTTCATCTCGACATCACTGCCGGAGGATCATTCATGCATAAAACCCCATCCGAAGGTAAGGAAATTCTAGATCGAATCTTGGAAAACACTTCCTTCATTGAGCAATATTCTGAACCCCTCCATAAGGCACCCGTATCGAATCAATAGTCAAACCCGAACTTGACCTTTCCACATCAATAGATTCGACTAAAGAGTCCTCTCCCAAACCACCAACACCGGAGAACAAAGAAATTCGAATACCAAGATGCTGCCCTGACTTCAAGGATGATTTTCATGAAGATTATGGAAACACCCTGAATTATTTCAGCAAAAAAAAGCCACCTATTCCTACTCAACCTCCCTACCCATTCGAAGATGAATATCTAAAAGAAACTATTCGGGAGTTAACCACGATCATGAGCAACGAATGGCTAAAAGAGGCGGAGTTCTCTTTTGAAGTAATTCAGATTAACTCCTCTTTTGGCACCATTTCTTGCCAAATAGGAGGGAATACAATAGGCATTCTATACAGTCCAACTGTCGGTGCTAATCTCATCTCAGAATCTTTCGGTTTCACCTATTTAGGCGATAGAGCACTAACACCGACCAACAAATTCTTCAAACACCCAGCTGGACAATTAATTGAAGGATTTGGGATCATACAAGACGTACCTGTCCAGTACAACAACAAAGAAGCTATCCTGGATTTCCATGTTTTCGAGTTCCAAGACTTTGACGTTCTAATAGGGTATCTGATAGAGAGACTTCTCATCAACACCCCATCTTTAGGAAGGCTTGAAATATCTTTAGGAGGGGATAAGTTTTCCGTCCCATTCTTGTGGTCAAGAAATGCTTTGACTGACGATCTTCCTGAAGAAGAATCCGCGGAGGAAGTGATGGTTGTTCTTCCTTATGAGACCCCTGAATCTTTTCTAGAATAGGATATCCCTGATTTCATCCAAGAAGAGGAAGAATCAGGCGAACTCTTTGAGTTGCCTTCCATAAAGCCGCCACCACAACCTCCGATCGAGCTGAAACCCCTTCCGCAAGGCCTTCGCTATGCCTTTCTACTCGGCGACAAGGAAGCTCCTGTCATCATAAGTGACAAGCTTTTTGAGGACGAAACCATTCGTCTTCTAGCTATGTTAGAAAAACATTGCTCTGTTCTTGGCTACTCTCTTCAAGATCTCAAGGGAATTAGTCTCGCTCTTTACACTCATCGCATACCTATCAAGCCAAAAGTTCACCGTCTAGGGAACCCCACAGATGGCTAAACAACATGATGAGAGAAGTTGTTAAGAAAGAGGTTTTGAAACTCCTGCACGCCGGGATCATCTATGCTGTGCCATACATTGAGTGGGTTAGTCTAGTTCAGGTTGTGCCAAAGAAGGCAGGAATCACGGTCGTTGAAAACGCTAAAAATGAGTTAATCCCGTAGCGAACCGTCACGGGATGGAGGATGTGTATCGATTATAGAAAGCTCAACAAGGCTACTAACATGGATCATTTCCCGCTACCCTTCATTGATGAAATGTTGGAACAGCTGGTAAATCATTTCTTCTTCTATTTCCTTGATGGGTACTCTGGCTGCATCAAATCCCCATCCATCCTGATGACCAAAGAAAGACCACGTTCACCTACGGCTACCGTAGAATGTCCTTTGGCTTGTGTAATGCACCAGCCTCATTCCAGAGGTGCATGATGTCTATCTTTTTTGACATGATCGAAGAAATCATGGAAGTCTTCATGGATGTTTTTTTACGTCTATGGGAAAACTTTTGATCATTGTCTACAAAATTTGGACAAGGTCTTGCAGAGATGCCAAGAAAAGGAACTGGTACTTAATTGGCAAAAGTGCCATTTCATGGTTCAAGAAGGGATAGTGCTAGGGCACCGAGTGTCCAAAAGGGGAGTAGAGGTGGACAGAGCAAAGATAGAGGTAATCGATTAGCTCCCACCTCTTGTGAATATCAAACAAGTGGGCAGGCTGAAACTTCAAATAAGCAGATCAAAAACGTCCTATAGAAAACAGTCCTTAAAATGGGAATAGGATGGAAGGACAAGTTACCAGACGCTCTCTAGGCGTATCGGGCAGCTTACAAGACACCACTCGCTATGTCCCCATATCAGATAATCTATGGGAAGTCATACCGACTCCCCGTAGAACTTGAACACCGAGCATATTGGGCCATCCGGAACTGGAATATGAACTTTGAAGGAGCTGGGGAATGGAGAAAAATGCAAATATCTAAATTAGAAGAATTGAGGGACAGAGCATACCACAACTTAAGGATTTACAAAGAAAGAACCAAGCGTTGTCATGACAAGAGGATCAAGGTTAAGAAATTCAAGCCAGGGGACAAGGTATTAATGTTTAATTCCAGGGTAAAGTTATTTGGCCACGGGAAGCTTCGAAGTAAATGGGAAGGGCCATTCGACGTCATCGACACCTCGTCACACAGAGGCATCACATTTTGGGACGACGCAGGTAACATTTTTAAGGGTAAATGGCCAATGTTTAAAAGTCTTCCTAGACAAGTGATGTTTTAGATGAAGAAGTGGACATCATCGAGTTAATCAATTTCGAACCACAATGATTTTGTCTAAAAGTTACAAATCCAACCCCTGTAAATTGCTGTGTTTCCCTGTTATAATAATTAAATAATAAAAATAGAAAAATGATGGAGGTCAGCTAGGCCCACCATGGGTCGGCTGACCCAGGGAAGAGCCTGATCCATCTCAAATTAAACCTTTGAATTCTCTCGCTCTAGCCTGATTTATCTCTTCGGCATCTGGTGCGAAGATCCCGTTGGATAAACCTGAAAAAAATATTTAAAAACCCCTAAGTCCCCTCTCTTCTTTCTCCACATTCAACTTCCTATTCTTCAAACCTCTCCAACCCTAGAGTTCCATGCATGGCTGGCAAATCCCTTGTGCCCTTCAATGCAACTACCTCTAGTTTCACCTTCGATCTTGAAGGGGAACCCACACCAGCAAATTAGCTCATCCCTACTCAAGATCTTGCTATGGAGGAGGTCAACGACATGTATGTCGAACCCCTCGACAACATCCCGAGCCACCGAGCCAGATTGGAGGCATCTGGCGGCCTCCCTGGGTTGGACGCCCATCTCGGCACCCCGTTTGGCCGCGCGATCCCTCTTGCCACGTCGTACGCAGAAGACAAAGATCCGAAGTGATTCCCCCACCAGAAGGCCGATGATGAGTGAATTAGGGCCTAAGAAGACGGCGCGGCGATTATTCCAACAAGATCCGGTGAAGACCACGCCACCAACTGCCGAGAAGTATGTGGGCATCCTGCTGACTAAGGCGGGGGATGTGGTTATGCACAAGTACAAGGAGCCCACCACCTCACCAAAGACACCGCGGGAAGAACGTTTCAAGATCATGGGGGTTAGAACCCAAGGCAGTGGCTATGCAAAGGGATTGTATCCACCCTTGACTCCGGAAGAAAAGAAGGAGGCGGCGGAGTCGATGGATTCCTCACCTTCCAAGGTGAGGCGCCAGTTTATGCCACCACCCATTAGACGGGAGTCAGGGCAATACCAAAGCAGCAGTGAGAATTCACAAAAGCCCACGGTTGCAAAGCTCTTAGGCCTTGTCAAGAAACTCTAGTTGGAAAACAAGGAGCTTCGCGACTGTGACGGGGAAAGGAAGGTCGAGTTAGCTGAATTGAGGCATGATTTTGAGACCTTCAGCCGTGGGATGTGTGCTAAAATCAAGCGCGCATTCGCAGAGATGGGAAACGAGGATTGCTACTATGCCAAAAAATTGCCTCCTTGTCCATTTAATAATTTCAATAGGTGCTTCTTATTTAGTTTATTTATTTCATTCATTGTTTCTCTTTTAATGTCAGCGCCTTTATATTTTTAGATTGAATTAAATAAAATTTGGCACACTTGTACTTTACCCCAGTAGAAGCCCTTGTTTCTTTTTTATTCAATAAAGTCTAGGTACAAAAGCAAGTGTGGGGAGAGTACTTTGGACTTCCAACACGCAACAGCATCAACTCGACCCATCAATATGATGAACACAGACCCATGGCCATGCATTAATTTCAGCAGCCAGAACCAAGCCCTGGCTGGATCGGCTGAACCCATGGGTCAGGTGACCCTGGTCTGGCTCGGCTCTGTCACTCTTTCGCCATGCAGTCTGGTTTGCAGACTTTCTGTCACGACCGGAAAATACCTTTCTCGAACGCTAGTGTATTAATCCCCGTCCCAGGAAAAGCCAGGATACACCACACAAACTTGATACAAAAGACACATCTTTATTAATTATCACGATAATATTTACATTATTACAAAGGCACATAAGGCCTGACAACAAAAGAAAAATAGCAGCGGACTAGCGGGCCTACGGCTTCATCTTCACAGGCGCTCAACTGGGGTATAAGCCAGGACTCCACCTAAGACTTCTTCTTCAAGAGCTTCTCAGACTGAAGGGGGAAAGATTGAGCAAGGATGAGTACAACCACCGTACTCAGCATGCCATGCCGGGAAAAATGCAAATATAATGCTAGGGAGTACAAAGGATTCATATATAGGGATATTTTGCATAAAACTAGCATTTCGAAACATTTAAATATTTAAAGGCATTTTAAATCAACACGAACCTATTTCTAGTCAAATTATCATCAAGCCGCGCACCGACGCGATCTTGCCTTATCCTAGGCCAACAGGTACTAACTCCAGTTATTTTAGTTTTAAACAGAATCAAATTCTAACTTGGGTACATTGCTCAGCTTGCCCATAACCGAGGGCGCGGCTATTCGAATAGATTAAACTCTGATCAGAGGTGTACATCTTTACCCACCAGACATGTCTTCCTCACGTGTTGTGACGTGCCACATGCCACCACGGCATACGGACGAAAGCCATGACATAACCTGCCGCCTAGTATTGCCTTAAGTGAAAAAGACCGACATAGACTTCCCCCGCCAGGTGCCCTGGGTCGAGCAGACAGTCTATGCCCCCGGGCGTACTGCCAGACACGTCAACCCCACCAAGGGCTTCATTCATCCCTATCCGTGTCTTTTTGCTCATGGCCGTCGTAGACGACAAGTTAAGCCTTACCTATTACACAAGTAGTAATACGGAATATGCCTTGCAACAGAGGCCCGAAGACCGGTCCTTATATCGGCCGAGGTGCAACTAGCAAAACCATACACCTCGAGCCCAGCCGAAAACAAGTTTGAGAATTTTGAAAGGGGAGTCCAACATGTCCAGGCTACCAAGCCTTTAATCCAATTAATCAAGAACATAGTGTTATTCCCAAAGTCTAGAGATTATAGAACAACTAAATGTTTCTATTGAAGCAGGGCTAAGCATAATCCTAAAATATCTAGTAAGCACCACATATAGAGTTCTTTCTGGTTTTTGTTACCTAGGGTTGTCAAAGGTAAATACACAATAACCAATAATAAGGCTATAACAAGGATTGTAGGAAAGGCTAAATAAAACAGTTATAACGCGGTAAATTTAGTAAAGCGAATGCAATAATTTAAATAAAAATACTTTTCACAAATTGGGATTCAATATGCTCAAGGAGAGCGTGACTTGCCTTGCTCAGAGAAAAAGGGAGGCTTCTGAAGCTTCAGCGGCGAACTCGAACTGCACCACGGGAACTCCGGAACGACAGCCACTACACGAACAAACAAAACAAAGCTACAACGCTAAGATAGAAACAACAATAGTACATAAAAACAACAGACACGGGTTCTTTAAGTTATAACAAAAACTAAACAGTTTGGAACGGGTCAATTTGGAGCTCGTATGGCCGAGAAACGACCATCCAAAATTTAGGTGTAATTAAAGTGGAGATTTCCGAGTTGCTTAGTTATTATTGTACCATCAAATTATGTTTAATGTAACATCGCTCGCGGAAAGAAAGGATCGAGCGACCGGTAGCTGGGACCCACAGGTCAGACGGCTAGTTCACCATGGATCGGGTTCACAGAAACGATCCACAGGAAGGACGGAATGAGACCATATGTGTCAACCAAAACAAGTCGCCGACAAGTGGGCCTCACAGAAATGCTACGCGGGCTGCACACGTGGGCAAGCATGAGGCGGCCAAACGGGCACACGAACACGACCACCACACGTGCACGCGAAGACCGCACGAACAACCGTCGACACCGGTGAACGAGACCGGGGCCGACAACAGCACGACGGGCACGAGGGCCACAACACGAGGGCTACACGGGAAAGACGAGGATGGGGCAGCGAGGAGAGGGGTCCTTACCACAACGCGACGACGGCGACTACCGACGACGAACGGAGGAGACGGCCGACAACGAACGGAGCGACGACGAGGAGGACGGCTTCGACGGCAACCCTTGCGCGAAGGCGAGAACAAGCTTGACGATGCGGAGCAGAGGACAAAGGTGACGACGAGGGCAGCATCGACGACTTGACAGAACGACGGACGGCACTTCGGCGACCTCGGGGCAGCGATGCCGCTTCGTCTTGACGACAACAACGACGATGACGCGGACAACCGAAAACAGCTTGACGAAGAGGCGGACGGCAACGGTAGGTAGCGGCAGCCACGGCGCAACGGGACGATGCCCCTGTGAGGAGGGAGGGGCTACCGAAGGACAAGGAGGATGACAGCAGCAGCGCCACTGGTCGTCGGCGTCCACGGCGCTCCGGCTTGCCTCGGGCAAAACGGAGGCGAGGCCAGGAAAGGGGAGGTGGCTGCGAGGCCATGGGTGGCGGTGCCGTGGGGAGAGAGGAGGGAGCTGAGGGCCTCCCTTTTATAGGCCGGAGGGGAGAGGAGCGGCTGCCCGGAGGGGAAAAGGCGTCGGCCGGTGAACTCCCCAAATAACACCTTGGTTAAAGAATTCAATCGTGGGTGATTTAGGGCGAAATTGGATGGCGTTTGTTGGGGGAATTGATGAGGAAGATGCAACGAATCGATTTTTGCAGTTTAATTCGAAGGAAAACCGATGAGGAGGGAGATCAAACGGGGCAGCGGCTGTCCGGTTTCACGGGAGAGAGAAAGTCGAGCAGACGGAGGAGGAAGACGCTCCTGACAGCGGGGCCCCACCAGCACACGCGCACACAGCAGGCAGCAGCGGCTCAAAGTGGGCTAGGGAGGGGGCGGCTGGGCCAAAGGAGGTAGTGGGCTAGTGGCTCGGTTGGGCCGGGAAGGAGAGAAGGTGGCGACCTGGGCCGAGCAGGCCGAGGTGGGAAGGAAGGAGGGATGGGCCAGGAGCGGCCCAAGGAGACGGAGAGGGTTTTTTTATGTTTTTCATTTTAATTTACTCTGAAATTGGTTATTATTGCATTAAAATTATTTCTTATGCTCTAAAAATCCTCGTAAAAATTGAGGGCTCCTTTTAGACCAAAGAGAAAAATTCTCTGGGCAGCATTCGAATTTTTCTTGGACGTATTTTAGTGTTTTGCCATTTTCTTTTCGAATTTTAATTATTTCTATTATTCCTTTTAGAAAATAATTTTTAACTCGGGATGAATTTATCAGGACGTGACACTTTCTCCTTTATCCTCCCACGTTTATGAGTCAACTCTGTTTGGAAAATTCAAATAAAATTTAGTTTGACTCCAAATTATAAAGCAATGCTTCTCAACAAATAAAATTTTCTATGGTTGGCATGTATAATTTTTATTCTTTGCTAACACTTGTTACTTGTGAACAAACATTTATCATAGGAACCCTTGCTAATCTAAGTAGTTGATATTTGTGATATGGAGATGACAAAAGAAATTCATGTCTAATTGTCATGATACTTGGGATTTTATCTTTGCGAAAATTAAATTTTTTGAGCAATACTCCTCTTTGACTATGTGATTACCTACCAAGGCCAAATATGATTCATATTGCAAACCTTATATATATTTTGGTTGGTTGACATTACATTGAGCCTTGTCAAAATATTGTGACCCATTTTATCTATCATCCATAACATAAACACTCCATGTTATTTATGCCTCTTTCTCCAAAGGTCATTCAAAAGAAAAAGGAGGCATGGCTATGAAAAAGAGAAATAAAGTCTTGCTCATATAAGCATGAGACATGTGTGGTAAAAAAAACCCTCCCTCAATTTTCAAAAGAAGGAGAAAGAGGTATAAAAAAGGAGTTACCATTTTCCTTTTTCCATCACCATACCATACACATGCACATTCTTCTTGGTCAGAAAGTATGACTTGCTATTTCTTTGGGTCTAGTCTTTTGGCTTGGCAAGATATGTGGTGCAGGTACGCCCCGATTGATCCATACCGAGCTCCACATATATAGCCTTTTAGCATAGGGACAATTCGGCGATACATGCCTTGGTGAGGATCCAAAATCAAAATGAGTGATTCGAGAGAGAGTCATTTGAGGAGTAGAGCTATATTTTGAAAATATATGAGAAACCCAAGTGATTGAAAGGAGCAACAGGAATGACTTGAGTTACAACCGTTCCATCCATCATAACCCAAGATGGTAAGATAGTGTGGCGCCCCAAACTATACCAGTCCAAGAACAAGAACCGGCATAGGCTGGATGTCACATTATTACCTATGATAACAGTACCAGTCCCACGATACACAAGCTGGTACTCACAGAATAATTGGGGAAATCAAAAATAACAAAACTTTATTACAACCTTGAGGGAGGTCTCATACATACTGCCTTCATGGACATACCCCAGACTAGTAGAAATATAGACAGGTAGAAATGACAAAGGCGGAAGCATAGAGAACAGCGGCAGAAAGCATCGAGTAAAAGACACAAAGATAAAAACAACGAACATAATCCACAGGCTACGTTTGGGAACTATGCCTGAAACCCCGAGATATCGTACTCAACCTGCTCCTGAAAGTACGCCTCAGTAGAAGGGTCGAGGTATCCTTCTGCTAACTCTATAAATATAAATAAGCAAGAGTGAGTACTCAGTGTACTCAGCAAGCCGGGGAAAATATGACATGCAAGGCTATAAACAAGGAGGAGAAATGTTACTTTAGAAGAACAAGGTTTTAAATTAATTTATTTTCAAAACACCAGTGGTTCAAATTTTAGTTCGGAACAAGGCCCACGCCTCACCCCAATTTCCAGGTTGCTTTGCAACAACCTGTCATAGTAACAAAAAGCCCCATGCACAACTCAACACCGTGCCATCTCAGCATAAACCAACACCATGCCATCTCAGCACAACCAAACCCGTCTCATCTCAGCACAAAACCAACACCATGCCGTCTCAGCACAAAACCATCACCCTGGTGCCAAACAACATCCCGAGTCACACAGGCTCATTCCCAACCACGAAGGTTGGCCGTTCGCCACAAAGGCAAACTCTGGTAACGGCTCCCATCCCACAAACCATTTCAATAAAGAAGTTTAAAAACAAAACTACGCTATGAGAAACACCTCACATCCGCCCATGACCATGGGCATGGCTGTTTAAACAGTTTTACTAAACTCTGCAGAGGTTGCACGCTTTACCCAAACGTTGTGAACTTCTCACATTACCGAACACATGTGGATCAGACACGGCCGACAAATGAGAGCTCACTACAAGGCTTTTCTATAACCAACCCATAAATGTCTCATGTCGTACAGATGGGTGGAATCTCTCCACCAAGCATCAGGCCAGTCTCAGGCCCTCATCTACTCAGGCCCCACTGTATGGACCCCACGACACATCCCTACTGCAGGAGATTGCCGTAAACTCCACCATACCGGTGCTCCTCACCTGCCAACATGCTAGACACCTACGCTTTAGCTACTTACTTAGCTAGGGGCATCCCATTCTACCCGTGTTGTCGCACTGTCTTATGTTTGGATGAATTTCCCAAAGGAATTGGTCCTTATGGATGATGCGTAGCCAAACCACCCAGGTACTGACTCCCGCACCATCAAGTTTTAGAAATTATTTTTCCCATCTTAAAACCATACCGACATCTCGTCGGGTTTTCAAATAACAAAAGGGGTTGAATATCCAAAAGTTTCTCATACGACAGTACAAACGTTACCTATAGGCAGTCTACTTCGGCATGAGTGAATACCGACGGAAATATGGTGGAGTTACAAGGGAAATGGAGTTTTACAAATCCTAAATAATAATAGTGCAACTACTAGGAAGGTCCGACGAATCGCATTCACGGCCAAAACAGTGCGCCCAAAAAAATGCAAATTGGCAAACAAAATAATTAGTTCAAAAATATGGGTCCAAAAAGTGATCAAGGAGGCTTGCCTTGATCCTCCACGAAAGTCAAAGCGTTGGCCTCCTGGGCGAACCCCGCATCGGTCCCGGACTCTACACGCAACAAAACAAACAATACATAAAACCACTGCTAGATGCAAAATTTCTTAATGCAATGAAGTGCTCATGGATAGAGTAGAATTTTTGAGAGATGATGGAACTGGAATGAGGTCAAACAGAGTTACGGCTAAAAAGATATGAATTTTCGAAGTTTGGAGGATTTTCACGGGATGAAAAAAAATCGAGCCCAGCCGAGCCCGGGAGAAGGAGTTGGCGGAGGAGGAGGAGGAGGCCGTGACTAGCTTGGTCAGCCAGTGGCCGACTACCTACGACAACTCTGCGGCCTCGACAACTCCTTCAAGTCAAAGCAAATCATAGTGAAACTTCTGGGGAGTAGTGTGAGGGATCAATGCTTGATTTGTGGCAGTATTTATACTATGCTTTGGCATGCAGTAGAGATTCCAATGGGGAGTGCCGCCATTTTCTGCAGCTGTGCAAAGGTCTCCGGCTATAGTATTGCTCTGCTCCCTCTGTGATACTCAGGTGTTTGTCCTTTGTGAATGAATAAGCTGCTCAGGGGTTTGTCTTTCGTGAGTGAATGAGCTACTCAGGTGTTTTGTCCTTCGTGAGTGAATGAGCTGCTCAGGTGTTTGTTCTTCGTGAGTGAATGAGCTGCTCAGGTGTTTTGTCTCTCTTGAGTAAATGTAAAAACAGATATGCTATCGGGAAGGGGATGGGGCGGTGCCTAATTTGGCAACCGTCGCTTTGTGGTTTTAATGGTAGAGAGAGATTTTGCGCTTGCATGGTTGGGTCAATGATGGCTAAAGAAGGATTAGATAGCGGCACTTTTAGTGACACACCATTAATTAAAGGAAAAAGGTACCGATAATTGCCGGTTGGTAGTCAGCCGAAAATAATGGAGATTAATTGGATTGGGACGGAAATGGTTAGATAAGGCCGGGATAATTTACGAACGACGATTAAAATTAACTCTTGAGTTTTTGGAGACCGAAGTCAGAAAAAGGACGACGCTTTGATTAAAATAAATCGGGGATTTTAGATTAAAAACACGGGTGTTACAGATAGATACTTCAAAAGTTCACAAGTACAGGTATGGCTTAGAATAGATTGTGTGCTCACATCATACCTTGGGAAGTTTTACTCCACAATAAAACTTAACCTTTACTTGGGACGAGTAAAGAGCTAAGTGTGGGGGTTTGTTGATGGCCACTAAAGACCATTTTCAGGCCGTCAATACCTGCAGAAAGCTATACAAAGACAACATCCAACATAGTGGTAGGGTTTATTTCTAACACATCCACAAGTGTTGGTGTATATTTGGATACAGGTGACAAACTACCATAGTTGCGAGGAAATATATAAGAAGGATGGAAATAATACTTCCATATCCAAGCTCATGGAGATTTGAGCCCACAAACCCAACAAGATCATAATTAGATGGGCCAACTCAAGTGGAATACTAAAGAGGACCCACATGTCAGGGCCCAGGTGGAAGAAATGGGCCAGAGGGGCCAGCTAGGGGTCGGCTAGCCTAGGTCCAGCCCAATCCAGCCAAAAACCGCCTTTGGCAGTTAGTACCAACTTTGCTATGACGGTTGTGGCTGGTATCTGTGCTCCAAACTGCCTTTGAGCAGTTATAAATAGAGCTCTCATCCTTCATTTCAACACACACCAAGACTTGAGCTGAATTACAAGAGGCCCTTTGCATTCTTTTATGTATACTTAGAATAAGGGAGAGAGTGAGGAAGAAAGACTTGGAGGAGTTCCGGAGTTGTCGGTATCTCTCTCTATTCCTTTTGTACCATAACAATTACTTTACTTTAGTTGAGTAATTGAGATTTATCTTGTGTGGTATAATTCTTAGTTAGTTCCTATTTAGCTTACTGGATCATTGTTCACTATTGCTCATTAAGAGATAGTGATTGCTTTGGTGAGTTATAAACACTAAAGTAGTGTTTATAACTCAGACATGGTGTCTAGGTTGTTAATTTCCAGTGTTTGTTGCGTATCCCACAGTACGTTAGATGTTGGTGTAGAGGTGGTGACAGCCCTCAAGATCACCGTAGTCCTCCTTGTCCGGAAATGGAGTAGAGCGCGTTCTGATAGCAGCGAGCAAGCCAGTGCCTAAAGAATAGCTATAGGATTAGAGTTTAGCTTTCTAAACGACCTTGTACTATATTAGAAAAACCTATCTATCCTTTGGCCTACATTTGTCTTGTGTCCTTGGATGAATATGAAGAAGAGCTGAACACATGTTCCCTGTGGAAATTCGATACCTTGGAATACTCCTTGCTGAAGTGCTACAGCGACATCTCCATGCGCTTGCGGATTTTTTCTGTGAACGTAAAAAATACCAACAATCGCCATCGCCGTCCTCGGCCCTACTCCATCGCCAGTGACGCCCAAGATCTGCGCCGTCACATCCTCGGCCCTTCTCCACCACCGCCGCCGCCCTCCTCCAGCGCCGCCGTCCTCCATCGTCACCGCGGCTCTCCTCCAGCGCCATCGTGGTGTGTTTTCCTCCAGCACCAGCGCCGACGCCACCCTCCAGCGCCCGCCCGCCATCGGGCCGGCTCTATTCTTTGCCACCGTCCACCATCGTCAAAGGTGTGTTCCCTCTCCTCTCCCCTCCCCTCCCCTTTCCCCTCCTCTACCCTCTGTGGATGCAATTTATTAATGCAATTTGTTGAAAATGAAATGCGATTTGTTGATGCAATTTGTTGAAATGAAATGTTATTGCAAGTATCACATTTTTTTCTTCATGCCCTGCTGACTCTCAATCCAGAAAAGTAAATTTGTAAATGTCATGATTTTTAAGGTAGCCTTTTCATCTATATGCTTTTAAGTGTCAATTAGACCACGCTTAACAGATTTTAGACTGAGTTCATTATCCATGTACAATTGATTAATGGGATTATAGTCACAGGTTGCTGCATGCTTCATCAGTCATCACATGTTCTTGTAACGAATAAATAGATTTGAAGTTCTGGTGCAAAATAGTGTCTTCTTAATTGGAATTTCTGTTGTCTCCGTACTAGCAGCAGCGACACCGTGGGGTAGGTTTCGTGCTGGCCCACGGCGATCTCGCTCTATCGTCGCCCCCCACAACTCACAAGCAAGGTGATTGATTGATGAATAATTTGTTTGAACGAACAGAAGCTGCTGCTGTGTTCGATCTGATCTGATTTGTTTGGTTCTTGTTGCTGTGCAGGTGGTTCCGCTGTTCCATTTCTACAAGGACGGGGTGCTGCTGGAGGCGTTCGTGGCGCGGGACAAGGAGAGGATCATCGCCGCCATCCAGAAGTCCGCTCCTCCGCCGCCGCGCATCCTCACCCCAACCAGCCACCACCACCTGCCTGTCCCTCCTTTGCTACAGGTAAAAACTTCCCGGATCACTATACAGTTACTGCCTCTAGTTTTCGGGTACCACTATACAGTACAGTGAGGATAAAAAGGTGCTGATTAGAGAAGTGTGATGCTGACCCTAGATCAGATTATCCATATATTTCGCACAACTTATCTTATGATGAACAATTAAAATATATTAAAAAAGAGGTATACCGGCATTGTTATTTTTCTTGAAAGTGTGTCCAAGTATTAAAAAAGAGGTATACCGGCACTGTCAGTCTGTCCCAGTTTAACTTTAGCGGACAGTACGCGGACATTTTCAGAAAATCTAGCCATGGTTATAGAAGCCTCTAATCTAGTATGACACAATTTTTCCTAGCATGCCAAACTTAAATCTGTTAAGTGTTAATTTACTTTTCATGCTGTGTTGTACTGTTTTGTGCGATCGCAGCCAATCTGGATGAACTTTGTACACAGTTTTATTTAATGGCTCTGTTTGTGAAAAATAAGATCTCAGTAAGTTGGATTGGTAGGAGAAAGTTGACCTGTTATTTACATTTACTATTGTGCGTTTGATGTTAAATATCCCTTTCTAGTTAGACCTTTATCTTATTAATCTCAACCATGGAACCACTGTTCTTTAAATTCACTGTGCGCCTTTAATGTGTTTGTTGTAAGTAATTTGAGATGGAAATAGGTTTTATTCATGTTGAGATTTGTCAAGACCTGATGCATCAATCTTTTCAAATAGGTTTTATTCATGTTGAGATTTGTCAAGACCTGATGCATCAATCTTTTCAAATAGGTTTTATTCATGTTGAGATTTGTCAAGACCAGGACATGTGGCCTGCTAGCTTTTTTTTTGAAGATTTAATATATTAAGCATTAGAAGCATAAAACATGGTTCAGAATACAATTTGGATAAGCAAAATGCTCTTTCAGATCTTTAGCAAAGCATCTCCTGTTATCGTCAAGAGGACAATAAGTTAATTTTGTAAGTGGAATGATGGATTTGGAGTATCTTTTTACACTGATTTCTTGCTATCTATCTATCAATAGTTCTAGCCTAGGTCTACAAAAGAAAATGTCAGAGGAACAAGATAACAGTAGGCTTGCAAATTCTGGAGAAAGCGACAGTGATAATGGTAGCCCAAGTGGCTTTCTAAACTTAAATCAGCTCAGTGACAACCTCAATAACGTGGAGGTAAATTAACCCATCTAGAAAAAACAAGACCTTAATTATACATATATCTGCTCTGAATGACTAATTTATATAGATGTTTCAAGGAGGTTGATCCTTCGGCCACTGCGCACTCTGCGAATACTTCAACCTCACCGAGAAGAAGAAGGGCTAGAGATCCAACTAGGATGCCCTCAGGGCTATACACTATCATAGAGTTAGTTGTAGATGGAACCCCTACAACTCCAGAATCGGCACTCACCCCATATGGCAATGCCATAGGTGTCATCGTGAAGGATGACAAACCCATCAAGTACCAACACTGGAAGAGTAGTGATAGAGATGAATTGGAGTGGACGGTACCAGACAAAAGCAAGGAACTTGCTTGGGAAAAGTTAAAGCGGACATTATAGTTTCCCGAGGGTTCAGAGGACTTGCAAAGTCCATGGCTCTTAAGAAAATATCCATCAGCTTCAAGAAGTGAAAGACGGACCTTAACAGGAAGTTTATCAAGAAGGGCCTGACACCAAATTTTGAAGATGCCAATTATCAAAGGTGTCGTCTTTTATGAGATGACTTTGTAGCCTATAGAACATCAGATGAGGCAAAGGAGATTAGCAAAAGGAACCAGCCCAATACGGGCAAAAACCGATACCCTCACCATCTAGGCCCTAGCGGATATGCTAAGAACATAGCCAAATGCTATGTTGCTGGAAAATGAGTTGCTGCAAAAAGGGAATCGAGATCCAGACAAAGGACTGGTGTCAAAGGGGAAAGAATTACCAATACGCCTGAGGGTAAACACTCCCGGATATAGGCGAGTTGGTACACAAGGGTCCTCGAGAGCAAGAAGTGTCCTAGAGGCTCCATGATGCCCTCAAAAGTCCTCAAAGGGTTCTTTTGTTGTGAGGAGTGAGAGAGATGAGCTCACACTTGCATTGTAGAACCCAGAGCATCCGGGACGCACAAGAGGAGTAGGCCTAGTTTCATGGAGGGAAAGTTTTCCTGAGGACAAACATAGGTACAGGTCTTGGTGCAATAAAAATTCTGGAGACCAATCAGAAGAGATAAGGAAATTGAAGGAACAAATGGCACTGACAAGGAAATTCCGGAGGCTTGAAGGTTTGGATGGAGGCCATGCTGGCCATGTAACCAGTCCAGCTGGGAGGAAAAGCAGCAGCGCTTCAACTAAGGTTCCTCAAGAACCGGACATGGCTCGTTACCTCAAGGACGACATCACTGTACGTACTGCAAGCAGGTTGCATGTGCACGCGGTATGACACATCCCGTAATGGAGGGGGAAAGAATACACGGTAATCTGATACCAAGTGGCTACTCAAGGGTCGAAGTGGAGGACATGCCGAGGAGATACAGGGTAGTGTAGCTTGATTTTGCTCCAAAGGAGGGGGTGAACACTTTTGTAGAAGCTGTCCACAACATAATCCTGTGGCACAAGCGTTTCATTGTCTTCCCTTCAGGAGATGGTGATGATGAGCCAAGCGATGGCGGGTCTAGCTCTGAAGGGCTTGCTGCCTCCCCTCAAAGGATGACAACTCCACCACCATTGTTACATAAGAGCCCATCTCCTCCAGAGGCAGCACATCAAAGCCTAGCTTCTTCAGACCCTCCGCAAAAGAAAGGGCGTCTTTGTAAAACTTCTGATATGTCTGAACCATCATCTCTAAAGAAGACCAAGAAGATGTCACTGCCTAACAGGTCGGAGCCATCTTTAATGGAAAAAAAGGAGATGAGCGGGAGCATAACATCACTCCTTAGATGTAAAGGGGACAAAACAAAGGAAGGGGCAAACGTGCAAGTGTCAATGGAAGTACAGGATCACTTCATTCGCATGGCAAGGCCACCTGCCCCAAAGCCACCTATTTCGGACTGCCGACACACGATCAGGAAAAAAGAATTGTAAGAATTTTCCAAGAATGAATTCGAGAACGATGAGGCCATCAAGGCTGTGCAAGACTTTCTAAAAGGTGAAGGGCTGAAAAATTTGTCTGATGTGGATAATATTGCGAAGGCCCCATTAGCAGCTCAGTTCAAGCTCGGTCGTTCTTTGACTACCGACGAATATCACAAGGTCATTGGCAATTGTACTTAAATAAGAAGGGTAGAAGAGTGGTACTTATAGATGGCCAACGAAGGTAAGGAGATGTTCCTCGTCTTTTACATGGACGAGGACTTTCATCACTATGATGGTATAATTTGGGTCCTATTTAAAGAACTATTTCATCTATACAATCTGAGGGAGCTAGAGTTATCGGTAATTCAGTTATGAGCATTGTAAATATACTCGACCCCTCGCCATTTTTCTAAGTAGATATCCTCGTTGCATGTATAAATTTTTCCCTTATGCAGAATGTGGGCACTTGAATGTAGAGCGACCCATTACAAGCTAGGATTCCTCGATCCACAAATAGTCAATTCCTGTAATATTGAGGCAGGCGAACAGTCCAAAAAAGCAGTGCTGAACTACCTTTACATATCCTTTGTCAAGCTGCAGGACATGAATACCATCCTTTTGCCCAACCACTTTAAGTAAGTGCGACATTATCGTTGTACCTTCCATTTGTACTTTAAGATGTTAATTGATCTCTCCCCTTGTATGTAGGCCTCACTGGATTTTTTTGCTATCAATTTAAACGATTCCAAGATGGTCGTCATGGATGGAATGAGGACCCCACAAGCCAACTTCCAATCCTTCATTGACACCCTAGATAAGGCACTTGTGAAGTATAAGAAGAAGTGTATTCGACAAGCTCCGTGTGCAATACATTCTGAGTTTGGTGACACCCTTATTACTCACGCCAGGATCCGGGCACGAGCACATATGGGTTTTACGTGATGAGGTTTATGTGGGTTTTCATGGAGGACAGCAACTGGAATATTATGGATGCCGAGGTTCGTCATGTTTCTTAAAACGTAAATCCAAATTTCTAAACACATCGTACGTTTTCACATCTTTAATCCTTCCATTTGCAGAAATTAAAGCTCCCGACAAGTAAATTGGTGTCACATATTTGCTTGGGCCTTGCTGAACAACTATGTGGATTCATTGTCAATCATATCATCTCGTCGAACGATACATACAACATTTCAAAAGCTCCTACTGGGCTAGTGGGTTTCAGTGAGGTTGGTGGCCTGAGTGGCACTTTCTAAGTATCTTGTAGATTAGTTATTTGGATTGATGTGGTTTTCTTAATGTCTTGAACATGAATTAAGTTTATCTCTTTGTTATTGTTTATCTATTTATTTTCTGCGACACTTATATATCTAACCATGTATTAATTTTCTCTAGTTAATATTTTTATCCCTCAAGGCAACAGGTGATCTCACTGACTGGATGTGGCATCGATGAGGGAGGCATCACCATTGTTGTCTCCGTAAAAAACAGGTGAGCATGTGTAACTAAAATTTTCATATGAGTATGAGTTTAGAGCATTTGAGATGTTGTAGAGCTCAAACGAATTTTTGTCAAGTCTTCTGAGATGTATAACACATCTGGTCGTCGTCTTCGTGTGGTTTGACCGGCACGTCTCAGGCTGAAGTTGACTGGCACGCTGAGTCCTAGCAATATCTCCTATGCTCTCTACTCGAGACTCCGGGTTTTATATTATGATTGCTACTTGACTTGATAGCATATATAAAGATGTGATCAGTCTTATTTCCTTATCAAATTTAGTAATTACAGACCTTTGTCCATATAGATACATCATTCATGACATACTGATAATTCTTGTTGATATAAAAATCAAATTTTAGTTTTAGTCATAGACTTAGGAATTTTTATTTGAACAGTAGCACTGACTAACTATTACTACAAATGTGTCTTCCTGTAAATGGGTTGTATGTAGCATTTGATATAGCCATGTAGATACACCATTTATGCCATGTAATGATTTTCATGAAAATGGATATGTAATGATTTTCATGAAAATGGATAGAAGTCCATTTAAAATGAGTCTTCCTGTGAATGTGGACAATGTGAATATAATATTTTGTGATTTATGTGATTTCTGTGTTTCAGAAAATATTATGTTTTCCTGAAATTATTTTTTTTTCTTCAGGACTATAGGTGCTGGTTTTGTAAAGAACCGATACCTATGTGGCATCGCAGGTGCTGGGTCCTATACGTTATAGGTACCGGTTATTTATAGAAACCGATACCTATAATATCACATAGGTGCTGGTTCGAAGTTTATAATCGGCACCTATAGAACCGACACTGAGTTTGATCATTGGTAACGGCTCAGAAAGCCCTATGAGACATTCCGAACTGGCACCAATTTGTCTTTATGTAATAGTGTAGACTTTGTGTTTTTCTACTGCCGCTTTTAGTTTTTTTAGATAATAAAAAGAATCCTGGTCATTGCCGCTTTTAGTTTCTACTGCCGCTTCAAAGAAGCTACAACCACATTGCCGCTAGTACCCCCAATATCCAATAATATGGATCACAGATATTCAAGATTTGGAAAAGAAGAGACGGACGTCATGATTAATTGCTGAGTACTTTGTATCGAAGAAATAAATAAACATGGTAGGGGAGGAAGAAATTACTGACATGATGATCGATTCAACAGGCTAGGCCGCGTTCGAAACTACTAAAATACTACAAGCACAACGTAAACTTTTCATATATTCGTGACACGCTTTTCAAACGGCTAAACGGTGTATTTCGTACAAAAATTTTCTATTTGAAAGTTGTTCTAAAATATCAGATAAATCTATTTTTCAAGTTTGTAATAATTAAAACTCAATTAATCACACGTTAAGATCATCTTGTTTTACGTGAAATATTTAATTCATCTTTATTTTTATTTTTAGAAGATTCAAACACCACCTAAAATCTTATAGTTTATATATGCACGAATAAAAATCTCAGACGAGTCTTTGTAGTTTGTACCACGCATCAACGCATGCTCCTCGACATCTTCTGTTGCAACCTGTAACAAATGCAGCTTAATTGCTTGAGTACTAGTAGATCGAGCACCCGAGCTAGCTTGCCAACTAGCAGCAAGCGGCCGAGCTGATCCAACCTACAGACCTCGAGCATGAATAGTAGCTAGCAGACATTGGAGGGCACACGCATGCCTGCAAGTAATTTTTTCTACTGCCTAGCTGAACAGTTTGTGCGGTGGCATGCCCTCCCATATTGGAACAGCCTAGCAGCACTGGATTGTTCTGCTATGATTTGGTCGGTTACAGAGTCTCAGTTTCGTATAGTTAACAAAAGCTACTACTTATGTACTATTGAGAGTTACTACCACACTGTCCATTAGCCTTTTATCAGGCGACAGCGACATAATCATACAACGACCAGCATCCATGAAGCCGTTACGACCTTGGTCAGAGAAAGGGCATGAACTCGGTAGCCTCCGTTGCAGATGAATGTTCCTTTGTTCGTTAAAAGTGTACTCCATGTGCAGACAGAAGGTTACATGTCCATCACTACAGCAGGTTGCTTGTTCAAAAGAAAAGCTCCGTTATATGACTGAATACTCATTTTATAATGCAGATTAGAGTACTAAAATAACTTTGTAATATAGCATTCCCCAGATTTCTATTAAGAGAAGAATCGGTAGTCATTACTCATTAGGTTTGTGGAAACCGCGCGCAAAGCCTCGAACATATGAAGAAACTTACATAAAAACTATAACCACTACTAATACTGCAGATTAGCTACAGATTTTGGAGGCGGAAGGCATCCTACTATCAGAAATTCAGAATGGGCACGAGGAGGAGCAGCGGAAAAGAGAACATGGATCACCTGTCTGAACTTTGAGCTGAACAATACTGTATGTGAGAACACCAACCAAATTAAGTCACGCGCTGGAGATTATCCTCTGCAAGAATCACTACTACAAAAAAATGTGTTAGGTGTCGGTTGAAAACTGGCTCTAGGTATTGGATTTTCTAACCGACACACAGCAGGCGGCACTGATGACTTTAGTCATCGGTGTCGGTTGTAGAACCGGCACCTATAAGACATATAAGTACCGGTTCTACAACCAACTGCCATGTGGCTACACACATAAGTGCCGATTCTTTACAACAACCGACACATATCAAATCAAATAAGTGCCAGTTATTGATCGCCGTCGACACGTGGCATAAACTATAGGGGCAGTTTGTTATACAAACTAGCATCTATATGTTGGTAAGACAAAATATTAAAATGGCAGGACCTACCATTTTCACATATAAACCATAGAATCTCAATAAATTCCCGATCCATTCATCCACATACACAAATATGATAGCCACATTTACATTTATCCAAATTCCAACCAATTCGACATCCATTCATCAACATACACTTAAATCATAGCCAACATTCATTCACATTCATGGCCACATCCAAATTCACATCAATTCCAAATCCACATCCATATCCACATCCACATCCACATCCACATCCACACATAGAAATCAATAAAAAAGCCTCAATTCCAAACATTTCTACCTCCCAATTCCCCAAGTCTCAAAATTCAACGAACATATATATATATATATATATATATATATATATATATATATATATTTATGAGGACTAGGGTCCCGATGTTAGGTACTGATAAGTCTATTGTGCAAAGTTGACATTGATGATCCAAAGGCTCCGATCAAGATGACCGAACCCCTTGTAATCACTACATCACCCCTCCGCTCGTTATCATTTGAGCCAAAACATGGTTGAACTCATTGATAACGCTATCTTCTGTGAGCGAATCGAGAACACAAGCAAGAGAGTAGAAGATAAAATCTGAATATATTGTGAATATAAGATGAATCTCATAAATTGGGGTTCAACAAACCGAACTAGCGGCGAAATTGAGTGACAGAATAATCTAAGCAAAACCCAACCCTAATTCGATGATGGCTATGCATTAAATAGGTTCTTGGGTCGGCCAGTGACCCCTGGACGTGTCCCTAATGGACTCCAACACAATACATGGCCCAACGGGCCTAAAGACGGTGATGCAGCATTGAACATATTCTGGACGTTCTCTTGTTTCGATGATTCCCGTTGACTTGGAAGGAAGTTCGACGTGAAACTAGTCTCATTGGAATGTGGTCTCACTAGCTTTCCATACATATGTAGAATGTCAAAATTGGAGTCCAAATGAGGTCTGGGCGGTGATTTTAGTGCGAGATGCTCTTGGATGACGAGATGGACTCGAATTTGATATGCATTGGGCCTACATCTCCTAGCCTCATGCGTATCCAAAGGAGTAATGTCCTCATCATCCTCCCCCACTTGAATTGGAGTCATCCTCGACCCAAGCTCATCGTCTTCTCCCAAATATGACAGCAAGTCGGCATTGTCCTGCAAAATGTTAGCAACTAGAGGAAAAACAACACATATGACTGTTGACGCAAAATCTGTCCCGTTAAGTGTGCCAAAAGATATGTTGACGTAGATCCTGTGTGTGGCACACGAAGGCCTAGGAAATCTACTTAGCTCCAGTGCAGGTCCTAAAATTGATGAGATGCAGGAGTGCCAGTCAGTTTGACCCTGCAACTGACAAGATACATAAATAGCAGATCAAAGAGCCAATCGGCTGACAAGCCGATGGAGTAATTCTAGCCGATGCTAATACTAGCCGATGTCGATAGGGTTTTGAACAATCGGCTATATATCAATGTAGATTCTAACACTTGATGTAAATAACGATATAAAGACAATCAGTTGATGATAAATTAGCGCTTGTATCGACTGGTTTAGTGTGTCGAACCTAACCGATGGAAGCCCTCGCCCTGCCGATACAAGCAACTATAGATGGAACATACCTCTTGCTGGAGATCAAACATACCCAATATAGGCCAACTCGAAGACAAGAACTCGTCGAGATGAAAACCTATAAAACTAGGATGGTGATACGCTAAAAGTGTATTATTGAACTGTTATTATTTTTACAGGACCCTAGGTGTACATATTTATACCTATGAACATAAACTTAGTCCATATCGGACATGGCACAAACTTTCTTAAAAATAAAACAAAAATTACAAGCCCAAATCGAACTCTAAGCAATCTTTCCTAAAATTACAAAAGAAAAATAGATAACCCTGCCTAATTAATAAATAACTCTCCATGTTGCTTTCTTCTAGTACCCGAACTCGTTCTAGTAATATCTTCAATCCATTCAACCGAATCCAACATGAACTCGACTTCCCATCACCTATCGGCAACCTTCAAATTCCTTCCATTGATACATGCTTGCTGATACATCTCCGTTTCTGGCTATTAAAATCACGCCGCCAATCTTGCTCCACCTTAAATGGAATATGCCAAATTTTGCCGTTAACACATGCCCCCTATTCCGAAGTATTGATAGACATGCTTCGAAACTCTCTTGCATGGCCCACTTAGCCTTGCCGACCCATTAGGTCATCGGCCCACTTATCCCGGTACGCCTTTCCACGCATCTAGCATCATAAAAACTTACTGCAATACCAGCAATCATTACGCTGTGCAAAACCCTTCTCCATCCAACACATCGGCAAGCTCTAGCTTTCTCTCTCCTCAACTCCAACAGTTGAACCGAAGCTTCAAGCTCCTTCATCAGCCTCTATGGCCACGATCAATGAAATCCCAAATGTACAAACTCCTTTTCCTATCATTTTTTGCTGCATCATTCTCCTTTTGCTCTAGATTGATCTTGGTTCTGCTCGGTATTTTTCAAGTTCTTCACATTTACTTTTTATTTTACTGTAGCATCTGAGAAACCAAATAGCCATCCCTATGCTTGATCAACCTACCTTTTAGTTTCTGGGACCTGTGGGAGAAGAGGATCCTACTACCTTTATCAATGCCAAAACCAACAGAATCCCTTTTAGTCAATCCAAACCATCTATATTGGCATGGTACCTTAGATTTAGATCCTGGCCATTAAAACTACTAGGCTAGAGAGATTGGTATCAATAGATGCTTGCTGCCAAGTACCAATTTTGGTCCCAAATAGACATAGGTCAGTGTTTAGCTCTATCTTTGGCCGAGATGAAGAAAAATTAACCCTTGATGGAATAAGCCAGCTACTTTTGGTCTAATGCATTGAATGCTTTCTTCTTCAGCTATGGGCCGATGACACCAACTTTGATGGATATAATGATGCTAACTAGCTTGGATATATGATCATCTATCAATTTCGTTGATCTAACAATCAAATGCACCAACAAAATGGAAACCAAGGGTTCAGGTGGCTGGTCAGGTTACATTACTAGGCATGCCAAAATAGGACCGACATCAGATAGGGAACATATCGCTTTCCACAACCTCTGTTTAGAAATATTTGACTTTTGTGGAACGACCGTTGGTCCAACGGCTAACTTGCAACACATTGCTCAAGCCTTGGTCTAGGGAAAAATCTAGCCCTTGGGTCAATATCTCCTCGGAGCCACCTATCAGCTGCTGCATAATGTATTGGCTAAGTTACTTGCTGGCAACCCCATTGGCCTCACTGGCGGTCCTTGGTGGTTCTTTCAGTTATGGCTCAACCTTTACATAGTATAAGTGGCAGAGCGGCCAGTGCTTGAAGAATCTTTATTTCTAACCGATTATGCAGAAGATGCTAACGCCACATACCACCAGTGCATGTCTTTAGGAGAAGCAGAATTGACCTAACCTGGAGGAGGATTGTCAGTAGATATCCTCAAGTTCTGGTTTGATCTCTTTTATAATGGTTTCCCCAAAAATGCTAGAAGTTGGTATGCTTACGAAGATGTTGCAGCCTATGAGTTTCCAGCCGATTTCAGACCAGACACTGTCAACTCTGATGAGAGATCTCGAGAAATTTTTTTATCGGCCATCTCACCTTGCATACTCCTCATCGGGATCTAGCACCCAACGGTTGCAGCTCGGTAGCTAGGCTGTGGCCAAGTCCCAATCGCCCTATACCTCATCGACAAGATCCAGACCAGGGTCTTTGCCTTCTACCCTTATATTCGATCGTCTCATGTCGATTGAAGGCCCAATCCTTGGTCCTCTTGATGATTTTGATAGCCATAGTTCACGCTGTCAACCCTAGGACCGATGGTGGGGTGAACGGAAGTAGCATCTCTTTGTCCTTCCTTCAAGCTTCTACTTAACCCTTGTCGACCCATCAATCAACCCTCAAGTAATTTCCCCTTTCACTCCTACATTTATCCCTTATTTTGCACTCCTAATATGCCCTCTTGCAAGTTACTTATATTGATCCACCCACTATAAGCAACAATAGTCTACCGGTCGAATACGCATCGGCCTTGACACCATCAGGCGACTTAGCTCCCTCAGTACTTGGCTTTGGTGAACATCCTCCTTCATCTCTTCTCCAAGGTCAGATTCAAGAACCAATCCAAAGCACAAGGGGTAGATGGAAGAAGACAACCTGATGCAAGGTAAGCAAGAAATAGAAAGTCGATTCCCCAGTCTTAGAAGATGAACTCCCCGAAGTTGATCCAGAAGTAGCAGTCGTCCTAGACGGAGAAGTCACTAATAAGAGATCGATGTTGCCGCCGATGCCGATGACAATGCCGATGTCGTCATAACAACTACCGAAGATCAATGAAGCGACATCAATGTCCACCGGGAATTATCACCACATCAACCAACTCCTCCAATATCAGTAAGTTTCTCATACTTAACCTCTGTAAATACATCCGTCCCTTCACATTTGTCCTCTTTCTATAGCCTGCAATCCCATCGGCTTCCCCTCATTGGCAAACTTCAAGCGAACACACTCCTTCTCACTCCGCAGCTGATAGTCACCACACTGAAGAGGATCAACCCGATACTGCTGCACCGATGGTTCCAGTAAGTTATATTCCATTAAAAACCCAATAACTCCTGTCTTAAAAACAAACATCTCTAATCCATGTCTTCAACATACAGAATATAGTCGATATGTTCTCTTTTGATGTGCACCAATTCCTTGATGTTGAAGACGAGGAAATCACAAGCAAGGCTAGTTCCCCCCTACTGAAGCTCTAAAAACCATCCTCCTCGATATCTCCGATTGGCTGAATGCATCGCTTGATGGCTTGGTTGAAAACCACGGGCCGATCAGGGGATGAATTGAAGAAATCCAAAGTCAACGTCCTGATGAAATCATCAACGACTTGGCACCAGTAGCTTACTTAGAGTCCCATCGGATACAAGTCCACAGAAGACAAAAACTGAAAAAACCAACCTTGACAACTTGGTTGCTGGCCTAGACAACCCCAAGAAAGAGATTGAGGAGCTACGGAAGAAGGAAGCCGATTTGCTGGCTGCCCTTAAAGAAACCCGCATGGAACTAGAGCTAAAAAAGAAAACTCTCACCGATCTTCCCCAAGCCATTGACGCTCAGCGAAGCAAGCTTAAAGCTATCATCCGTTGGGCCACTGATCAGTGTAAAGCCATCAAACCAATACCAGGATCTGACGCCGAAGACTCAAAGATCATTGAAGATGTTGACCAAATTCGCTTGCGTGCAATATCGCAATCCAGAAATTCTTGGATTGATGTAATTTTGAATTCTTGAAATGCTTAAGTCCTTGTTAACAGTTTGGCTGCAAACATTCTAACTTTATGATGCTATAATATATTCATTGGCCTTCAAGCCGACTTCTGTTCTTTTTCAATTACTTTAGTAAAATTCGTCTAAGGGCGATATCTAATATCGGCCATCTTAAGGTGATGTTGTTCATTGGCTATGTCATATATCGGCAATAGAACCAATTACGAATTAATCCATACATTGGGATAGTACTTATTCAAATATTTCCTGTTAAGCACTTTTCCAAAATCTTCTCCATCAAGGCCTTCAAGCAAATATGCATTTTGCTGTACACAACGATGAATCTGATAGGGTCCTTCCCAATTAGGTGACCATTTTCCAAACTTATTATCTCTTGTTCCTATCGGCAAAATCAATTTCCAAACTAGTTCTCCTTCTTCAAAAGACTTTGGCATAACCTTTTTGTTATAATGCCTTGAAATCCTTTCATTCTCTTTTTTAATCTTCTCCAAAGCATGTAATCTAATCTGAGCCAAATATTCTTTTTCATCAACCATTAAATCCTAATAATCATCGACTGATAATTCATTTTGCAAAGAAATTCTCTTTGAACTGATGTTAGTCTCCCATGGCAAAATAGCTTCATGTCCATAAACTAGTTGATATGGTGGCACTTGAGTAGCTCCATGATACGCCATCCAATAAGCCCATAAGGAATCGACTAGTGTAGTATGCCACTTTCTCGGTTCTTCTGCAATCTTTCTCTTGATTAACTTAATCAAACTCTTGTTAGATGCCTCTATTTGCCCATTGGCTTGCGCATAATAGGGAGAAAAATTCAACAATTTAATACCCATACTATCGTCAAAATGAACAAACTCGTCTGATACAAAATAGAGCCTTGATTTGTTGTTATCGTCTGTGCAACTCCAAAACGATAGACTATATGTTCTTTGACAAATTCAATTGCATCTTTGGTATCAACCTTGTTCAAAGGAATTGTTTCAACCCACTTAGTGAAACAATTTGTAGCCACCAATATATATTTGTGCCCTTTACTCGTTGATGGATTAACCCTCTGAATGACCATAGTTTTATTATCGGATTCATAGCCGGGCTAGTGCTCTCTGAACTGCTCTAAATCTTTGACAATTTTGGCATCCCTTGTAATACTTAAAGCAATCCGCTAACATTGTTGGCCAAAAATATCCAACTCGACGAAGTAGCCACCTCATCTTATAAGTCGATTGATGTGTTCCACAAATCCCTTCATGCACCTCACACATAACCACCTTGGCTTCTTCTATGTTCAAGCACTTGAGCAAAACTCCATCGATTGTCCGATAATATAAATCATAATCAAACAACACATATTTAGGGGCTTTGTACTTTAATTTCCTTGACGCCGATTGCGAATGATTCTTAAAACTTTCAACGATTTCATACCTCCAATCATCAGCATCAACACTGGCAACCTCTACCTCAACATCTTTTATCATCGGTTTGTATCCCAATGCCCCTTGAACTAAATCATTGGCTTCAATATTTTGTTCCCTAGGAATATGCTTCGTAGTTAGGACCTTAAAACTCTACCTCAACTCTTGCCATTTCTCATTGTAAACCCTTAAGACTTCACTTTTGCATTCATATTCCCCTAACAACTATTTAATCAACAATAATCAATCGCTAATAATTTCTATTGCATTGGCCTCTACCTCCTTCAATAGCTGAAGCCCTTTGAGAGTTGCTTGATACTCAACTTGATTATTGGTATGATATTTATTGATTGTAAATGCAAACTCAAAACTAGCCCCCGAGATGAAATAATTACTAGATCGATGCCACATCTATGTGTACAAACAGATCCATCACAGAATAATGTCTAGGGCATCGGTTCAACCTAACCTACTGAATCATCCCGATGTTGATCAATAAAATTGGCTATCGCTTGTCCCTTAACTGCCTTAGCCAATTCATATCGTATGTCAAATACTGTCAAGGCAAAAATCCACTTCCCAATCATGCCCTTCAACACCGGAGTTGTTAGCATATATCTTACTACATTGGCTTTGCAAACCACTGTGCACTCATTGGACAATAGACAATGTCTTAACTTAGTATACAAAAAATACAAACATAAACATAACTTCTCCAGTAGGGTATACCTTGTCTCTATATCCAGAAGCCTCCTACTAAGATAAAATATGGCTCTTTCTTTGCTTTCAAACTCTTGAACCAAAACTGATCTGATGGACTTCTCATCGGCCGATAAATACAATTTGAACGGAACTCAAGTAATCCTTGATATTATCTAAAGCCTTCTATTGTTTTTCTCCCCATATAAACTCTTGATCGGCTTTCAATTGCAACAATGGAGTAAATGGTTCTATCCTTCCTGACAAATTTGAAATAAATCATCTAACAAAATTAATCTTGCCGATCAAATATTGCAATTTTGTCTTATTTTCCGGTGGTTTTATATCCTGGGTAGCCTTAATACTTCATTGCTAATTTCAATTCCTCTTTCATGAACAATAAAATCCAGAAATTGTCCAGCCGATACACCAAAGGCACACTTATTTGGATCCATCTTCAAACCATATATCCTTATCCTTTCTAGCACCCTTCGTAAATTGACTAAATGTCCATCGACTTCTTTTGATTTCACAACCACATCATCTATGTAAACATTAACTAGCAAGCCAATAAGATCATAGAATATATAATTCATAGACCTTTGATATGTAGCACTAGCACTTTTTAATTCAAAAGTCATAACAACCCATTCATACAAGCCAATTGCACTATGACACCTAAAATCAGTTTTATGAATATCTTCTTCAGCCATGAAATTTTGATTATATCTAGCATTGGCATCCATAAAGCTAGTAATTTTATGTCTATAAGCTGCATCAACTAATAAATTGGCAATCGGCATTGGGTATTTATTCTTGGGAGTAGCCATATTTAGATCTCTAAAATCGACACAAACCCTTAACTTCCCATTTTTCTTCATTACTGGCACTATATTAGAAACCCACTTAGTGTATCGGCAACGCCTAATGAAGTTAGCATCATAAAATCTTGCAATTTTTGCCTTGATAGCATCATATATCTCAGCTTTAAATCACCTTGATGGTTCTTTGTATGGCCGATACCCTAGTTTAATAGGCAGCCAATGTTCTACTATTGATCGGCTAAGTCCTAGCATCTCATGATATTCCCAAGAAAACTAATCTCTATATTCCTTTAATAATTCCATTAACTCTTTTTTAAATCCATCAGACAATTTAGCACTTACAAATGTCAGTCTTGGCTTATCATTGATTCCAATATCTACCTCCTTTAATTCATTGGTTGGCATAAAAATCTGTCCTAGCTTGCCTTCAAAATCATCCACAGTGTCCTTAGAGTAAAAGCTGAGGTCCTTCATCGGTGACAGACTGTATATTATAATCGGAGACTTTTAAGAAACCACCTTCCCAAACTATTCCATATAAGCAATCAAACTTTGACTGACCTGACGGCTTGCACAATTTCTACCTGGTCTCCTTTGCCATTGTATCAAACTTTGATGCATTGTTGATGAGATGCAACAATTAGCATGAATCCAATCTTTTCCATCTATGACAGAAAAATGTGGTAGTAATAGTAACTACTATCAACTCCACATTTAGAACTCCTTTGGCTCCTGATGAATTCCCACTAAAATCCTTGAGCACCATATTGGTCTTGATCAAATCTTTTGGAGTCTTTCCAAGCTTTCTGTATGTAGTATAAGGCATCAAATTTACTACAGCCCCACCATCGACCAACATCCTTGACATCGGCTTCCCATTGACAAACCCCTTAACATACTAAGGCCTAAGATACTGATGCTCTGTCCCTTCAGGTTTCTCAAAAATAGCTTACTGTGGTGATAAAATCAATTGCATCATCGACTCCATGCAAATTTCTTCATCGGATGTAGCAGTCCTGTAGTTTGCAGGTAATACAAAAACCATGTTTATAGAGGATGGAGCCCCAGCGTCATCAACTTTGACAGCTCTTCCTTATGCAAAATCTGGGATTCTTGCTCTATCGACTTCAACTTCATCGGCTTTAACAATCTTTCTTTTCACTCGCCAATCTATTGATGGTCCTTAAGTACCAAATTTGATCATCAATTCCTGCATAAAAGCAAATGAAAGAACGTAAAATGGAATACCAAACATAGAGGTAGTGGTTATTACTAATCATTTCCAAAAGTCTTGGTGAATATTTGTATGCAGTCAATTATGGACGAAAACCACCCGCCATGTGACAAAACACACCTCCGGCCAATCACACGCGAGTACAAGGATTGGAGGGCCCAGATGACAGTTTTAACTGACTTAAAGTAGGGCCAAACCATCCTAACCATAATGTGGGCCCATAGGACAGTGAACCAGTCGAAAGGAGGCACGAACGGGCTCGGCCGAGGTTCGACCGAACCATGGCTGGCTCCTCTCAGCCTCAGCTATCTAATGACGGTTGGAGGACATGTGGAGGCTTGAGAAGAGTTCGAGGAGAATATTCCTTTAAGCATATCCACTCTCTCAAGTCAGCTCACATTATAAATAGCTCCACCACTCCTCTCTTCCAATTGGCACTAACACCACACTTTACTATGGTAGTTTGATTAGAGAGTGAGGGGAAGCTCCGGAAGGAGTGCCCTGAAATATCACAGTTTACTCCGAGAATTTTATGGAGGAAAGTCGGGTTGTCAGTGTTCTTCCAACGGAGTTCCGGAGAGAAGCCGGGATTGCCAGACTTCTTCTCTCGCTTGTGCCTCGGTGGATGCCTTCTTTTGTAAAGTAAGTATTCAATTTTCCTTATGTTCATTAATTAATTTATTTAAGTGAGATATATCCTCATCGGTGCGGGTTCGTCGCTTAGTGTGCAGCTAAGTGCTCTAGTACTAGGACTCTGAATAAAGAAGGAAGTTCCTGCGCAAGGCTAGAGTAGTAATTAATAACATAGAGATGGTGTGTAGGTTAGAAATTATCTTCGTTTGTTGTGTGCTCCATGGAAAATGAGGCAGGTGGCAGGTGGTGACAGCATAGAGCTCAAAGTCGGACTCAGCCTGGTTGACCCTGGGGGGAGGGAGCTGGTGCCTGAAGCATGCGATAGAGTTTTACCTTTAACTTAACTTAATTAAAAGACATTGGAATCCTCTCTGGCCAACTATAAGCTATTGTGTCCTTGGGTTGAATCCTCTCTACACACACGTTCCTCGTGTTCGATACCCTTTGGTCACCCTAGGGGGAAATGCTCTATGGCGTCAGTGCGGTTGCGGATTTATCTGTGAATGTAAGAAATATCAACAGACATTTTTTGCGTCGTTGCCGGGGAACGGTTGTTGTATTATCTACGAGCTTGGTTCACCCTTGTATGTTTTCTTTTCTTTCCTTCTATTCCTTCCTTTCTCTTCTTACCTATCAAATAGCAGCCTTCTATTCAAAACCCGTCTGCTTCAACGGCCGAGTTCTTTGAGCCACCACAATCTTCAAAACTTATCCAGTCATCTTGCTATGAACTCAATCTTGGCTTTATAGCCATGGTTCGAGGACAGACCTTCTCGGGTAGTGAAAGTGAAAATCTGTATATTGATCTACGTGAATTTGAGCAATTGTGCTCATGCTTGTCAATTGCTGGCATGGCACTAGACACCTTGCAGTGGAAGTTGTTTCCCTTTTCTCTTATGGAGGAGGCGAAACGATGGTACACCCTTACGGTGAGCAAACTATATGGTGAATGGGAGGAATTGACAAGCATGTTATGCCTTGCTTTCTTTCCGTTAACAAGTGTAGCTTCTCTCCGTAGGGAGGTTCTCAATTTTCATCAGTATGAGAAGAAGTCCATTGGTGCAGCCTAGGCATGATTTTCCTTGTTAACTCAAGCCGGCCCTGACTTGTCTTTACCCGATCACATGCTATTGCAACACTTCCGTCTGGGTTAAGACAAGGAGTCTGCCATGTATCTCGAAGCTTCTATCGGAGGTTCGTTTGTGCACAAGACAATGATGGAAGGTAGAGAACTCTTGGATTGTATCATGCAGAATACCTCTTTCGCTCGTTGCGAAACCGTCCAAGAAATCGAGTACACACATGAGGAATCACTAGCGTTGAATCGGAGCCTTCTACCTCCACATCCCATGATTCAACCGTTGAATCCTGGTCTGAACCATAGGAATCGAAGGAAGAAGAAATTCAGCTTTCGGAATACCCATTCCAGTTTGAGGGTGACCTTTTCGAAGATTATGGAAACACCTCAAACTATTCTGTGCAAAAGAGACCACCGGTCCCGCGTAGTTGGAATAGGTCTCTTTGAACTAACTACTATCATGAGAGAAGAGTGGTTAAGGGATGCGGAGCTTTCATCTGAAGCAATTCGGATTAGCTCCCCATCCTTAAATCATTGCTTGTCTCATGAGAGAGGCCATGGTGAAAACTCTTTATAATCCCACTGTCGGAGCCAACGTTTTGTCTACATCCTTTGCACCTGTGTGCTTAGGGGATGAGCCATTGGTACCAACAGATAAGACCTTTCAGGATCCATCTGGTCCTATCATAGAAGGGTATGGGGTTATCTGCAGAGTGCCGATCCGGCACAACAATGTTGAGATCGTCCTTCATTTCCACGTGTTCGAAGTCTATGACTTTGACATTCTTATAGGCCATCCCATAGAAAACCTTTTCTTTGATGTGCCTAGAACCGGCGTTCTCAACATCAAGCTCGGGAAATTGGCGTTTTCCGTCCCGATCTCATGATCCAAAAATTCTTTGACGGAATCCATTCCTGAGTCTGAGCCAATTGAGAAAGTGTTGGCTATCTCTACTTTTGAGTCCCCTAAATCCCTCCTCAAAGATGATGCACTGCATTTGTCGAGGAAGAGGATGATCTTGGAGAGGTGATTGAGTTACCCAAAACCGATCCGCTTTCATGACCTCTAGTGGAGCTCAAACCTCTTCCTTCAGGCCTTCGCTATGGTTTTCTACATAGTGATACCGAGTCGTCCGTTATCATATATGATAAACCAACCGATGACGAATCTACCTAACTCATTTCCGTGCAAGAAAAACATAGTTTTGTTCTTGGCTACTAACTTCAAGATCTCAAGGTGATTAGTATGGCTCTCTGCACACATGACATCCCTTTAGATCCTTCTTGCACGCCCTCTCAGGAGCCGCAACGAAGGCTAAACAATGCGATGAGAGAAGTTGTGAAAAAAGAGGTCTTGAAACTTCTACATGCCGAGATAATCTATCCTGTGTCATATAGTGAGTGGGTCAGCCCAGTTCAGGTTGTGCATAAAAAGGAAGGTATGACAGTCATTGAAAACTCAAAGAACGAGTTAATCCCACACAATGAACTGTCACGGGATGGAGGATGTGCATTGATTATAAAAAGCTCATAAAGGCTACTAAGAAAGATCATTTCTGGCCGCCCTTCGTTGATGAGATGTTACAGCGGCTGGCAAACCACTCCTTCTGTTTTCTTGATGGCTATTCTGGCTATCATCAAATTCCAATCCATCCCAATGATCAAAGCAAGACAACGTTCACGTGCCCGTACGGAACGTATGCTTATCGGCGAAAGTCGTTCGGGTTGTGTAATGCACCCGTGTCATTCCAACAGTGCATGATGTTTATCTTCTCCGACATGATCGATCAAATCTTGGAAGTTTTTATGGACGACTTCTCTGTCTATGGAAAAACTTTTGACCATTGCTTGGAGAATTTAGATAAAGTCTTGCAACGATGACAAGAAAAGGACTTGGTACTTAATTGGGAAAAGTTTCACTTCATGGTTCGTGAAGGAATAGTCCTAGGACACTGTGCCTCTAAAAGGGGAGTTGAGGTGGACAAGGCTAAAATAGAGGTAATCCAGCAACTTCCACCTCCTTCCAATGTTTAAGGGATCCGTAGTTTCTTGGGTCATGCGGGGTTCTATCGTTAGTTTATTAAAGATTTTTCTTTAGTAGGTAGACCCCTCATTAGCCTGCTAGCTAAGGATGCTCCCTTTAACTTTGATGATGAGTGTCTAAAATCTTTTAACTATCTAAAAGAAGCACTCATTTTAACACCAATCATTCAACCCTCTGATTGGTTGCTTCCGTTTGAAATCATGTGCTATGCTAGTGATTATGTAGGGGTCGTTCTCGGTCAAACTAGAGATAAGAAACACCATGCTATCACATATGCTAGTAAAACGTTGAAAGAGCTCAGCTTAACTATGCTACAATTGAAAAGGAGCCCCTGGCCATGGTATACACTGATCATGTTGCATTAAAATACCTGCTCACTAAGAAAGATGCAAAACCTCGGTTAATAAGCTGGGTTCTTCTACTCCAAGAATTTGATATTTAAGTTAAAGATAAAAAGGGAGTAGAAAATTCCGTAGCAGATCATTTGTCGCGTATATTAATCACTAACATGCATGAGCTACTAATAAATGATTTCCTACGAGACGGCATGATACTAAGGGTGACAGATTCAAACCCGTGGTATGCGAGCATAGTCAATTTCATGGTTGCGGGATTTGTTCTGCCAGGAGAAAACAAAAGAAGACTCATTTATGAGAGACAAAGGCACAAATTCTTCCACGTGGTCTTATTTCCTCATTTCGGAACACCGCGGATGGTGATCAGTGAAGGAGGGTCTCATTTCATCGATAAGACCTTTCGTAACTTTTTATAAGAGCTTGGGGCACAACAGAATATTGCAACTCCATACCATCCCTAGAAAAGTGCTCAAGCAGAAACATCTAACAAGCATATCAAGAACATTCTGCAAAAAAGACCTTGAAAAGCACGGAAGTACAAGCTACTCGATGCTCTTTGGGCATATAGGACCGCATACAAGAGGCCCATCAATATGTCACCATACCAGCTCGTTTATGGAAAGATTTGTCATCTACTAGTCGAGCTGGAATACAAGGCACACTGGGCTATCCAGACTTGGAATATGGAATTGGGACAAGCCGGACGCAACTAACAACTGCAACTGTCAGAGTTAGAGGAATGGAGAACCAGCCTATCACAATGCCAGGATATATAAGTGGAAAACCAAAAGATGGCATGATAGGCGAATCAAGGTCAAGGAGTTTGAGCCAGGCAACAAGGTATTGTTGTTCAACTCAGGGTGAAGCTCTTCGGTCACGGAAAACTTCGGAGCAAATATCTAGGACCGTATACCATCATCGACACTTCATCACATGGAGCGGTCACACTGCAGGATGAGAAGGTAACGTCTTTAAGGTAAATGGTCATCATTTAAAAGTTTTCTTTGAACCAGTTGGAATTCCAAATCAGGAGTTAGATGTGGTAAATTTGGTTGAAACTGTCCCGAAGACTTCGAGGCTGGATCCTATCTAGCCCAAGCCCAATTATCCTGACTCCTGAGCCTCCATCCTCCACGCAAACAAGGTAAGTTAAGGTAAGTTTCCTTTCCTTCATTCAATAAAAACTAATAAATTAGTTGACTTACCGGGCTTCACTAGGTGAGTCCTTTGCTTTTACTTTTGTCTTTGTGTCTTTTGAAGCACCCCAAGTACAAGAACAAGTGTGGGGGTGATATTGTGCTCACACGATGCATTCACATACAAGATCACCCACGGCCGTGCTACGCCATGCACTAGCACATTCACGAGACGAGAGTAGCACAAGGTGACCCTGCTTTTTCAGGGTAAGAAGGGGTAGCTAGAGCCCTGCTTTTTCTAAGTAATAGCACCTTAGGATGGCATAGCCTTAACGTTAATGGCGAGGTACAAAAGAGGAAAGGCTTGCGGTGGATACCTAGGTACCCAGAGACGAGGAAGGGCGTAGGAAGCGATGAAATGCTTCGGGGAGTTGAAAATAAGCATAGATCCGGAGATTCCCAAATAGGTCAACCTTTTGAACTGCCTGCTGAATCCATGAGCAGGCAAGAGACAACCTGGCGAACTGAAACATCTTAGTAGCCAGAGGGAAAGAAAGCAAAAGCGATTCCCGTAGTAGCGGCGAGTGAAATGGGAGCAACCTAAACCGTGAAAATGGGGTTGTGGGAGAGCAATACAAGCGTTGTGCTGCTAGGCAAAGAGGTTGAGTGCCGCACCCTAGATGGCTAAAGTCCATTAGCCGAAAGCATCACTAGCTTACGCTCTGACCCGAGTAGCATGGGGCACGTGGAATCCTGTGTGAATCAGCAAGGACCACCTTGCAAGGCTAAATACTCCTGGGTGACCGATAGTGAAGTAGTACCATGATGAAAAGGTGAAAAGAACCCCCAGTGGGTAATGAAATAGAACGTGAAACCGTGCTAAGCTCCCAAGCAGTGGGATAGGAAAGTTGTGGACACCCGGAAATTATACCGTCCAATGCAATTTGTGACCACCACATAATTTTGATTGAGTGAGATACATACACGCATAAATAGCCACTCATATCTCAATGTGCCCATGAACACAAATTAACACCATTCGATATAAAATCCATAATGCCGAATAATGAGCAAAGGAGATATTGCTGGGACTCCGCATGCCTGTCAACTTCAGCCTGAGACATGCCCGTCAAACCACACGAAGGCGGCGACCAGATGTGTTACACATCTCAGGAGACTTGACTCAAATTGCAAGAGCTCTACAACATCTCAATTGTTCAAAATTCATACTCATGCTTAGCTAGTCCCCAGGAAAAGCGACTAGCCTTACACTTTCATCGCAAGCAATTGATAACCATCACAAATGCATAAACATGGATAACAGAACAGCAAGATACATATATTATAATGGGATTCAACAACCCATCATAACTATAGCAGCGGAAGTTTCATAAATTCACATAAGCAAAAATAAAACCTGTGGTTTGCCAACTATCCCACAAGGCAACCAACCGGGGCAAGAGTCAAGCTGAAAAGATTACTCACCACCCTCACTGCCCTCGGTAGGGTAGTAAGAACACTCAATTTCACCGGCATCCTGGTCTGAAAGTTGCAGACATCGGGTTAAGTACAAGAATGTACTCGTAAGACTTACTCATCATTATATATACATAGAACAAAGGAGTATGCAAGCTTCTACCTTAGAAGATGGCATAATGGTTCAAGTTTTGTTTAAAAGCTAATTTAGTTCAGCAAATAACAAGTTGTAAATACACAGTTTCTAACTTAGCAAAATCTGAAATTTAATCTCAAATAAGCACAACCCATGCTCTCATCACCATCCATGGACTTCCATTGTCCAACTATGGCTTCTCAACATATTCATTCCATATCTAAGACTAATCCAACCCATTTAACCCAGTTTGATGCTAACATAGACTGACTAACACATCAAGCGATTGTTATGTAACCGTAGACACGGCTATTCGAATAGTTTTACTCTGATCAGAGGGGTACATCTTTACCCACATGAAATGAACAAGAATCAAATGCTTTCACACGCACACATGTGTGACTCACAAGTGACACAAGCTCATAACATATCCTTTCCTAGTCACACCCCAACCACCTAAACCACGCCTGGGCCCCCGACGACTTAGCCACGTGCGTGCGTGATGTCGCTAAGGCGGGCTCACCATCGTAGGAGACACCCCCTACCAAAACCAGGCACACCTAGGTTCTCCAACGGAACAGCATCCTCACGATTGACCAGCGTAGCGTAGATGATCACAGTGCAACGTAGTACTAAGTCAAGCCGTCCCATACCGGCGTGTGGTAGTACGTAAGGTGCTTGAATAGATGTCAACATGTTCGGTCCTTAACAACCCAGACGAGGCTACTTGCATCAGGGAAAACCGCCATCCCTTCATCGCCCTATCACTCGTCCAAGTTAAAGCATATTTTCCATATGAACCATTTAGTGAAAGTAGTCAAATTTTATGCCCATAATCACAAATAGTGAATAAATTCAATCGATAGCTCCATCTATCGATTTTTAATACTAATAGACATAAGCATGGCTAAGCATCGATGAAACAAGAAAACATTCCCAAATATTTCTATCCCGAGGTTACAAGGATAAATGGCAACAACGAAACAAGGAAGGATATGCAGCAATTAGGTATAACCTAAAACTAACCATTACCGACAAGTTTGTAGTAAATCAACACATGCATATATATTGCTTTGCAATCAAATCATTTTAGCAAAATAGAGATTCTATATGCTTAGATGCTTGCCTATCTGCTGTGAGAAATCGCACTCAAATTCAGGATCTTGCTCCACATACTCCGGAACATCGGAATCTAAATAATCATAACGTACGATACAAATAAATATCCAAATAATACGAAGAATCCAAAATGCTCTAAAATGTATGAATTCTTCACAGTGAGTTAGTCATGTTTTAACCTGATTTTAAGTGAAGAAATTTCTATTTTATCATTGCTATTTTGAAAGTTATGAATTTTATAAGTTCAACTAAAAGAGAATTAGTTATTTGTTTAAACTTGTTTTAGGAGGTAGTTTTATCAAATTCCTTTTATCCAGATCAAAAAGGACATAATTCTAAGGTGAACTGCAGTGGATTCATAATTTTGAGATGAACTGGTAATTTTCTAGAGATTAAATAAGTCCTAGGTGAAAAATAAATGTTTTTATGTTATTCACAATTATAGTCACATTTTCTGTAAAGAATTTGGAAAAAAATTATTTTATAAACATAAACAGCACAAATTAAGGAATAGATGAAAATTTGGTTCACTAAATTTGGATTATAAATGAATTTTCTACAAATTTTACAAGTTATATAAATGTTACAAGTTATATGTTAACTATTTCATATTTGAATTTTTAGAAATAAATATCCTACTGTGAGCAGAAGATTTTATTATACAATATTAAATTCAAATTGTGAACCTACTGGAGTTGGTTTCATCTCAAAAGGAGTTATAATTAATTTGATATGAATCTTACATATTTGAGATAGAGCTTTCTTTATTTTCTTTAATTTTTTTTTCCAAAATAAAAATCATTGGGTCCACTGGTCAGCCTCTTGCTGTTTTGCAGAAAAACCTCTAGAGTTCTCAGAAATCAACCCGCACTACCCCACGTGTTTATGTCATAGTTTGTAAAGAATCACCGTTTTCTTTTATATTTACGGTTTAGTTCTTGACCCACATGTCAGTGATTTGTCAGTTTTTAAAACGTGGATTTAGTCAAATTTATAAAACGTGGTCCTTGGCAAGAGTGCACAGGCAGGGAGCTATGGCTGCAGATCGAGTGAGCTTGCCGCCGGCGAACGACACCTCGGATTGGGTCGCGGCCAAAAGCAAAAAGGTAGAGGGGACTCTTGCGAACCCGATGGTGGTCTACTCGTTGGTTTTGGTGGTCAGAATAGGTGTCAGCGACGGCGTGGGCGGCGGTGTCCCTCGGCATGCAACTGCATCCCGAGCTCTAGCTCAAATTAGCGCAATACCATGCATGCATAGGCTCCCTAGATGTCCTTGTATACTTAACAAAACATAAACATGGCTTGGAGTGATCGGATTGAAGATAATGGCCTTTGGTTCATCCCGGCGACGGCGGCGGCTTCACACGAACGACCATAGCACAATCCTCTCGATGGGCTGCCATGCATGCGAGTGGGTGATGTTAGATAGGTCTTGAGGATTCTCCATGCGCGACGAAATGGACGGAGGCTCACCAGGAATGGTGGAATCGATGGAGATGGCCGGCGGTTGGATTTGAGGAAAAAGGAGTGGATCTCCTCGACGACGGCGGCGTGGTTCAATTCCTTTGGCCGTCAAGCCCCTAGGACCTTGGCGATGTCGGAGACGTGAGGGCTCGGCCGGGGATGCGTTAGGTCGATGGGAACAGCGAAGCGACGAGCAGTAGTGGTGCTCGGTGCGCGTTCCAGGACAGCGAGGACGTAGTCCGCGTTCCCGTCCAACCGCTGCATGGAATAAGACGAAATTAGATGAAACGGAGACGGCATCGAGAGTAGGTTGAGGAACGCAAGACAGGAGAGGGCGACCGTGGCTCATCGGCGCTGGCGGCGGTTGTTGTCTTCACTGCCGGCGGCGAGATTGAGATGGAATTGGAGAGTTGAAGTTCTCCCTCTCAATTCCTTCGGTTCAAGAGTGGAGAATGGAGTGTGGCGATTGAGCTGGGGAAGATAGAGGGCGAGATCAGCGGCGGCCACGTCCCTGGACACGCGTCGACGCGCTCCTGTGCATGGCCGGCGCCCTGTCCTCTTGGTCTCTCTCTCTGTTTCTGTTCTTGTCGGTTGGGGAGGGTGGACTGAGGTGAGGGCAAGCTGATGAGGCTGCCATGTGGGCCCAGGGCGGTACAAACACAGGCAGAGCGAGAGAGATGGGTAGGTTTCTTGGTGACTACTGTACAAACAATTTAGAAAAGATTTTCATATGTATTTCTCCCTCCCATCTTTATAATTCCACAATTTAATTTGTGTGCATGATAAAATAAGGTGGATTTTTCTGGAGACAGGTAAAAATACCTAGGTTCCATTTTCTTTGGTTTCACCCAAAAATAATCTATATTTTAATCTCAAGAAAATAAATATGTTCATTTTAGCCGAAATTGCTTTGAATTTTTAAAAGGTCCAAACCTACAAAATAAATTCTGGAAAAATTATATTAATTCCTGATAAATATATTAGTATTTTAATAAATTATATACTCTATACATTTTCATGTGATAAAATACACATATGAGATGTCTATTGATTTTGCCGATTAGAGTTTAGAATTAAACTATAATTTGACTGCTTTGACCTAATTATTTCGGGTATCAAATGTACATAATAAATTATACCAAAATTTAAGTGAGATATATATATTGAATAGTATCTACATGAATTTCCCCATGATTTTATATTGCACCAATTATTTTAAATATTCACTAAGCTTATCTTTACATATATGTTTCCTATTATAAAATATAATTAAATGATTGCAAAATTATAGATGGATGATTCTTGACCTAATATGATGTTGTTGGGCATGATTTATACTTTTAGTTACTCAACTTCATATATTTCATATATATATCTCCTTGTAAAAATACATTAAGTATTTGCTTCAAGTTTTTAAGTTAATGCTCATGAGTCCTAATATGAAATGCTAGTAAAATCCATAAACAAGAAAAAGAACTCAAATCTCAACAATACATCATGCAATTACATGCACACATTATGTTTTATTTTCTTTCTTTGAGCAATCAAGAAAAAGTTTTAAATTAATCACGAATTTGTAAATCAAAACTAGTATTATTAATCGCCCAGGGTTTTCGTTGGAAAATTTTAGTGTTTCTAAATCACAAAAATCATTTTCAATATTTTAAATGCAAAAGTTGAAATTTAGAATTTTGGGTATGTTACAAAAGTGATCTCTGACCGCGTGCCTGTTGAAGAATGAGCCGGCGACTCATAAACAGTGGCTTGGTTAAGGGAACGGAACCCACCGGAGCTGTAGTGAAAGCGAGTCTTCATAGGGCGATTGTCACTGCTTATGGACCCGAACCTGGGTGATCTATCCATGACCAGGATGAAGCTTGGATGAAACTAAGCAGAGGTCCGAATCGACTGATGTTGAGGAATCAGCAGATGAGTTGTGGTTAGGGGTGAAATGCCACTCAACCCAGAGCTAGCTGGTTCTCCCCGAAATGCGTTGAGGCGCAGCAGTTGACTGGACATCTATGGGTAAAGCACTGTTTCGGTGCGGGCTGTGTGAGCGATACCAAATCGAGGCAAACTCTGAATACTAGATATGACCCAAAAATAACAGAGGTCAAGGTCGGCCAGTGAGACGATGGGGGATAAGCTTCATCGTCAAGAGGGAAACAACCTGGATCACCAGCTAAGGCCCCTAAATGACCGCTCAGTGATAAAGGAGGTGGGGTTGCAAAGACAGCCAGGAGGTTTGCCTAGAAGCAGCCACCCTTTAAAGAGTGCGTAATAGCTCACTGATCGAGCGCCCTTGCGCTGAAGATGAACGGGGCTAAGCGATTTGCCAAAGTTGTGGGATGTCAAAATGCATCGGTAGGGGAGCGTTCCGCCTTAGAGGGAAGCAACCGCGAAAGCGGGGGTCGACGAAGCGGAAGCGAGAATGTCGGCTTTAGTAACGAAAACGTTGGTGAGAATCCAATGCCCCGAAAACCCAAGGTTTCCTCCGCAAGGTTCGTCCACAGAGGGTGAGTCAGGGCCTAAGATCAGGCCGAAAGACGTAGTCGAATACCTCTTCCGCTGTTGGTACGAAGGGACGGAGGAGGCTAGGTTAGCCGAAAGATGGTTTATGGGAAGAGGTGTTCACCGCAAGGCCTCCACCGCAAGCCTTTCCTCTTTTGAAAACTACTTAAAAACCTCTGGACAATTTCGAAATCAGGCCAAGCGTCTTAATACATATGCAAAAAAATTCATTATTGGCCCACCATTGATTAGAAGATTTAACTTGTATGAATCGCTATTGGTTTGATATGAATAACGGCAGTTGTTTCAGTATGTTAAGGATACAGATGTATCCACAATTCATTTAGAGTTACTTAATAGCATATGCTATGTTTCATTTTGCTAAATGATATTTCTTATACCATATCTCTATCCCGTGAAATTCTCGAGCCGAAAGATGGATGCATATGCTATGTTTCATTTTGCTAAATGATATCAATTAAACGGTGTACCAATTCCATAAATTGGATATAGCAATAAATAAATCAGCAAAATTCTTTTATTTTAGATAGAAGAAACTTTTCTTCTATCTAAAATAAAAGAATGTACCCTTCTATCCAAATCCAATTTGCATCGATAAAATAAATCCAAATTCCAGTAGTAGATGAATAATTGCAAATTTTTGTGTGTACGAGATTAGAATAACTTCAAAATAACTGACATAGTTTTTTATTTTTCCTGATCAGAAAAATACATGAAAAAGAAAGGAGGTAGAAAAATTTTTGGATTTATGGTTAAAGAAGAAAACTGGGGTTCTGTTGAATTTCAAGTATTCAGTTTCACCAATAAGATACGGAGACTTGCTTCACGTTTGGAATTACACAAAAAAGATTTTTCATCAGAAAGAGGTATCCGAAGACTTTTGGGAAAACGTCAACGTTTGCTGGCTTATTTGGCAAAGAAAAATAGAGTACGTTATAAGAAATTAATCAGTCAGTAGGATATTAGGGAGCGGTAATTTCATCGTTCGAATTTTTTTCTTATTTTATTAGTAGTCTTAGATTTTGCATTTTGATGAGCCTCGTTTTGAGGAATTCATGGAATAATCCATTTTCATGGAATAATGAATTAAGGAAGAAAGGGTATGAGTCTACCGCTTACAAGAAAAGATCTCATGATAGTCAATATGGGCCCTCACCACCCATCAATGCATGGTGTTCCTCGACTGATCGTTACTCTCGATGGTGAAGATGTTATTGATTGTGAACCCATATTAGGCTATGTACACAGAGGAATGGAAAAAATCGCTGAAAACCGAACTATGGCAGGACATAGGGGAATTCCTTAAGAAAGAAAAAAGAATAAGAACACAGATACATAACATAAAAAAAAGAATAAATAAGACAAAATTCGACCCCCCCCCCCTACATATTTAATTTCTTCTCCTATACAAAAACTAGCAAGACCTACTCAATTGGTAATTCCATCAATGACACCCTTGTCGAAAAACTGCATTAGTTCAGTTAATCCTCTTATACCCAAGATAAAGGTCCTAGTATAGAAAATATCTATATAACCGCGATTATATGACCAACTATATATCTTTTATTTTAGTTGATGGAAAAAATACTTTTTCGACCCCCTTTTACAAAGGAATTTATTAAATCCAAATTCTGAAAAAAAGAGTAAGCAGATCCATAAAACATATATGCTATGAATAGACCAAAAATAGCTAGACTTACAGAAGAAATTGCATTAGTGATAAATTCAAATGAATTTATGGAAGAATTAGAACTTTTTTGGAAAAAGTTGATTGAGGGAGTTAGCCACTTTGATAATATGGTTAATTCTCCTATTTCATTATCAAAATGGATTCCTATAGATCCAATGAACAAAGTACAAAGCAGTAATATAAGAAGAGGAAATAGCATATCCTGGTTTATGAGGATAGACAAAAGTGTTTTCAGTCCCCAATGAAGTACTAAAGGACCCTATCCTATTTCCTGTATTAACATGAATTTTGGATAGATTTTGTGAAAAAAAAGAAACTCCACTCTTCGCTGTTAATAAAACGAAATCTCTATTAACTCCTTTAGATATCCTTTTTCCCCATAACGATATTGAATACAACGAATGCTTTTTAGTACTGCTGTAATTTTTAAAATGAACACGCAAATACCCATCAAAAGTAAGTAAATACATCCGAAACATATAAAACGCAGTTAATCCTGCAGTAAAAGCAGCTATTATTCCAAAAAAGGGTGAATATAACCAACTATTACTAAGGATTTCATCTTTGGACCAGAAGCAAGCAAGAGGTGAAATACCACAAAGAGAAAGGGTACCCCATAAAACACAAGTTCTTGTCATTGGAATGTATTTTCTTAAACCACCCATAAGAACCATATTCTGACTTTTATCTGGTGAATATCCAACAAGAGGTTCCATTGAATGAATAACAGATCCGGATCCCAAGAACAATAAAGCTTTCGAATAAGCATGAATGATCAAATGGAATAAAGCAGCTTGATAAGAACCTATACCTAGAGCTAACATCATATAACCCAATTGAGACATTGTAGAATAGGCTAAGCTTCTTTTAATATCTCTCTGAGCAAGAGCTAAAGTGGCTCCTAAGAAAAGTGTTAGTGTACCTATTAAAGAAATGAAACTCATTATCAAAGGTAGGGATATGAAAAGAGGAAGAAGTCGAGCTATAAGAAAAATCCCCGTAGCAACCATAGTTGCTGCGTGTATAAGAGCTGAAATGGGGGTGGGTCCTTCCATAGCATCGGGTAACCATACGTGAAGAGGGAATTGTGCCGATTTCACAACTGCACCAAGGAATAATAAAAAAGCACACAAAATAGTAAAGCAAGGAGTTAATCTCATTAGTAGGAATCCAGTTGTTAGCTATTTTAAACAAATCCCGAAACTCTAAACTACCTGTTATTCAAAAAAAACCTAGAATTCCTAATAACAGACCAAAATCCCCTACACGATTAGTTACAAAAGCTTTTTGACAAGCACTCGCTGCAATTGGCCGTGTAAACCAAAAGCCTATCAATAAATAGGAACAAATTCCCACAAGCTCCCAAAAAAAATAAATTTGTATCAAATTGGAACTAGTAACCAATCCCATCATGGAAGTATTGAAAAAACTTATATAAACAAAAAATCCCAAATATCCCTCATCGGGAGACATATAATTGTCAATATAAATAAGAACCAGGATTCCTACAGTAGTGATTAGTATTAACATAATAGAAGTAAGCGGGTCGATTAAGTATCCAAATTCTAAGGAAAAATCATTATTGACGGTCCAAGACCATACATATTGATAGATAGAACTTACATTTATTTGTTGAATAGACAGGTGAACTGAGAATACCATAGCTATACTTAAAAGTAAAACACTAGGAAAAGCCCATATGCGACGAAGATTTTTTGTTGCTGTCAGAATAAGAAAAAGTCCAAACCCCATTGACATAATAACTGGAAGTGGGAGAAGAGGGATTACCCATGCATATTGATATGTATGTTCCATAAGAAAAGAAATTGCAATTTTTACTTGAAAATTTTACTTCAATTTTTCTATAAAATTGAAAAAAAGTTTCTGATTCACCAAACTAATTCTTATCTATTTCTAAAAGAATAAAAAAATACTAGAATTCTTAATTTTTCAAAAATTTTCTCATTGAAACAATCAAAAAATAAGAATAGGTTTTGTTGGTTAAAGTCAAAAAGTTAATGAAAGAACTTTGTTACCTAGTTATTACCTAAAGAAGGACTTTTATTAAAATACAAAAAAAGATTGAATCATTTTACTTTAATATTTTTTTGTATTAAAATGAAGCAGCTCCCTTGTTTCGTAACTCAAATTGATTGGAATTCAATTCTGCAATACCCTTCTGAACTTAATTAACTATTTGATTGAATTTTCCCTTCCTTTTATCCTCCTGTCTTATATGGGGGATAGGCCCCCATACCTTATATCTGTATATGGAGAGTATACTTGATATCTGTATATGGAGAGTATACTTGAAATATAAATTGATTTAAATAGAAAACCTTTGTATATATTCTATATTATTAAAACAAAGTGTAAAAAAATATATAATATGTTAAAAAACTCTTGTCTTATCCACATTAGACAAAATGAAGTAAAAAAGAATTCAGAATTTCAATATCTTTTAGTATCTAAGTATAAATACTAAGAAAAAGAAGAAAGACGGATTGACTTGCGGCAATAGATGTCTTTCACATACAACTAGAAAAAAGTAATTTCCTTTTTGAATGGCAGTTCCAGAAAAACGTACTTCGATGTCAAAAAAGCGTATTCGTAAAAATCTTTGGAAGAAAAAGACTTATTTTTCCATAGTACAATCTTATTCTTTAGCAAAATCAAGATCATTTTCTGGCGCCAGCGAGCATCCAAAACCAAAGGGTTTTTCTCGGCAACAAACAAACAAATAATAAGGTTTTGGGATAATATGAATTAACCTATCCCAAAAAAATTCCAATTATTTAATATGAATAATTAGGATTAATTAATGATTGTACTTTTATGTGTCGAATTCCTCGGTACAATATTCTTAGAACAAACCTCTCTGATATATAAAAAAGGGTTTTTGATATACTGTGACCTAAATATTCTTTTCCTATCAATGAACTTTTCGTAATAGAATCCGTATAATAAATAAAAAAGGGGGATTCTATTATGAAAAGTAGAGTATTCCTGCAATAAGACTTACAACTTCTACCTATCTTATCCTAAATTAACAAAAAAAATAGTTCTATATTGCAACTGAGAAAAAATTGTTCCAACTCTTTCAAACTTTGTTTCTATTGGGCAAAGCAAGAATTTTTTTCTTAAAAAATTCGCAACGATACTACCAAACGAAATCTATTTTAATGAAGATTCTAATGTCCTAAATTCTATGGACTCTTCGAATCTCGACGATTCACGAGAAAGTAACTTAATATTCTTTTAATAAACCTGTTATTTCAACTTAGCCGCCATGGTGAAATTGGTAGACATGCTGCTCTTAGGAAGCAGTGCTCAAGCATCTCGGTTCGAGTCTGAGTGGCGGCAGTCTCGAAAAAGAATACAATAGATTATAAAATAAAATGGATTCAATTCGAAATTTCCAATTTTGTAATGGGACCTTCTCCTTATGCTATTTGCAACTGTAGAACAGATACTATCTCATATTTCTTTCTCAACAATTTCAATTGTGATTACGATTCATTTGATAACCTTATTAGTTCGTGAACTTGGGGGATTACGTGATTCTTCAGAAAAAGGAATGATAGCCACTTTTTTCTGTATAATAGGATTCTTAGTTTCTCGTTGGGCTTCTTCGGGACATTTTCCATTAAGTAATTTATATGAGTCATTGATCTTCCTTTCATGGGCTCTGTATATTCTTCATATGATTCATAAGATACAGAACTCTAAAATGATTTAAGCACAATAACTACGTCGAGTACTATTTTAACGCAAGGCTTTGCCACGTCAGGTCTTTTAACTGAAATGCATCAATCCACAATACTAGTACCTGCTCTACAATCTCAGTGGTTAATGATGCATGTCAGTATGATGTTACTAAGCTATGTGACTCTTTTGTGCGGATCCTTATTATCCGCCGCTCTTCTAATCATTAGATTTCGAAAGAATTTAGATTTCTTTTCGAAAAAGAAGAAAAATGTTTTGCTTAAAACATTTTTCTTTAATGAGATTTAATATTTCTATGCAAAAAGAAGTGCTTTAAAAAGCACCTTTTTTCCTTCATTTCCAAATTATTACAAATATCAATTAATTGAGCATTTGGATTCTTGGAGTTATCGTGTCATTAGTCTAGGGTTTACCCTTTTAACCATAGGTATTCTTTGTGGAGCAGTATGGGCTAATGAGGCGTGGGGATCCTAAAGAAACTTGGGCATTTATTACTTGAACCATATTTGCAATTTATTACATAGTAGAACAAATCCAAATTGGAAGGGTACAAAGTCAGCGTTTGTAGCTTCCATAGGATTTCTTATAATTTGGATCTGTTATTTTGGTATCAATCTATTAGGAATAGGTTTACATAGTTATGGTTCATTTACATTACCCATCTAAATGATTACATAACATAAAACCTTAATGAAATGGGAAAAACTTCCATTTTTGTGTTTGATTTGAGAACCCCTTGAACGCCTTCTCAAAGGGTTCTCAAAAATTCGAGATAGATCTAATTAGACTCTTTTACTTTTTTCTGAATTTTTAAGTATTTCCACTATGGAATATAGAGCGGACTAGTAGAAGAAAAAAAATCCTATTTAGGATAATAATTGCATAACAGAGCCTCTACCCTGTCAATGGATAGCGAGAGAATAAAATCTGGATAAATACCGATTCCTATTACTGGTAAAAAAGATACAGATTAAAAGAAAGAGTTCTCGCGGGCCAGAAACCATAAAATTTTCGTTTGGAACATGAAATAGCTTGTATCCATAGAACATCTGTCGTAACATAGATAATAAATAAATAGGAGTTAATATCATTCCAATTGCCATAACAAAAGTAATTAGTATTTTTGGCATTAACAGAAATTTTGGACTAGTAATTAGTCCAAAAAATACTACTAATTCCGCAACAAAACCGCTCATTCCTGGTAAGGCAAGAGAAGCCATTGAAAAGCTACTAAACATGGTAAAAAATTTTGGCATTGGGATAGAAACCCCTCCCAGTTCTTCGAGATAAACAAGGCACATTCTATCACAAGCCGTTCCCGCTAAGAAAAAAAGTGTAGCCCCAATAAATCCATGGGATAATATTTGTAAAATAGCTCCATTGAGTCCAATGTTGGTTATGGAACCAATTCCTATAATAATGAAACCCATGTTAGAGACAGAGGAGTAGGCTATTCTTTTTTTGAAATTTCGTTGTCCAAGAGAAGTTGAAGCTGCATAGATTATTTGCATCGCTCCTATTATTACTAACCAAGGGGAAAATAGATAATGAGCATGAGGTAACAATTCCATATTGATCTGAATCAATCCGTATGCTCCCATCTTTAATAGGATTGCCGCTAAAAGCATACATGTACTGTAATGCGCTTCCCCATGGGTATTTGGTAACCACGTATGTATGGGTATAATTGGCAATTTGACAGCATAAGCAATAAGGAAGCCAAAATAAAATAGTATTTCCAATGTTGCAGGGTATGATTGATTAATTAATCTTTCCAAATCTAATCTTGGTTCGTTGGAACCGTATAAGCCCATACCTAGAACTCCGGTTAAGAAAAAAATAGAACCACCTGCAGTATACAAAATAAACTTTGTAGCTGAATATTGACTCCTCTTTCCACCCCCCCCCACATGGATAAAAGTAAGTAAACAGGAATTAATTCTAACTCCCACATGATAAAAAAAAGTAAAAGGTCTCACGAAGAAAATAATCCTATTTGACCGCTATACATTGCTAGCATGAGGAAATAGAATAATAGGGAATTCCGGGTAACCGACCAAGCTGCTAAAGTAGCTAAAGTAGTCATAAATCCTGTCAATAAAATAGATCCTAATGAAAGTCCATCGATTCCCAATCTCCAGTGGAAATCGAAGACATCTATCTATTTAGAATCCTCTTTTAATTGGATTAAGGGATCCTCCAATTGGAAATGATAACAGAATGCATAAGTCATTAGAAGGAATTCTAATAAACAAATAGACATAGTATACCACCTAACAATTTTGTTTCCCCTATGAGGTAAAAAGAAAATTAATGAACCTGCAAATATCGGCAAAACAACAAGTATTGTTAACCAAGGAAAAGAATTCATGATAAAGCGATAAAGACAAGATACGTTTTGACCAGAAAAGCCCGTGCTCGATTATTTTGAGCACATGCTTCTTCGGTAAAGAGGAATCAGACGATTCAAGTGGAATTTTTTGTAAAGTATCAATAAGATAGAGCCATGCTGCGGGCTGTCTCTGGTCCTAAATAAACGTGGACACTTAAAAAATCTGTTTGGCAGGCGGATTCGCATCTCTTACAACCCACACAATCTTCGGTTCTCGGCGCGGAAGCAATTTGCTTGGCTTTACATCCATCCCAAGGTATCATTTCTAATACATCTGTTGGACAAGCTCGTACACATTGAGTGCATCCTATACATGTATCATAAATTTTTACGGAATGTGACATTGGATCTATAAATTTTCCTTTTCAACATAAAAATTTTCGATCTGGTCAAAATGAAATTAGTACTATATCAATCATTAGTACTATATCAATCAAATGTATTGTAGACACTAGACGAAGCAATGGTTTATCCAAACTTCAACAAATAATGCAATATATTTCTTAATCCATTTGTGAGAAAGCATGAAAAGAGCCAAGAGACTTGAATTTGGGCTTCAACATCATAATTATATGAATTGTATATACGAATTCGAATTAGCCAATAAATTGGCTATTGTCTTTTCAATATAAATTATTGCAATATTCAAATTGCAATATCAATGAATTGCAAAAAATTAACCAAGTAAAAATGAATACTATGGAATAACCTACTCAAAAAATAGATATTCTCAAATAATAAATAGTATTCATGTTAATATTTCATAATATTATATGTATCCTTTGTTTAGAAGATTCTATGTCTAATTATTCAAAAAATTAGATTGATTGATGCGAGTTGATTTCCTATTACGATGGATGAAAGAAAGAATGGATAATCCAATAGCTGCTTCAGAAGCCGCAAGGGCTATAACAAAAATTGCGAAAATGTCTCCTTTTAATTGGCGACTATCAAATAGATCAGAAAATCTTACGAGATTTAGATTAATTGAATTCAGTATAAGTTCAAGGCATATTAGAGCTCTAACTATGTTTCGACTTGTGATCAATCCATAGATACCGATCGAAACTAAATAGACACTCAAAAAAAGTACATGCTCAAACATCATTAACTAACTCCTTATCAATCTCGATTCATTTCAATATGAGGACAAGAATTGAACCGATTGAATTAATTAGAATAGAACAATTACACAACAAAAGAGAAAAGAAGGTATTTGTTGGCAGTAGATGGGTTTTACTAAATCAAAATTGTGGTTCTTTAGTGATTTATTTTAGATTTGAAATTCTTATAATTTTGACTCATTCTAAGTATTTCTTATTGCCGAGCCATAGTAATTGCACCTATTAAAGAAACTAGAAGAATTATGGAAATGAGTTCAAATGGAAGATAAAAATCGGTTGCTAAATGAATCCCAATTTGTTGAACATTATTTATGAGACCCTGTTGTACTATTTGGTTTGATCTTGTAGTCCAAAGAATTCCATACCATGACGTATCTGGGATAGTAGTCATTAGTGAAAAAGGAATAGTTATACAAACAAGTGAAGTGAACCCATCTCCAATAGTCCAAAAATTCTTATCTTTAGACCATTCTGAGCCATTTATGAACATTACGGCAAATATGATCAAGACATTTATAGCTCCCACATAAATAAGAAGTTGTGCCACAGCTACAAAGTAGGAATTCAATAAAATATAGAATAAGGATACACAAACAAGAACTAATCCTAGCGAAAAAGCAGAAAAAGTTGGGTTGGTAAGTAATACCAACCCTAGACCCCCTAGTAGAAGAACAAATCCCTCAAATAGCACAAGAATTTCATGTGTTGGCCTAGATAAATCCATTATGGAAAAGAAGAAATTAATAGTATAAATTTTTTCATGAACTGATTAAAACTAAAAGATTCAAGGAAGAAAAAAGGGATTAGGAAATTTTTTTATATTGTATATAAGTTCTTTCTATAGTTAGAAATCACATCACGAAAATCTACTCTGATTTAAAATCAGGAATAATTTGCAATAAGCAGTAGGTATTCATTTTTCTTTCTAGTTACTAAAGAACTTTTGGATTCTGACAAAAAAATTCTAGTAATCAGTAATTGTTCTTGAATTCCAAGATTTTTCTTCGTCTATTTTACTTTGAGTTGAATTCCTAATTGTTTGAATTGTGTTATCTCCCATTATGGAGATTGGTAACCGACTCAAAGCAATTTGATTGTAATTCAATTCATGATGATCATAAGTAGAAAGTTCATATTCTTCAGTCATTGATAAACAGTTTGTCGGACAGTACTCAACACAATTACCACAAAATATACAGACTCCGAAATCAATACTATAATTAAGCAATTGTTTCCTTTTAATATCCTTTTCGAATCTCCAATCCACAAGAGGTAGATCTATAGGGCATACGCAAACACATACTTCACAAGCAATACATTTATCAAATTCAAAGTGGATTCGCCCCCGGAAACGCTCCAATGTAATTGATTTTTCATAGGGGTAGTGAATTGTTATAGGTAAACGATTTGTGTGGGATAAGGTAATTATGAAACTTTGACCAATGTACCTTGCTGCGCGTATTGTTTGTTGACCATAACTCATGAACCCAGTTACCATAGGGAACATATTCGAAATATCTATGAAAAAGGTATGTTTCTTTCTCTTGTTTGAGAGAACTTTTGTGTTGAAAATATTCTTACTGTTATTGTATAACCTTTATTTATAGTGAAACAAGTTGGGAAGAAGTTGTTAATAACAGATTGCCCAGAGAAATAGGTAAAAGAAATTTCCATCCAGGATTTAATAACTGATCCACTCTCATCCTGAGTAAAGTCCATCTTATTTGATAGAAATGAAGAGAAATAAATAAGCTTTAGTTAATATAATAAAGATACCCATTGTCATTTCTAAAATTCCAATGATTTTATTCATTTGGAAAAATTCAAAAAAGGATATATAGGGAATAGACAAATTCCACCCGCCTAAGTAGAGAACTGTTACAAATAAAGAGGAAACTAATAAATTTAGGTAAGAAACAAGATAAAATAAACCATATTTGATACCAGAATATTCCGTTTGATAACCTGCTACTAATTCTTCCTCTGCTTCTGGTAAATCATAGGGTAATCTTTCACATTCCGCTAAAGAAGAAATTAGAAAAACCAGAAAACCTATAGGCTGACTGTAATGTACCAAAAATTCGAATTTCGGATTTTGACTTCAGCTAAATAATAAAAATGTGTTTTCGAGTTGAGGACCAAAATTTTTTGAATATACAACCTAGGTAAGGTTAAACTAGCTAGTGATTATGTGCAAAGTTGCGAATGACTTAAAACTTCTTCCTTCTCCAATTTATTTGATATGTAAAATATTTTCATCAAATAGGTTGTGTGATGAGGACACAACTAGCTCAGATATAACCATGACTACCTTGTGTATTAATCAGCCAAAGGTTAACCAGTTCTACATAAGATTTACTTGTTATATTTTTGAACATACGTTGCTACACAATGAGTTTTGTTTGTTTTCGTTTGCAGAGGTACTTGCTTGGATGAAGGAAAAGAAGCCGAGCATAATGAATGCATGGAATATCAAAGAAGTTGATTGGGGACCAAACCAAGACCTTCTCCAAGTCGATTTCGGGTGCAATTCGGAGTCCAGGACCAGTCTGCACTAAAACGGGCGCTCAGGTCGCATACGTGCTCGGATTGGGGCATTCTTTATATGGATGGAAAGCTAAGAAGATAACCTTTCCAATGGTTCTAGTCCCATGTCCAAATTCGTTACGAGTCATCAGGAATTGACCGAACAAGTTGACATTCAGAGTCAGTCCCGACGCTGCGATGCCGTATTTGGGCCTTTGGCCCGTGTATCGTGTTGGAGCCCATTAGGGTTGCATCAAGGGGTGCTTGCACGACCCTAAACTCCATATATCAGTAGCCGTCGCTATCTTTAGGTTTTGGGTTTTGCTTAGATTAATCTGTCAAGAACAGTTTCGCCGCTAGATCGGTTTGTAAGACCCCAACTTGTGAGCTTAATCATTCATCTGCAATTTTGGTTGTATTCTATCTCGTTCTTGTTTGTGTTCTTCGATTGGCAAACAGGGATTAGCCTTCTCGGCGAGGTCACCCGCGTTTCGACACGGGTGATAACCAGAGGAGACGTGGTGCTGCGATTGCGGGGCTCAAGAGCGTGCGCGTTCAAGAAGCCGGATCGATTTGTGTCGCGACTCCGTCCAAATCGTTGTTTATCAGAACCTTTCGGAAGGTCGAGAACTCTAGTGCACATCAAGTGGTATCACTGTGTGATTTGAGTCCTTTTAAATGTTTCTAGATCTTGGATGCATTTCATAATAGGTCTCATGAGCATAATTGAGGATACATATTAATCATCTATAATAAAAGCATTTTCCTAAATGCCACCGTAAGTACCATTAGTCTAACTCAAATATATACACACTAGTGCATAAGGATCTTGTGAGTTTGAGCATGGTGAATAGAAATTAAAGCCTGACAACATCATCTCTGGTTAATTACAAGTCAAAATAGAATTTTACAATCATTTAAATATATATTTAAAATAAGAATACTTAAAGGTAGGTGAACTCATTGAATATTTAAAAATAATTGGTGCAATATAAAATCATGGGGAAATTCATGTAGGTACTATTGAATATATATATCTCACTGGAATTTTGGTATAATTTAATATGTACATTTGATACCTCAAATAATTAGGTCAAAATAGTCAAATTATAAATTATTTCAAAACCCTAATCGGCAAAATCGATACACATCTCATATGTGTATTTTATCACATGAAAATGCATAGAGGAAATAATTTATTCAAATACTAATCTATTTATCATGAATTAATATAATTTTTCCAGAATTTATTTTATAGGTTTTGACCTCCTAAGAATTCAAATCAATTTCAGCTGGACTGAATTTCTTTATTTTCCTGAGAATAAAATATAAGGAATTTTTGTGTGAGACCAAAGAAAATGGAATCTAGGTATTTTTGTCTACCTCCAGTAAAATCGACATTAATTTATCATGCACACAAATTAAATTGTGGAAGTATAAAGAAGGGAGAAAGAAGGGAAAAAATCCTAAAACTCTCCAAACAGTGTGTTCACCAAATTACCTACCCATCTCTCTCACCTTTCCCTTGTTTACATTGGCCTGGACCTACCTGACAGTCTCGTTGGCTAGCCCTCACCCTTGTGCACCAACACTCCATCGCTCAAGTTGAGAGAGAGTGAGAGACAGAGAGCGGGAGGAAGCGGCGCCGGTGGTGCTCGACGCGTGTCCGTCGTCGTGGCAGCCGCCAAGGTTACCCATATCCTCTCCAGTGTATCGCCGCCTCTTCCATTTCGCAACTGTGAAGACCAAGCTGAGAGGGAGAGCTTCGGTGCCCCTACTTCTCCTCTATCTCCATCGCCGGCCGTGGGAACGACGACCGTCGCCATCGCCACCAAGCCGCGGTCACCCCTCCTCTTCCTGTGTTCTGTCACTCCCATGAGGTGCTGATTCCATCCCTTCTAACTCCATGTCATGTCTTGCAGCTACCTCGCCGGAACACCGCCGTGCCCACGAGAGCTCCAGAGCGCCGCCGCTACGGCAGCATTGTTGTCCGTCCAACTCCGTCCAAATCAGGCCAAATCGTCGCTCCATCGTCTTCATCTCGACCCCAGGAGCTAGCCGACCGAAAGAATCGAGCTAGGACGCTGTGAACTCGGAGATCGGCCTCTTCTTCCCCAAATCCGGCCGTCGGACTCCATCGCCAAATCCTCCTTCTCCAGTCGCTGAGCCACTAACGAGCGGGCCCCACTTAATTAAGCGCTAGGGATTCGGCTTAGCAAAGATTTAAAACTTGCAAGGTTTAATCTGTAAGATTTTGTAGTACGACATATGGGACCAAGGACTGATTAGCAATATCTAAAAACTTCAGGGACTCTTAATGGTAACTGTATTAGCACGTGTCAGGGACTGCGGGTTGAATCCTAAGAACCCTAAGGGCCTTTTTGCATATTGGCCAGAGGCTGACCTGTGGACCCAAGAATTTATATTTTGGAAATATAAAAGGAAATGGATAAATCTTTATCTTTTCAACTGAAAATCATCTCAAACTTGTGAAATTCATATAAAATCAAATATAACTCATTTTGAGGTGAAACCAACTTCAGTAGGTTCAAAAAAATGTGAACTTTAATATTATAGAATAAAATTCTATGCTTACAGTACAATATTTATCTCTAAAATTGCAAATAAAAATAGTTAACACAGGACTTGTAAAATTTGTAGAAAATTCATTTATACTCTAAATGGACTAAACTAAATTTCTGTAGAATCAGCAAAGTATGGACTTTAATTTAGAAATATAAAATACAATACCTTCTGTAACATAAACAGTACCAATAATATATATAGTAAAATGACCACCACATGTGCAAGTTAATTTCTAAAATTTATAGAAAATTCATACTAGCTCTAAAAATTATGAAACCAATTGTATTAATCTTAGAAAACAATCCTCTTCATCCCAGTAAGGTTAATTTGATCAAAATCATACATTAAAAATGTTTCATAGCAATACATTAGTAAATAATACTATATATTAATGCAAACTTGGAAAATTCATAACTCACTAATGACAAGAGATAAAATAGGAATTCTTTCACCTAAATTCATCTTAGGTCAGAACCTATCCATTGTGCACAAATAATGCATTTTAGAGCATTTTGTATTTTTCGCATAATTTGGTATTTATTTGCATATCGTGTCATTTGTATAGATAAATTGCATCAACGGTGAAGGAGTGATTTAGGTGGTATTCACATTGTTCCAGATCAAGGCAAGTTTATTCCTCCCTATTCCTTTGATCACATTGAAACCCATGATTTGGGAGATGAAAAGCGTTGTTTGCAAAACTGCATATGTATTTGATTAAAAACGATATTTGAAACTTAGTAAAAGATAGCTATGACCTTATTGCTGTATAATCTACCTTGATATGTTGTTACCCTTTTATTTGTAACCATAGGATGGATTTGATTATTTTCAAATGCTCAATGAAGTCTTTATATGCATCTATATATGCCATTTGCTAAGCCATGCCTAGAACTATCCAAATGAATAATCTTATGACTTGATAATTGGGATTTTGACTATTTGGTTAATGCTGGATTGAAAATGAAAATGTTAAAATATTTGTCAACTAAAATGTGAGTAAAATGATTTTGAACGTGGGCGACAAGTGGTGTGCATATGGTGGTAGTTGCACACCGATAGAGGGAGTGTTCGTCTAAGTTAATTAAGGACTGAACTTCGTGTCACCAATTTAAGTATATTGTACATCCACATGCGCTATGATGGGGTGGCCTTAGCTAATTTAGTTACTTAAAGTCTAACCTTGCATATTGGTAGGCCGGAGTAGAATGAATTAGTCTGAGCGATGATGTAGGATCGAAGATCAAGAACTAAGCCAACCAGAGGGGGGATGAATGGTTGTAACACCAAAAACCAAAAACTTTAAGCGGAAATTAAAGTTACCCTCTTTTCGATGTAGATCGCCGCTGCCGCCGCTGCTGTCAAAACGCCGCCGCCAGTCTGACCGGTGTGGTGTTTCCGGTTGGACCGCCGCCTCTCGCCGGTTAGGCCGCCCGTAGTACTTCGGTCTGACCGTCGAGATCCAGAACAACGCCGGTAGCAAAAAACTTGAAGATGTAGATCAAATCTCATGACTTTATTGCATCAATTAGTGTTTACAAAGTGCAACCACAGCACTCCTCTCCACAATTTCGACTAATATCAAAACCCTAACTCAAAGCTCTAAAAGCTTGATCTAAAACTCAATCTCTAGAGGCAACACCCTGCCCCTCCTTTTGTACCCTCATCGCAGCTGTCCCTAGCCACGAATCCTATTCATACAAGGAGTCCTAAACCCCTAGGAAAACCTCCTCATATCAGCAACAAACTTTACATAATCAAGATTACCAAACTTGGACTCTATCCAAATTTGACTCCAACTTCCATACGCATACAATAACTCCATCGCATGCCATATAGAATCATCTCAACCGCGTGCATCAATCTTGAACCTAAGTATCCCGCATGACATCTTGATCGTTCGGACGCCATCTTCTCCCAAGTTGACTCCCGATCCATCACCGGCAATACTCTCCCGAGGCTTCAAGATTACCTACACATGAATCGAACACAAAATTCATATCCGAGCACAAGTTCTCACCAACTTGACTCATTGTTAGCACACAATAGCATCACATATGTATAGAAACCAACTATAAGTCAAATCCATGAAGTAAACATCCAAATCCGAAACCGATTCAGCATCTGCCGACTCTGCCAGTCAGACCACATGACGGCCGGTCTGACTGCTCCCATACCTCCGGTCTGACAGGCCGCCTCAGCCCGGTCTGACCGATACACAACCTGTCAGCACTATTCACCGTCTGAAAACACAACTCCGTATTTTCACAAACACTTACCTTTGACAATTGTTCATCACCAAGATCATCACATGATCCAACAGATGATTCATAGGAACTACCTATTTACCCCGCTGATTATTGGGGATGGTTTAGGCGTCTAAGTCTGTCCAATTCAATGGTATAGTGCCTCACGGGGGAACGGATGTGTTCGCTGCCACGGCGTTAGGTTTAAGGCGTGGGCCCGCCACCTAACGGTTCTGGGTCATGCCGTCGCTGATGCAAGGTTAGGCGTTAAGTAATGTAAAGGCTATGTTATGACCTCTAGACCACATTCAACATGAAGAGTGTGGTAGTGTCTTGCAAACACAAAGCAAACTAGAGTGCTCATATCATATGGGTAAAGCTGTACAAACTCTGCAGAGTTCTCTAAAACTAATCAATTAGCTGTGCTCACGGTCATGAGCGACTTGGTGAAGTGTCATGAGTATGGACTTTGATTTATGTTTTCAAATGATGGTTTGTGAACTATGGATTTGGAAATAGTAACTTGGGTTAAGTTATGATAATCGTGTTATGTTGATAATGAATGTGAGACTTGATGCCGGGTGGGCAATCAAGTATATTATTATGATGAGATTATGACTTGTTGCCGATATGGGTAACAAGTCATGGTGAATATTACAATTCAACTACGTTAATCTTATGTTAATTGAATCATCAACTCTTTTACAAATGATTGTGAACCAAAACTTGCTTTACGCTAAAATGAGCTACATATATAGCCTTTCTTGATTATAAGCCATGCATGTTGTATGTTAGGATTATCTTGCACTTGCCGGTACATTAACTCGTTTAATTTACTGACTCTTGTTATACTGGAATATCCATTTTGCAGGTTGTATGCTTAGTCTAATCTGAGTGATTCGGAAAATCGTTGTTTTTTTAGGACCGGATCTAAAAGGGTTATCTTCCTAGTTGGCTGCTTGTGGTTTTGGGTAGCTAAGCTTCCGCGGATCAGTAAATATCTGGCCGATTGGCCTATCTATTTAAATTAAGATGTAGATTAAAGTTTATTTGTGTTTACTCCTTATTATTCTGATTTTCATTGCTTAGATGAAAGTGTGGAACTAGAGCTTTTCCTGGAATCTAGTTCTGCACCGGTATGAGTATTGAGCATTTGGGATGTCGTAGAGCTTTAGCGAATTTTGTCAAGTCTCCTGAGATGTGTAACACATCTAGTCACCATCTTCGTGTGGTTTGACGGGCATGTCACAGGCTGAAGTTGACTGGCATGCTAAAGTCGCAGTAATATCCCCTATGCTCTTTACTCGACGCTTCAGGTTTTATACTATGTAGGTTATTTGACTTGATAGAGCAGTGACGAGGTTGGATGGTTACTGTTTTCCCTGATTATTATTAGACCCCATCCAACTAAATATTTCACGCTATCACTTCAGATACCTTACATACTATTTAACCTGGGGTGTCCTCACACTGACGCCAAAGATTCCATCCAAAAAAACCATATTTTGACTGTGCTTCAACTATATCAACTGTACTTGAACTGTTGGATATTCATAGTCGATGATAACATCACAGTCCAAAACCGTACATGAAACCTTAGTTTCATACGGCTCCTCTATGATCAGAAAAAAGGAAAGTACTGTTTCATTTCGTTATTATCTTCTTGGGCGTAGATAGAATTATTAAGATAAAATCGATTTCAACGTTCTAAATTAGACCAAAGGAATTCTGTCTGCTAGAATAATAAAAACCGCTTCCGAATTCATCTCATCCTTTATAATATAATGATAGTTTTTTTTGTTCAGCAATAACTTAATCTTGGAATAAAACACTCGTTATAACAATTAATAAACGAAAAGAGTTGGGTATTAGTTCATGAAGAATTCTGTATGAATATGGATAAATGACGAAAAGAATAAATTGTCAGGACATCCCGGGTTAAATATTATGTAAATTATTTGAAATGATAGAGCGAAATATTTAGTTGGATGGGGTCTAATAATAATCGAGTAAAATAGTAACCATCCAACCTCATTGCTTCCCTATCAAGTCAAATGACATACATAGTATAAAGCCTGAAGCGTCGAGTAGAGAGCATAGGGGATATTGCTGGGGCTTTAGCATGCTAGTCAACTTCCGCCTGAGACGTACCTGTCAAACCACACGAAGATCGCGACCAGATGTGTTACACCTCTCAGGAGACTTGACAAAATTCGCTAAAGCTCTATGACATCCCAAATGCTCAAAACTCATACCGGTGTAGAACTAAATCCCAGGATAAGCTCTAGTTCCACACTTTCATTTAAACGATGAAAATCAGAATAATAGAGAGTAAACACAAATAAACTTTACTCTACATTTTTATTTAAATAGATAGGCCAAACAGCCAGATAATTACTGATCCGCGAAAGCTTGGCTACCCGAAACCACAAGCAGCCGACTGGGGAGGTAACCCGTTTAGATCCAGTCCTAGAAGAAACAACGATCTCCCGAATCACTCAAAAAGGACTAAATGAACAACTTGCAAAATGGATATTCCAGTAGAACAAGAGTCAGTACATTAATCAAATTAATGTACTGGCAAGCACACAATCAAACCTATATATATGAAGGCTCTACTTAAAAGAGAGGCTATAGGTGGACTTAATTTTCAGCACAAAGCTAATTTTAGTACACAAACATTTGTGACGTATTTAGATAAACCCTTGTGAATGTATAGAATAAATTGCATGGCATAATAACACAATAGTAACATAATAGTGTCATAACCATCATCATAATATCATTCTTGTGCCATCCATGGCAGCAAGCAATACATCACCATATCAGCTCACACCGGGCAAACTCATCATTATAATCATCAAAACTCAATACACTTCACCATTCCCATAGCCCATTTTCTTAAACACATTTATAAATCACAAGTCTATACCCATGACAACTCACTATGTTGCTCATGACCGTGTGTAGGATCAAAGATGTCGACTAGAGGAGGGTGAATAGGCGATTTTAAAATTAAATGACACTTAATCAAAACTAACCTAAGTTGCTAGGCTTGGTGAGGGACAAGTCTAACTAAGCAACTAAGTTATGTTTTGCAAACCTAGGGTGATAGTGGCTCAAGTATGTCTCTAGCAATGTAAATTGCACAAAAGTAAATGCAATAAGTAAAAGGACAAGAGACAGAGATTTTTCACCGAGGTTCAAAAACTCGCTGGTTTCCTATGTCCCCGTTGAGGCGAGCCCAACTCCACCGCTCAACCACGAAGCCACCGCACGCCCCCTTCGTCAAGGGGTGGGCAAGATGGGAGCCGGCCCACGGAGAGGACTACCCAAACCTGGATCACTAGGGTAGTTCTTCCTTCACTCCGAAGGTGGTGAACTCCAAACCACTCACAATCGGCACCGGGCCTCCTCCACAATCTCCTTGGAGAGGTCACCGGGCAAGCACCTCCACAAGCCGTCTAGGAGGCGGCAACCTCCAAGAGTAATAAGCGATGACCCGGCTTGGAGATGATCAAGTGCCACACTAACTCAACAAGAAAACCAAAGCACTTGACTCTTGGCTAATCCACTCTCAAACCACACTAAAGGATGAACAAAGGCTCAAGTATGTGTAAGAGAGGTGCAAGGGTTGTATGCAATTGAAGCAAGTGCCAAGAGAGCCCCCTTGCTACAAATGGGGGGGTATTTATACCTCAAACCCCCAAAACTAGCCGTTGGGGACGAAATCCACCAACTCTGTGTATTGCCGGTCAGACCGCAATTGTGTGGCCGGTCAGAATGGACTACCTCGCAACGGCTAGAAAACTAGCCGTTGAACTTCATTAAATGCACTGGGACCACAGGGCCGGTCAGACCAGAGGCCAAACTGCCGGTCAGACCTCCCGCGCCTCGGTCAGACTGCCATCGGCTCGGTCTGACCGATTGCGACTCTGGCGGCTCTGGATCGCCAGGCCAGAGGTGGCCATCCAGCCTCCAACCGGCCGGTCAGATCGGCGGCAAGTGGCCGGTCAGACTGCCAAGAACTGCCGGTCAGACCGGGTAGTGTTCCACAGTCAGACCGGCGCATAGGCCCGGTCAGACCGGGTAGAGCACTCCGGTCAGACCGCCCAGGGACAGTCAACACGAGAAAATTCAAGAGCAAACCAAGACTTAAGTGCAAATGACCTAATGTGGCATTTTGATCATCTCTTTGACTAGGTCATTACCTCCCTTGATAGTACGGCAAAGCTATAAATAAATTCTAGCAAATTTGATTGCCCAAACTCCTCGATCAATTAAAATAAAACCGCTAGTTTTACTGTCTTCAATCCTTTCGCCGTTGCAACATCGAAAAACGTCCTCGGTGATCCTCCATGCACTCATATTGAGTAACCCTAGCTCAAATATGTGTAACTCAAGAGAATCGTTAGTCCACAATTAGCGCTTGTCATTAATTTCCAAAATTCACAACGGGGTCTAGATGCTTCAATCTCCCCCTTTTTGGTAATTGATGACAAACACCACCAATATATAATAGGCATGAATCATATGGACACAAATGAGATAAGGATAGTATAAGCTCCCCCTAAACATGTGCATAACAATCACAAGGGTCAAACAAATGACATAGGGAGTTTACACTATACTTTGCACATTTCAACATAGCATGTCACAAATAAAAAACAAGGATTGAAAGAACACCACACAAAAATCTCATACAAGCATAGGATGATCACAAGGACAATAATCATCCATCATAGCATGGAGATCTCAAGATGTCCACAAGACCATCAAGGCATATAGAGTTCATCCAAGGATCATCCAATCCACAAGAAGAATCCTCTAAGCTATTACAAGACCATGAAGGGCCTAAATCTCACAAGAGTTAAACAAAACGATAAAAACACGCAAGATAGAGTAATAGCCCATACCCATACATAATATAGCCCAACCATCTTAGCCTACTAGATAGGAGGTAACTAACCTCACTACTACTAGTCCCATCCCAAAGATAAAAACAACCTAGAGGACATTCTTCTCCCCCTTTTGGCATCAAGGACCAAAAATACCTTCACTCTTGAGGAGGGGAAGGAGGACGGGAAATGGGATAGTGAGATGGACCGGAGGGACCACGGCGACGAGAGAATACATAGGCATGAGAGTTCTCCAAGGTTTGAACTCGTTGATCTAAAGTACCAACTCGAGTGTTCAACCTTCCAACCATCGCATTCAATCCCCCAATATCCGTTCTCAAACTTCGCACATCCTCATACATGGCTTCTTGCCCGGTGGTTAACCTTAAAATGTTATCACTTAGGGTATTTATAGCCCCAAGCACCAGGTTGAAGTACTCATGAGGTTGCATCCCAAAGTAGGCAAATTGAGGATTGAAGAAGGCATTTGGATCAAACATATGAGGAGGAGGAGGTGGTGCAGCACTAGAGCTTGCGCCATGATCAAAAGTGGGTTGACGCACTCTAGAAGCTCTAGGAGTTGAAAGTTGGAGCCTTGGCTTGTATTGCTTGTGCTCCTTCAAGTTGTTTCCAACATTTCCAACCTTATTTTGGATCAATCTCATTATGTATGGTGCATAGTATATCCCTTGTACAAAAGTCCCCTTAGAGATAGCTATCTCTTGCATCATGAGATTTATAACATCAAAGCGGCGTCTTTCCAAAATGGCATCAATCACATGCCATGCAACTCCTTGGATGCCATCATTGTTTCCACATCTAGGAAGGATAGTAGCTCTCACAATGCGGTTGACCACGCTTGGAATGGTCCTCAAACCCGCCACCTTCCCATAGGTGTGCCTCCCCCCATCCTCATAGAACTGAGCTAGGTCATCAATGGAGAACGGGTTGTGGGCGTGCTCCTCATGCAGATCATCCCCATTATTGAACCGGATGTTCAATAGATACTTGAACTCACGCTGAGTGGTGGAGCACTGCATAGTCCCTGACATCCACTTCATAGCATCATAAGACCCTAAGACCCAAACTGTGGCATAAAACTATCGGATCAATTCCTCATCATAATCTTGCCTTAATGTGACGATCTGGTCAATTCCCACTGCCTTGAACATCCTCTGTAAGTCCTCAAACTCAGGAGTCTCATTGATGTTCCTTCAATTTATCCACTTGTGCTCAGCAAAAGCCTTTCTTGCATAGACTTGCTCAACGACAGACTTCTGAAACTGAGTGTGGAACCTTGCATCATGGGTGTCTTTGGGCCTCCGGAATTGATCATGATGGCGAAGGATTTGATACTGAGTGGCATTCCTCAAGTTGAGCACAAACTAAATGGAAGGGTCAAGAGGTCCCTCATCATCTTCCTCATCATCCTCCTCATCATCCCTGCCATCATCATCATCATTTTCTTCATCCACTTCAGCCCCTTCAAACTCTTCTTCTTCCTCTTCCTCACTTTGAGCATAACGCTCGGCACTGGAATTCTCTTGCTCACTCTCGGAATCGTGCACGGCCGCTTGACGACCACGTCGAGTGCGAGGAGCCATCACTATCAAGAAGGAGCAAGAGATGGAGTATTAGCAAAAGTCTGTAGCACACTTGAATTTTGGGGTAGAGTTGGGCAATGTCTCTATCAGGGGCGGTCAAACCGTGGCCTGTAGGACGGTCAGACCGGAGGCACAGGGCCGGTCAGACCTCCAGAACACGTCCGGTCAGACCGGCGGCATAGCCCCGGTCAGACCGTCTCAGGTCCCGGTCAGACCGCCGCTGACAGAGCACACATTGTAACACATGTGCACCACTACTCAAATGATTCTAAAAACTTGCTAGAACAATATTGCACAAGTTGAGGAACAAGAGCGACAAAGGATGGGTCTATTTCATCAAGAATTGATATAGAGGGAGGAACTACCCCTAACCCTAGAGATTGAAATAGACCGATTTGATGTGCATAAAATGGAAAGAGAGTGATTACCGGTTGAAAGGAATTGAATTACACCAAGAAACTACCCTCTATTGGTGCAAATCAAAGACACCTCTTCCTTCACCTAGGGTTCCATGCCATAGATCACAAAGTCAACAAAAACGCGAAATAATCCATGGAATGGAGAGAGGAAGCGGAGGAGAATCACTTACGGTTAGATCGGAGTGATTTTGACGGTTGAACTGGAGGGATTTGATGGGGAGAGGAGGCTAGGGCTTGAGGGGAGAGAGGGAGAGAGTTCTATTTCGGGTAGGAGAAGTGAGGAGATGAGAAGGAGAGAGAAGGGGTCGGGTAGAAGAAGAAAGGGGTAAAAACCCTGGGCCCACCAGACAGGCCGGTCAGACCGGCGGCTAGATGCCGGTCAGACCGCCTCACCTAGCCGGTCAGACCGCGCATATAGCACCGATCAGACTGCCAGGCCCCCTGCCGGCTGTGCACAGCCCATGCACAAGCTAGCACCACCACACAAAAAAATCCAATATAATTCTAATTTTTGGAGCAATTTTGAAATGTATGAGTTGGAATATTGCTAACCATGCATCATAATTGAGAATTATGATAATTTGCAACTTAACTCACTTAAGTGCTAGGAGGTGACCTATTATGGTCTATAGGGGTTTTTGGGCCAATTTGATCTTCAAACAACTTTTGAAGTATTTGGTTTTTGAATAAGATTTGAATACCAAAAACATTTGAAAAAGTCTTCTCTACCAACTTTGTTTTGGCTCTTTTCTCAAAATCCTTCTCAAACTCATTTTGGAGCTAAAATTCATTTTGGCCAAAACTAAGAATCTAGTTTCTTCAAAAGAGGGCCAAAAGGTCATTTTCAATCAAACTTACATTTTTTTGCAATGTGAGGCTTGAAAAACACATAGGGAACCTTTTCAAACCTTTTCAAACCTTTTCCAAGAGATAGTTTTGAAATTACTTTGATTTTCCAAAAATTTTGACTAATGTTGACTTGGGCATTTTGAAAACTCTACTAGCACTTGTATTTGATTGGTTCACACCTGAGTAGTAGAGCACATGTAGAAATGCAATACTCCCCCTTAATGTGACAAGCTCCATTTTTGCAAAGAAGAGCCAAATAGCAATAAATCCCAAGCATAAAAGCAAAAGACAAGCGACTAGTCAATATTAACAAAAAAAAACAACCATGGTGCATGATCTCAAGCAACATTTGAGAATTCTATGACATTTAACTCATTCCTCAACTTGCAAAAGCGGGTTTCATCAAGAGGCTTGGTAAAGATGTCGGCTAGTTGATCTTCGGTTTTTATGTGGCTAATGACTATGTCACTTTTGGCAACATGGTCTCGTAGGAAGTGGTGGCGAATGTCAATATGCTTGGTTAGAGTGTTGGACCGGGTTGTTTGCTATCTTTATGGCACTATCATTGTCACATAGGAGTGGAGTTTTGATGAAAGTAATGCCATAGTCCAATATGGTTTGTTTCATCCAAAGCAATTGGGCACAACAACTACCCGCCGAAACATATTCCGCCTCAGTGGTAGAGAGGGCTACGGGGTTTTGTTTCTTGGATGACCATGACACAAGGGATCTACGAAGCAATTGGCAACTACCGGATGTACTCTTTCTATCCACTTTGCAACCGGCATAATCCGAATCGGATTAGCCAACTAGCTTGAACTTAGCACCTTTTGGGTACACAAGCCAATAGTTGAGGAATGCTTCAAATATCTAAGAATCCTTTTCACGGCCACTAAGTGACACTCCTTGGGGGCGGCTTGAAACCGTGCATATATGCAAACCCTAAACATGATATCCGGCCTAGATGCAGTAAGATAAAGCAAGCTACCAATCATAGAGCGATAAAGATTTAAATCTACCGGTTTACCTCCCTCATCAAGGTCGAGGTGGCCATTTGTTGCCATTGGAGTCTTGATGGGCTTTGCATCCTCCAAGCCAAACCTCTTGAGTAAATCCTTGACATATTTGGTTTGGCTCACAAAGGTCCCATCCTTGAGTTGCTTGATTTGTAGTCCAAGGAAGAAGCTCAACTCTCCAATCATGGACATCTCAAATTCCCTAGACATCATATCACCAAATTCTTTGCAAAAATCTTCATTAGTAGAACCGAATATGATGTCATCAATATAAATTTGACACACAAAGAAATCATCACCAATGATTTTAGTGAAAAGAGTTGTGTCAACTTTACCAATTTTGAAACCCTTTGACAAAATAAAATCTCTCAATCTTTCATACCAAGCTCTAAGAGCTTGTTTCAAGCCATAGAGTGCTTTTGAGAGTTTGTAAACATAGTTAGGATTTTTAGGATCTTCAAAACCGGGTGGTTGCTCAACAAAGACAAGTTCGGCAATTTCACCATTTAGGAAAGCACTTTTCAGATCCATTTGAAAAAGCTTTATATCAAAGCAAGATGCAAATGCAAGTAGGATGCGAATGGCTTCAAGCCTTGCCATGGGGGCAAAGGTTTCAATAAAATCCAAACCTTCAACTTGTGTGAAACCTTGAGCCACCAATCTTGCTTTGTTCCTTACCACCAACCCGTTCTCATCTTGCTTGTTCCTAAAAACCCACTTTGTCCCTATAACATTGTGGTCTCTAGGTCTTTCAACCAAAGTCCACACCTTGTTTCATGCAAAGTTGTTGAGCTCTTCATGCATAGCATTTATCCAATCCGGATCACCAAGCGCTTCATCTACATGTTTTGGCTCAAGACAAGAAACAAAAGAGTAATGCTCACAAATCGAAGCGACACGAGATCGAGTTTGAACACCCTTACTAATGTCACCCAAAACTTGATCAATTGGGTGATCCTTGGAGGGAGCATTATGAATTCTTGACGGCATAGGTGCATCTTGTGCCTTGTCCTCCTCCACATCAACTTGAGCTTGGTTTGACGTAGCGGAAGTAGTTTCCTCAACTTGAGTGGAGGTGGAAGGCTTGTTTTCCACTTCAACGGGCTTGATGTCTCCAATAGACATGTTCTTCATTGCCCTCATCAAGCCCTCATCACCTACATCATCCAAATTCTTGTGCCCCTCTTGGGAGCCATTAGTTTCATCAAATTGAACATCGGCGGTTTCTTCCACAATACTTTTGTTCTTGTTGTAGACCCGGTATGCCTTGCTATTGGAGGCATAACCTAGAAGAAAACCTTCATCACACCGACTTTCAAATTTGGTTAGTCTAACACCTTTTCGATAAATATAGCATTTACAACCAAAAACACGAAAATAGGCAACATTTGGCTTCCTCTCAACAATTAGCTCACAGGAAGTCTTTTTCAAAAGACGATGCAAATAAAGCCTATTTGTTGCATGGCAAGCGGTGTTTATGGCTTCCGCCCAAAAGGAATCGAAAACATCATATTCATCTAGCATTGTCCTTGCCATCTCAATCAATGTGAGATTTTTCCTCTCCACTACACCATTTTGCTGAGGTGAGTAGGTAGCGGAGAGCTCAAGCTTAATACCAAGATCATCACAATAGTCCTCGATATTGGTATTTTTAAACTCCGAACCATTGTCACTTCTTATTTTCACAAGAGTGCAATTAAATTCATTTTGGGCCCTTTTTGCAAACTTTTTGAAAATTTTGGCAACAATAGACTTGTCATGCAAAAAGAACACCCAAGTATAACAAGAATAATCATCAATAATGATAAGGCAATGACTATTTCCACCAATGCTCTTATAGGTTGTTGGGCCAAACAAATCCATATGTAGGAGTTCCAATGGTCTAAATGTGGACTTGATGCTTTTAAAAGGATGAGAGCATGCAACTTGCTTGCCGGCTTGACAAGCACTACAAAGTTTGTCCTTCTCAAACTTCACATCTTTCAAGCCCACAACTAGATCACATTTTGAAAGTTTGCTCAATTGATGCATACCAACATAGGCTAGCCTCCTATGCCAAAGCCAACCCAATGAAGTTTTTGCAACCAAACAAGTTTTCAAATTTGCTTCACAAGAGTTGAAATCAACCAAATAAAGATTTCCATAACGAAAGCCTTTGAAGATGCAAGATTTGTCATGAAGGCTAGTAACGATCACATCTTGAGGATTGAAAGTACATGACAAATCAAGATCACAAATTTGTGCAATCGAAAGCAAATTGAAATTGAGTGATTCAACAAGAGAGACATTTGTAATTGATAGATCATTGGTGATAGCAACTTTACCTAACCCAATTACCTTTCCTTTGCTATTGTCACCGAAAGTGACTCTCTCTTGATTTTTGCTTCCTACTTCAAATGTGGTGAACATGCTCCTATCACCGGTCATGTGTTGAGTGCACCCACTATCAAGCACCCAATGGCTTTCACCGGTGTGGTAGTTCACCTACAAAAGAAGATCAAGCTCTTTTAGGTACCCAAACTTGTTTGGGTCCTTGAAGGTTAGAGACCAAAGCCTTGGGCACCCAAATGTCACTCTTTTTACCACCAAGTATAGGGAAACCCACATATCTAGCATAGATAGTACCATCATGAGCCTTCCTAAGCATATAATGAGAATCAAACATGCAAGTCCTAGGAGGCTTACCACCGGTGCAATCATTAGCCATATGCCTACCCTCACGGCACTTATGGCAATACTTACCATTGCTCTTGACAAAACGAGGAGCACGGTGAAAAGGTTTCTTACCCTTCTTTGGAATGAATCCAAGTCCCTCCTTGTTAAGGATGCACCGTTGCTCACTCAAGATTTTGTCAAGAGTGTTCTTACCCTTGAAGCACCTTTCCAAGCTTTTGTTGAGCTTGGCCACTTACTCCTTAAGCTCACTGTTCTCAACAACAAGTGAGGCATCACAAATAGAAGCACAAGAGCTAGAGCTAGAGATAGGCATATCTATAAGATCATCACAAGAAGTAGATATGCTAGATGATGCAACATGAGCAATATGACAAGAAACACTATCATCAAGCAAATCACAAGATATGCCAACATCAATGTGAGCTCCATGTTGTGTAGTGATAAGAAGAGTGTCATGAGCTTCCTTAAGCTTCTCATGAGAAATAGTGAGTCTCTCATGAGAAGTCTTTAGCTTCTCATACAAGGTCTCCAAAGAAGCATGATCCTTCTTTAGAGCCTTGAACTTGGCAATCTCCTTCTCACTATACGCATGGAGCTCCTCAAACATGCTCACAAGCTCATCATAAGAAACATCATCAACGTCATCATCACTTTCACTATCACTACTTGATGTTACCTTGGTGGAGCCCTTTGCCATGAGGCAAAATGGAGAGAAGAGTGATGGAGCCTCCTTGATAGCAATTCCGGCCATCTTCTTCTTCTTAGAACCTCCATCATCATCACTATCATTGTCGGACTCGGATTGAGAATCGGTGCTCTCAACATTTGAGTCCCATTGTCCAATGAAGGCCTCAATCTTCTTTCCTTCCTTCTTAAGCTTTTTCATGAGCTTGTAGCCTCCACTCTTCTTATTGGATGACTTGTCTCCATCATCACCTTTTGAAGGACACTTGGAAGCAAAGTGCCCTTTCTCTCCACACTCAAAGCATCTCAAGTCGGAGAGAGTCTTGTTGGGTCTTCTATTTCTTCTTCTATTGGAGTTAGAGCCCTTTCCCTTCTCCTTTCTTCTTCCCAAAAGATCATTGAATCTCCTAGCAAGAAGTGCAATCTCTTGCTCTAAGTCATCATTGCCTTCACTAGCTTTTGCCTTTCCCTTATCTTCCACCTCGGCTTGAAGAGCAATACTTATCTTCCTTGACGGTGAGGCTTCCTCCATCTCCTTCTTTTTCAACTTGTACATGTCATTGGTGTTGATCTTGCCCAAAAGACTAGCGGATGTCATTCTTGACATGTCCGAGTTGATGAGAAAGGTGACTAAGTTCTCATACTTATCCGATAGAGCCCTTAGCATCTTTTGAGCCACCTCAAGGTCGGTGTAGATTGCCCCAAGCCCCTTGAGATCATTGACTATCACATTTAGCCTCCCATACATATCATTTAGACTCTCATGAGGCAACATAGCAAAAGTCTCATATTGGATCTTGAGGAAGTGAAGCTTAGTATCCTTGTACTCACTAGTGCCCTCATGAATCTCACTTAACTTGTTCCATATCTCATATGCGGTCTCAAGGTTGCTCACTCTATCAAACTCCTCTTGGCTCAAAGAGTTGAATAATGCATTCATGGCTTGAACGTTGAGTTGGAGGTTGCGGTGATCAACTTCCCTCAAGGGGCTACCGGTAATGGCAAAACCTTCATCCACAATGCTCCAAATATGAAAGCTCATAGCCTTAAGATGAATAGACATTTTAATTTTCCAAGTAGAATAATTTGTGCCATTGAACATGGGAGCCTTCCCTACATGGTTCACCTCGTTCGACATCTTCTCTCTAGGCGATGAATCCCAATCAAGAGATACCAAGCTTTGATACCACTTGTAGGATCAAAGATGTCGACTAGAGGAGGGTGAATAGGCGATTTTAAAATTAAATGACACTTAATTAAAACTAACCTAACTTGCTAGGCTCGGTGAGGGACAAGTCTAACTAAGCAACTAAGTTGTTTTGCAAACCTAGGGTGATAGTGGCTCAAGTATTGTCTCTAGCAATGTAAATTGCACAAAAGTAAATGCAATAAGTAAAAGGACAAGAGACAAAGAGATTTTTCACCGAGGTTCGGAAACTCACCGGTTTCCTACGTCCCCTTGAGGCGAGCCCAACTCCACCGCTCAACCACGAAGCCACCGCACGCCCCCTTCGTCAAGGGGTGGGCAAGATGGGAGCCGGCCCATGGAGAGGACTACCCAAGCCTCGATCACTAGGCTAGCTCTTCCTTCACTCCGAAGGTGGTGAACTCCAAACCACTCAAAATCGGCACTAGGCCTCCTCCACAATCTCCTTGGAGAGGTCACCGGGCAAGCACCTCCACAAGCCGTCTAGGAGGTGGCAACCTCCAAGAGTAATAAGCGATGACCCGGCTTAGAGATGATCAAGTGCCACACTAACTCAACAAGAAAACCAAAGCACTTGACTTTTGGCTAATCCACTCTCAAACCACACTAAAGGATGAACAAAGGCTCAAGTATGTGTAAGAGAGGTGCAAGGGGTGTATGCAATTGAAGTAAGTGCCAAGAGAGCCACCTTGCTACAAATGGGGGGTATTTATACCTCAAACCCCCAAAACTAGCCGTTGGGGACGAAATCCACCAACTCTGTGTATTGCCGGTCAGACCGCAATTGTGTGGCCGGTCAGACCGGACTACCTCGCAACGGTTAGAAAACTAGCCGTTGAACTTCATTAAATGCACTGGGACCACAGGGCCGGTTAGACCGGAGGCCAAACTGCCGGTCAGACCTCCCGCGGATCGGTCAGACTGCCGTCGGCTCGGTCTGACCGATTGCGGCTCTAGCGGCTCTGGATCGCCAGGCCAGAGGCGGTCATCCAGCCTCCAGCCGACCGGTCAGACCGGCGGCAAGTGGCCGGTCAGACCGCCAAGAACTGCTGGTCAGACCGGCTAGTGTTCCACGGTCAGACCGACGCATAGGCCCGGTCAGACCGGGTAGAGCACTCCGGTCAGACCGCCCAGGGACAGTCAACAGGAGAAAATTCAAGAGCAAACCAAGAATTAAGTGCAAATGACCTAATGTGGCATTTTGATCATCTTTTTGACTAGGTCATTACCCCCTTGATAGTACGGCAAAGCTATAAATAAATTCTAGCAAATTTGATCGTCCAAACTCCTCGATCAATTAAAATAAAACCGCTAGTTTTACTGTCTTCAATCCTTTCGCCGTTGCAACATCGAAAAACGTCCTCGGTGATCATCCATGCACTCATATTGAGTAACCCTAGCTCAAATATGTGTAACTCAAGAGAATCGTTAGTCCACAATTAGCGCTTGTCATTAATTACCAAAATTCACAGCGGGGCCTAGATGCTTCACCGTGAGCACGACTAATCGATTAGTTTTAGACTCTGCAGAGTTTGTACAACTTTACCCACATGATGTGAATCGCTCTAGTTTGTCCAGTACCCGTCGGTACCACCACACTCTACATATTGAATGCGGTCTAGAGGTCACAACGTAGTCTTTACCTTACTTAATGCCTAACCTTGCATCAGCGACGGCAAGTGTGAATTCGTCCTAGGCATGACCAACCGTTAGGTGGCAGGCCCACGCCTTAAACCTAACGCCGTGGCAGCGAACACATTCCCCTATGAGACACTATACCGTTGAATTGGACAGACTTAGACGCCTAAACTACCCCCATTAATCAGCGGGGTAAATAGGTAGTTCCTATGAATCATCGCTCAGACTAATTCATTCTACTCCGGCCTACCAATATGCAAGGCTAGACTTTAAGTAACTTAATTGGCTAAAGCCACCCCATAAATAGCACATGTGGATGTACGATAAACAATAGTGAACAACACAAAGTTCGGTCCTTAATCAACCCAGTCGAACACTCCGCCTATCGGTGCACAACTAACATCATATGCGCACCACTTGTTGCCCAAGTCTAAAAACATGTTTAACTCCATTTTAGTTCTCAAATAATTATAGTCTTCATATTTGTCCAGAAGTAAAATAATACCCAAATCGCATTTACAAAGGGATCACAATATTATTTAGCGAATCGCTACGCATGGCTAAGCATTTGGCACATATAAAGCATAATTAGACCCATTAGAGTACAACCAATGTACTCCAATTATTCCTATGGTTATAATCAGCAATGAGTGGAATTTATTGAGGTGGTTCATGCAACAAATGGGTTATAACTACCATTTTCTTAACTAAATATAATTTTCTACCAAATAACGCATGCAAGGTTATAAACAAAACATTTGCCCATAAAACATAGGATTCAATGTGTTCAAAGAAAAAGGGCACTTGCCTCACTTGTAGAGATCCTTGATATGAATATGACAATTAATTCCACTCCTTCACTGTCAACGAATTCACAATCTATATAATCATAACGTACAAATCGAATAAGCATCCAAATAAAGTGAGAAATCCAAAATGCTCTAAAATATATGAATTCTTCTCAGTGGGTTGGTAAAGTCTTAAAATAAATTTATGTGAAGAAATTTCTATTGTATCACTTCTATTTTGAGAGTTATGAATTTTGTAACTTCTATTCTAGACATAGGCTAATTAAGCTCTATTAGTACCTAAGTGTATTTTAGGTCCAAGATTTGTGAAATGTTGGGCTGCTGCAGTGAGGGTTTGGTCCCCAGGAGTTTAACAAAATTAGTTTCACAATTTTTAGAGTTAGCATGATTTAATTATGAATTTTTCAAGATAGGTGATATACTGTAGTCTTGAATAGCTATACTGAATTTTAGGGATGATTCTAGCATTGTATGTGCTACATTTTAATTCATAGAAACTAAGTCCATGAGATTACCAACCTAACCCATCTGGAATTACATCATTTGGAGTTAGAATGAATTTTGTATGGATTTTATAGTTTGTAGTTTGCATTATATTAATTATTTTGCTACACAATTATTTAGGGATGATTTGTTACTTAAAGTGCCATATTTTTGGTTCATGACATTTGAGGACATGATTCTATGTGTATTCTGGAACTTAGTTCACCTCTAAATAAGTTAATGTGAATTTTATATGGATTTTATAAATTGATGTATGCTATATGTCAATTATTCCATATACTAATGTTTAGAGACATTTCTTGTACTGTAAGTAGCATGTTTTACCTTTCCATATTAAAGTTTATAATTTTTTGAGTCGATAGAAATTTGATTCATCTAAATTGGAGTTAAAATGGATTTTATATGCATTTTACAATTTCACTCATTTTTCTATTGTATAATTATTGATTTGAGTATTTCCTTTAATATTTTCCAATTTTAAAAAGGATGGGGTCCATTGTCAGTACCTGGCAATCATGCAAATAGGTCCCTACTGAATCCACAAATCAACCCGCACTACCCCACGTGTTTATGTCATAATTTGTAAAGAGTCCCCATTTTCTTTTATATTTATGGTTTAGTCCTTGACCCATATGTCAGTGAATTGTTAGTTTTTAACTTGAACCCTGGATTTAGTCGAATTTATAACTCGTGGTCCCTGGGCATGAGCGTACAGGCAGTGAGCCATGGCTGCAGCTCGAGTGAGCTCGCCGCCGGTGAACGGCACCTTGGATTGGGTTGTGGCCAAATGCAAAAAGGTAGAGAGAACTTTTGCGAACCCGATGGTGGTCTAAACGCGGACGATGGTGACTCGAATCACTGGCAGTAATGTCGCAAATAAGGGTGAGGCTCGGCATGATGGTGCATAATGCGCTAGAGCCAAATTAAATTTAAATGGTTGCTGTATGTGATCATAGAGGTTCAAGGGTGATCACCGAGCTGTGCGCGAGGCCCAGGAATGCTTGGATGATGGCGGCGACGTGAGGAACGGCCCGGCGGCGGTGGAAGTTCCAGGACGACGACGATGGCACGGATGGGTCAGAGCGCTATGGAGAAGAGGCATGTATAAGGTTAGTAGGGTCCTAGAGGTACTTTATACGTGAGGAATTTAACTGTGGCTCACCGGAGAGGGAGGAATTGGAGTTGGCGCTCGGCGGCTGGAATGAGAGAAGACGACGGCGATCTCCCTCATCGGTGCACGATCCTTCGGGTTTCTTGAGGGCTTTTGGAGAGAAGGTCAAGTGTTGATGGCGTGGTGGCTTGACTCGCGGTGGTCCATAGCAGCCGGAACAGCGACGACATCATGGCGGCGGCACTCGGTGCACGCTCCGGGACCCCTGTGGCCACGACGGCGTTCCCGACGATTGGCTGCACGAAACAGGAGGGTGTCAAAAGGAGATTTGCTCGGCATGGAGGAAGGAGTATGGAACGGAGATGATTTAGGAATGGCGACGACTCGTCGGCGACAGCGAGCTTTGTCTTCTTCGCGGCCGGCGGCGAAGATGAGCGCGATAGAGAGGCTAGAGTTTCTCTCCTTCGGTGTTCACGGCTCCGGATTGACGACTGGAGGCGGGCGACGCGTCTGGGAGAGAAAAGGATGGAGCCCGGCATCGGACACGTCAAGTCCACGCGTCGAGCAGGCTCTCTGCCCACGTTGTCCATGTCCACCGCCTTGATATCTCTCTCTCAGCTGTGTGCTGCACAGAGGTGGTAGCTAGCTTGTGTGACTGCCAAGTGGGTCCAGAGTGGTGTAACAGGAGTAGGGTGAGAGAGATGGGTAGCGAATTTGGTATATATGAACTGTATCTATTTTCCAGGATTATTTTCTCTCCCCCTTCTTTGTTAATCTATAATTTAATTTGTGGGCTTGATAAATTAAGGTGGATTTTTATGGAGGTAGATAAAAATTCCTAGTTTCCATTTTCCTTGGTTGTACTAAAATATTTCTCATATTTTATTCTCAGCAAAATAAAGAAAATGGGCCTGGCTGAAATTAACTTGAATTTTTAGGGGGTCAAAACTAATAAAATAAATTCTGAAAAAATTATATTAATTCATGATAAATGGATTAGTATTTGAATAAATTATATCCTCTATACATTTTTATGTGATAAAATACATATATGAGACATGTATTAATTTTGTTGATTAGGGTTTTGAAATAATTTATAATTTGACTGTTTTGACCTAATTATTGGAGGCATCAAATGTACATATTAAATTGTACCAAAATTCCAATGACACATATTCATTGAATAGTATCTACATGAATTTTCCCCATGATTTTATATTGCACCATTTATTTTTAGGTATTCTGTAAGTTCACCTACCTTTAAATGTTCCTATTATAAATATATATTTAAATGATTGGAAAATTATGTCCTTAATTCGTAATTAACTAGAAATGATGTGGTAAGGCTTTACTTTCTGTTCACCATGCTCAACTCCCATGATACTTGATCATGGGTGGACCTAAGGTGATGACGGGTGTAGTGCTTTTATTATTTATGAATTATGATGTATTCACATTATGCTCATGAGACCTAAAATAAAATAAAATGCACCCAATATTCAAAAACATTTTAAAGTACTCAAATTACACCAACCAAACTATGCAAATGCATGCACACACTGTATTTTATTTTCTTCCTTTGAACTATCAAGATTTTAAATCATTCACAAATTTGTATATTAAAACTGGTCATATTAGACTCACCTAGGTTTTTAGTTAAAAATATTAGTATTCCTATTTAGGAGAAATATCGTTGACATTTTTTTAGATCCAAAATTTGAAAGTCAAATTTTGGGTATGTTACATAAATAAAGATCTTTTTTTTATTGCATTCCTTATATTTTGTCCTATTCTTCTTTCCCCAAGGGGTATTTAAAAATAAAAAAGGAATAAAGGATTAATTCGTTCTTGATAGACATTTCCTTAACAAGTGAATGGGAACATACTCTGGATCGGAATCAAAGTACTACTTGCTCATTTCCACCAATTTCAAATCCTTATTATGATTCCTTTTATGAGGAAAAATATCTAATGCCTTAGATTCCCTCATTACTAATCCTTTATGTACTTTAGTGTTTCTAATCCCTCACTAACTTTTGATGGATTCCCTTATGATTACAACTTTTTGTATCGGGAATCCTTTATTATTGCCCGCTTTAAGATACGATGACTAATCAAAAAATCTCAACCTTGGGGTAAAGAATTTACACTGATTATGTTTACTTCCATTTTTTCTTGTACGTAGAAAATGAGATTTTTTCTTTTTACTACAAATTAATAAGCAGTTTTGTTTCACTCATATAGCTATCTAGTTTAACTTACTAACCTGAATATAGAATAAGAAAAGGAAGATAAATATTCAATGAATTTCATAGGAAAAAGATCCTATTTTAACGAATCGCACGTAGAGATATTGCTAGCACACAAAAAGTTAATGGGATTTCATAACTAATAGATTGAGCGGCAGCTCGTAGACCACCTGAAAAAGAATATTTATTATTTGAGCTATATCCTACCATAAGAAGACCAATATGAGCAATACTTGAAATGGCAATCCATAAAAAAACACCAATACTAAGATCCGCTAAAACAAAGCGATATCCCAAAGGAATAACTAAAAAACTTAATAAAGTTGATATGACTGCTATAGACGGTCCAATGCTAAATAAGGGAATATCCCCTCGGGATGGCAAGATATCCTCTTTAAAGAGTAGCTTAGTTCCATCTGCTATAGCTTGAAGCAGTCCTAGGGGGCCAGCATATTCAGGACCAATACGTTGTTGTATCGATGCGGATATTTCTTTTTCTAACCACATAATTACGAGTACTTCTATTGTGATTCCCAGTAAGAGGGTCAAAATGGGTAGAATCCATATCAGTCCATAGACTTCTTTTAATAATTCCAAGTTCAAAAAAGAATTGATAGCTTCTACCTGTACCCTGTCTATTATCATTTCAACGATCAACTTCTCCCATAATGATATCTATACTACCTAATATCGTCATGATATCAGCCAATTTCATTCTTTTGACTAGCTGAGGAAGAATTTGCAAATTAATAAAACCGGGCGGACGAATTTTCCATCTCCAGGGGAAAAGACTATCATCTCCTACCAGATAAATTCCTAATTCACCTTTTGGGGCTTCCACTCTTGCATAAAGCTCTTGCTTTGACAATTCAAAATTGGGCGAAGGTTTTTTACCAAGAAATCGATATTCAAAATCATTCCATTCGGAATTCTTTGCTTTCTTAAAGCGTGGGACTTCTAAATTCTCATAAGGGCCCCCAGGAATTTTTTCTACGGCCTGTTGAATAATTTTGATTGATTCCCTCATTTCACCGATTCGTACTGAATAGCGCGCTAATGAATCCCCTTCTTTTTGCCATTGGACTTTCCAATCGAATTGATTGTAAGACTCGTAAAGATCAACTTTACGAAGATCCCATTGTATTTCAGAAGCTCGTAACATGGGGCTCGATAAACACCAATTTACAGCTTCTTCTCTGCTAATAAAACCAACTCCCTCAACTTGTTCCAAAAAAATGGGATTCTGTGTAATAAGTTGTCGATATTCAATAACTCGTAAAAAATAATCACAGAAATCTAAACATTTATCGATCCATCCATAAGGCAGATCGGCAGCAACTCCTCCGATGCGAAAGTAATTATGCATCATTCGCATACCTGTAGCAGCTTCAAATAGATCATATATTAATTCTCTCTCTCTAAAAATATAAAAAAAAGGAGTCTGCACGCCGAGATCTGCCATAAAAGGTCCAAGCCATAACAAGTGAGAAGCTATACGGCTCAATTCTAACATAATTACCCTAATATAGCTGGCTCTTTGGGGTATTTGAATATTCACCAAGAATTCTGGTGCATTTACCGTTATTGCTTCTGTAAACATAGTAGCTAAATAATCCCAACGTGTTACATAAGGTAAGTATTGTATAATAGTTCGGTTTTCCACGATTTTTTCCATTCCTCCGTGTAAATAGCCTAATATGGGTTCACAATCAATAACATCTTCACCATCGAGAGTAACGATCAGTCGAAGAACACCATGCATTGATGGGTGGTGAGGGCCCATATTGACTATCATGAGATCTTTTCTTGTAAGTGGTAGACTCATATCCTTTCTTCCTTAATTCATTATTCGATGAAAATGGATTATTCCATGAATTCCTCAAAACGAGGCTCATCAAAATGCAAAATCTAAGACTACTATACGACTACTAATAAAATAAGAAAAAAAATTGAACAATAAAATTACCGCTCCACAATATCCAACTGACCGATTAATTTCTTATAACGTACTCTATTTTTCTTTGCCAAATAAGCCAGCAAACGTTGACGTTTTCCCAAAAGTCTTCGGAGACCTCTTTCCGATGAAAAATCTTTTTTGTGTAATTCCAAATGTGAAGCAAGTCTCCGTATCTTATTGGTGAAACTGAATACTTGAAATTCAACAGAACCCTAGTTTTCTTCTTTTTCTTCTTTAACCATAAGTCCAAAAATTTTTCTACCTCCTTTCTTTGTCATGTATTTTTCTGATCAGGAAAAATAAAAAATTATGTCAGTTATTTTGAAGTTATTCTAATCTCGTACACACAAAAATTTGCAATTATTCATCTACTACTGGAATTTGGATTTATTTTATCGATGCAAATTGGATTTGGATAGAAGGGTACATTCTTTTATTTTAGATAGAAGAAAAGTTTCTTCTATCTAAAATAAAAGAATTTTGCTGATTTATTTATTGCTATATCCAATTTATGGAATTGATACACCGTTTAATTGACATCATTTAGCAAAATGAAACATAGCATATGCATCCATCTTTCGGCTCGAGAATTTCACGTGATAGAGATATGGTATAAGAAATAGGCTATTAAGTAACTCTAAATGAATTGTGGATACATCTGTATCCTTAACATACTGAAACAACTGCCATTATTCGTATCAAACCAATAGCGATTCATACAAGTTAAATCTTCTCCAATAATGAATTTTTTTGCATATGTATTAAGACGCTTGGCCTGATTTCGAAATCGTCCAGAGTTTTTTATGTAGTTTTCATTGCAAAATGATGGATCTCCTTCTGTAACTTTCCAATTACGAGTACAAGAATTGAAAGACATGAAAATTCTCAATTCTCTACGGCGTCTAGGAGATAGATAGAATACTTTCAGGAACAAGAAAACCAGAAGAATCTTTCTCTCTATTCACTACCATTCCGCGTCTTCGACTTCTATTAGTTTCTTTTCTTCTTTAATGCAATAGCTATAGTTTGATATAGAATCCTTTTCTCAAAGTAATGGAAACCTTTCTCTTATAGGAAATGGTTTGAAAATCGTTATTCCACCTTTTAGGTATCGTGAAAAGTGATACCTATGAAGATCGTGCATTTCAGTCACATTCAGATCCGTTTTTTGAGTCCATGATATAACCAAATTGGATGGACCTTCCACCAGTTTAGCTAAGAAAGAGTAGATGCATAGGTGGATAATAGATCGATATGAAGATCATGAGCTGCCCCATAATGAAACCACCAGGAGTCACGAATATCTCCTTCTTCCCTAATCCAAGATTGGAGAAAGAAGATCTAAGAGGGACCCATGGAGAATATGGTCAGAAACCCATAATAGAGTCCGACCGCAACGACCGAATTAATTATCCTCATCGAGAAACTTAGACTACTAAGTAGAAAAGATTTGAAAATCATGGCATGGGTCTCCTTTTTTTCTTTCTTTAGAGTTTTCTATATGCACAATTTCTCAATGTTTCGATGAGAATTTCTTGACTTTCCATATATAGAAAGAGATAGACTATAAATGACATCTCTTATGTCAATAAGACCAAAGGGATGGATATTAAATGATAGGAAGTGCTAGGAAGTGAAATAGAATGAAATAGAGCCACTCTAGGCTTACCTATGAAATGAGGCATGGAACGGAGCCACTACGAAGAAATTCCGGGAGTTATGAAAGAAGCTTCGGACTCATATTGTTCATGGGTTGAGAGCGGGAGTTGAACTCTAGGAGGTCGAATCCCCCCTTGTTCCTCAGTAGCTCAGTGGTAGAGCGGTCGGCTTTTAACTGACTGGTCGTAGGTTTGAATCCTACTTGGGGAGATTTGATTCAGTCTTTAATGTAAGAATAAAGAATTGAATTAAAGGGCTTGCTTTGACCCTTAGGAGTAGGTAACCCGTTCGCTATCTGTTGGCGCAGAATTTCAACCCGCCTTGCAACCAAACGGGTTCCATGTTTCCACGACGGCCTGGGAGGTTTGCTTTACTCCAATGCAGGTCCAAAGGCTTGCCTAGGTGCGTGTAGGGCGTGCCAGTTGATTTGATCTGCAATCAACAAGATAAACAAGTAAACCATATCAGAAAACAATGACCGATCGGCCGATAGGCCGATGTCGCATTGTCGTGGCCCAGCCGATAGGGCAAAGCTATATCGGCTTACTCATGATAAAGCGAGATTAAAGCATGAACCTAATCTTATCGGCCTTCATCAACATACTGATGTCAATTAATGGCATCGGCCGATAAGGAATAATAAAGATAACTACATTAGCTAATACTCTAATGTGAATCTATATGAACTAACTAACTAATATAAACATACTGATCACAGATAAACCCTAAAGAGTAATCTATATCAAATACATTTATATTCATCAATCCATTCATGTAGATGGCAGATACACATAAAGACTTTAAGATAATCATATGTATCAGGTAAGACTGGCTGAAATCCCAGTGCTATCCTTAATTACAACCAAAAACAGGCTTCGAGTTAAATCTCAAAACAGGACTAAGGTCGATAGCAACTCAAAGTGTGAATTGAGACTTAATACAAAGAAAATCAAGTCGCCGATTGCTTTTGGGGATGGTAGATGCATTGAAAGATCTAACCAAGCATAGTAATTAAACCGTCATCGGCAACAAACCCTAAAACGAGTAAATCGCTGGCGAAACATAATTAAGACACTTGTCAAGATCATTCAAAACATGATAAATGATGTTCACATCATCGAGGCTTAACGTGTCTAAAGCGACACGCTAACCCCGACGATGTAGATCGTCGGGCATGAGTTCTTACCTCTGTTCTGGGCAAGCAAGAACTCGTCGGAGTTAACCTCTTGCGAGGGTTGGCGATGCGCTGAAAGTAGATTGAAACAAATTGATTGTTGTATTCCGTTGTAAGAGACTTTCTATGTACATACTACCAGGATATTTATACCCGAGATTACAACATGGTCCTTGTAGGACACGATCTTATCTCTAACTAACAAACAAATCTTTGCGGCAGACTCTTACCAAAGATTAGATCTAAACCTACTTAATTTACAAGATACAACTGCCTAAAACTGAGCTTTATCTCTATTTGGCAACTCCCTTGAAGCTTATCCTGAGCCCAAACCAAGCCCACACTGACTCCGTCAACTTCCAGCCTCTATCGACCGATGACCATACTGAATCCGTATCGGCCGATATGCTCTTCCTGGTAGCGTCTCTTCCAGTCCGATACTCTTACCGAGTCCGATACGAGACTTGGTTCGACTCCAATTCAGCCCTTTTCTCCGCGTCAGTTTCCTCTTCCTTCTCTGGGCCGGTTATGAAAATCCGCTGTTAACACTATCCTTGTTTCTATTTCATTTTATCTCATCGTATCACATTCTGTTCTACGATTCCACTTCGACAAAAGGAAAGAGCATACCCAAGTTCAATAGCTTTACGTTCGCTATCCCGATCATGGTTTTCCTACCCTCAGGGGGAAAGTAAAGACCCTTCCCCTTTGGAAGGCTGTGGGCGAGGAGGGATTCAAACCCCCGACACCGTGGTTCGTAGCCACGTGCTCTAATCCTTTGAGCTGTAGGCCCACCCCGTCTCCACTAGATCTCTTCCCGGGGTACCCCCCAAAAGGAACCTCCCTCTCCTCAGCCATTTCATTTCGGGTTAAGAAGATGGGAAAGCGCCTTTCTCTCTATAAGAACAGTGCGTTCCGAGGTGTGAAGTGGGAGAGAAGGGATGTGATGATTGAGGTTTTGAATAAGACGACCTTTGCATTTTGGATTTGAATCTTTTTCGTATTTCAAAATAGTGAAAAGTCAAATAAGAGGTGTTAAGCTTTTTATCATTCTGGCATCGAGCTATTTTGCCGCAGGACCTCCCCTACAGTATCGTCACCGCAGTAGAGTTTAACCACCAAATTTGGGATGAATTGGTGTGGTTCCTCTACGCCTAGGACACCAGAATATCGAACCATGAACGAGAAAAGGCATAAGAGAAATATTGGCTAGTAATTGTGAAGCCTCAATTCTTGACTGGAAGGGACACCAAAGGCTTCTGCCCTCCCTCTCTATCTATCCAAGAGATGGAAGGGCAGAGCTTTTTTTGGTTTTTTCATCTTTTCATCAAAGAGTTGAACAATGAAGATAGATGGCAAGTGCCTGATCGATTTGATCAGGTCGTGTAGGAACAAGGTTCAAATCGTTCGTTCGTTAGGATGCCTAAGCTGCATACATCGTTGCACTTCCACTTGACACCTATTTAAACGGCTCGTCTCACCGCTACCTTATCCTATTTCCATGCTTCTGTCGCTCCATCCCCGTATGGGTGGAGAACCCGTCGCTGTCTCGGCTGTGCTACCGGAGGCTCTAGGGAAGTCAAAGGAGAGAGCACTCATCTTGGGGTGGGCTTACTACTTATATGCTTTCAGCAGTTATCCTCTCCGCAGTTGGCTACCTAGCGTTTACCATAGGCACGATAACTGGTACACCAGAGGTGCGTCCTTCCCGGTCCTCTCGTACTAGGGAAAGGTCCTCTCAATGCTCTAATGCCCACACCGGATATGGACCGAACTGTCTCACGACGTTCTGAACCCAGCTCCTGAGATTAACCACTCGCCTGGGGAGTTTATAAACAAAAAAATATCGCTAATTCCATCTTCTATACTGAGAAATACCATGAGACCTGTAATATGATTCGTGACCTCGCAACGAATCTCTTGACCTAAAAAAAGTCCTTTCTCGATACATAACATTGTATAAGTCAAACCAAGTCGCTTCTTCATCTCCGGGAATCCGGTAAGGTACTTTTGGAACACCAATGGGCATATTAGATTAATATTATTAAATTTAAGAAAACTACACTTTATTATGGAAACGTAAGAATGGAATAGAAAGAAAGAATCTGCAGTTTATTGTTTTCACTTTTTTTCTTATTCTATATGAATACTATAGATTCTATGAATACGTAGATTGAAATAATACATAGATTGAAAGATTATACATATAAGTAGGATAAGACAGATTGGATAATGAAAAAAGAATGGGTGATTCGAATACTAAACAAAAAGAGATAGGGATCTATTCTTCGTTTTTTCCAAATAAGCTAAGCTGCCCATTGCATATTGGTACTTATCGAGTATAGAATAGATCTGCTTCTCTTTCTTCTTACGAACAGAATTGGCTTCTTATTTTTAATGGAATGAAATAAATATTCACGCTTTCTGACACAGAATCCCCTAGAAGGGGTAGGTACATAGGATATGGATAGTCTTTGCCAATGCGTTAAAATAAAGTGACATCGTGTCTATTTTTCTTTGCTAGAGGGGTATTTCCATGGGTTTGCCTTGGTATCGTGTTCATACTGTCGTATTGAATGATCCGGGTCAATTGCTTTCGGTGCATATAATGCACACAGCTCTAGTTTTTGGTTGGGTTGGCTCGATGGCTTTATACGAATTAGCGGTTTTTGATCCCTCTGATCCTGTTCTAGATCCAATGTGGAGACAAGGTATGTTCGTCATTCCTTTCATGACTCGTTTAGGAATAACCAATTCATGGGGTGGTTGGAGTATTTCAGGAGGAACTGTAACGAATCCGGGTAGTTGGAGTTATGAAAGTGTGGCAGGGGCGCATATTGTGTTTTCTGGCTTGTGTTTCTTGGCAGCTATCTGGCATTGGGTATATTGGGACCTCGAAATATTCTGTGATGAGCGGACGGGAAAACCTTCTTTGGATTTGCCCAAGATCTTTGGAATTCATTTATTTCTTGCAAGGGTCGCTTGCTTTGGCTTTGGCGCATTTCATGTAACGGGTTTGTATGGTCCTGGGATATGGGTGTCTGATCCTTATGGACTAACTGGAAAAGTACAAGCTGTAAATCCGGCGTGGGGTGCAGAAGGTTTTGATCCTTTTGTTCCGGGGGGAATAGCTTCTCATCATATTGCTGCGGGTACATTGGGCATATTAGCGGGCCTATTCCATCTTAGTGTCCCTCCACCTCAACGTCTATACAAACGATTACGTATGGGCAATATTGAAACTGTACTTTCCAGTAGTATCACTGCTGTTTTTTTTGCAGCTTTCGTAGTTGCCGGAACTATGTGGTATGGGTCAGCAACTATCCCAATTGAATTGTTTGGGCCTACTCGTTATCAGTGGGATCAGGGATACTTTCAGCAAGAAATATATCGAAGAGTTGGTGATGGGTTAGCCGAAAATCTCAGTTTATCAGAAGCTTGATCTAAAATTCCCGAAAAATTAGCCTTTTATGATTATATTGGTAATAATTCGGCAAAGGGGAGATTATTCAGAGCAGGCTCAATGGACAATGGGGATGGAATAGCTGTTGGATGGTTAGGACATCCTTTCTTTAGAGATAAAGAAGGGCGCGAACTTTTTGTACATCGTATGCCTACTTTTTTTGAAACATTTCCGGTTGTTTTGGTAGATGAAGAGGGAATCGTGAGAGCGGACGTTCCTTTTAGAAGAGCAGAATCCAAATATACCGTTGAACAAGTAGGCGTAACGGTGGAGTTCTATGGTGGCGAACTTAATGGAGTAAGTTATTCTGATCCTGCTACTTAAAAAAATATGCGAGGCGTTCCCAATTAGGAGAAATTTTTGAATTAGATCAGGCTACTTTAAAATCAGATGGTGTTTTTCACAGCAGTCCAAGGGGTTGGTTCACTTTTGGTCATGCTACCTTTGCTTTGCTCTTCTTTTTCGAACACATTTGGCATGGGGCTAGAACCTTGTTCCGAGATGTTTTTGCTGGTATTGATCCAGACTTGGATGCTCAAGTGGAATTTGGAACATTTCAAAAAGTCGGAGATCCAACTATGAGGAGACAGCCAGTCTGAGGCCGCATTGCTTTGGTATCTTTCACCTCTCTTTTTTTGATTTGACATGGGAAACATCTCCCATCCCTTCTTTGACTCTTTTTGTTTTTTTATATGGGAAATGATCCCAAATGACAAATGAATAGGTGTGAAAGTTATAATTGTAAATAAACCACGATCGAATCTATGGAAGCATTGGTTTATACGTTCCTTTCAGATTTGACTTTAGGGATAATTTTTTTTGCTATCTTCTTCCGAGAACCACCTAAGGTTCCGACTAAAAAAGTGAAATAATTTTAGTGAAGTAAGAAGTCTCCCCATCTGGGAGACTTCTTACTTCAATTAGTCCCCGTGTTCTTCGAATGGATCTCTTAATTGTTGAGAGGGTTGCTCAAACGCGGTATATAAGGCATACCCAGTAAAGCTTACAAGTAAACCAGATATGGAGATGGCGACTAAAGTTGCTGTTTCCATTTTTATAGAATTTCAAGATTACAATGGATCTACGAAAAGATCGTGTATTTACAACTACAATGGAATAGTATACAAAATCAACACAAATCATAAAATGGAATTTATGGCTACACAAACCGTTGAAGATAGTTCTAGACCTGGATCAAGACGAACTCGCGTAGGTAATTTATTGAAACCCTTGAATTCGAAATATGGGAAAGTAGCTCCGGGTTGGGGGACTACTCCTCTTTTATGAGGATCGCAATGGCTTTATTCGTGGTATTCCTATCTATTATTTTAGAAATTTATAATTCTTCCGTTTTACTGGACGGAATTTTAATGAATTAGGTTTCTACTAACGAAAACTATGAAGTCATAGTTTTTCCATCCAAAAGAGCCTTTCTACTTTAAGCTCTACATTTCTAGACATTCTGGTAGTTCAACCGTGGAATTTTTTGGTTTCAGTATCTCTGGAATATGAGTGTGTGACTTGTTAGAATTTGCTCCTATTGATAATACATAGAAAGGGCCTGTTATCTCTATCAAGAAGATTCTAATTCGTCGGATATTATTTATTCTAGTATCTGGAACACGAAATAGATAGAGTGGATCAAGAAAAAAAATGAAACTATGATTCATATTAACTATTCAGACCTCACAACCAGACTGAAAAAAATTCAAGTAGTTCTTAATAAAAATAAAAAAAGAAAATTTCTTCCTTCCAATTTTGTTTGCCCAAAAAACAACTTTTTTCTCTCGATTTTGTCGAGTCATTACACCGATTCAATAAATGATCATCAAGCGGTTCTTATTCGAAGAACCCTTGCCTTTTGTTTAGCTTGAGACTCAATCATCGTGGCTCTAGTATGAATCTAAGGTTTTAATTGAACTGATTCATAGGATCGCAACAAGATAATTTCTACCGGAAAACTACTCCATTTTTTTTTATTTACTAGTAAAACAAGAGTAAATCTGCATTACGTACAAAAAAAAGAAATCCAAAATAGGGAAGAGAAAAATCAAGAGGCCTCTAATGATCAACATTTGGGAAAGAAAGATAGATGAGCCAACTAGAGATTTTTTGGCATTGTCATCACAAAGAAGAAATTCTGGATTTTTCTTATTTCATATCTTCAAGGCAAATCGACCCAACCCAGTGGCTGATGAAGTTTTGAACCTTTTTTCTAATATCCGTTGAAAATTTGTGTATTTCTGTTTGAGCTGTACGAGATGAAATTCTCATATACAGTTCTCAGAGGGGGGTTCGGGTTAGTTACCTATCTCAATAAAGTATATGATTGGTTTGAGGAACATCTTGAGATTCAGGCAATTGCATATGATATAACTAGTAAATATGTTCCTCCTCATGTCAACATATTTTATTGTTTAGGGGGAATTACACTTGTTTTCTAGTACAAGTTGCTACCTGTTTTCTATGACTTTTTACTATCGCCCAACCGTTACAGAGGCTTTTTCCTCGGTTCAATACATAATGACCGAGGCCAACTTTGGTTGGTTAATCCAATCAGTTCATCGATGGTCAGCAAGTATGATGGTTCTAATGATGATCCTGCATGTATTTAAAAAACCCCACGAATTAACTTGGGTCACTGGTGTGGTTTTAGCTATATTGACTGCATCGTTTGGTGTAACTGGTTATTCTTTACCTTAGGATCAAATTGGTTATTGGGCAGTCAAAATTGTGACAGGTGTACCTGACGCGATTCCGGTAATAGGATCACCTTTAGTGGAGTTATTACGTGGAAGTGCTAGTGTGGGTCAATCCACTTTGACTCATTTTTATAGTTTACAAACCTTTGTACTTCCTCTGCTTACTGCCGTATTTATGTTAATGCACTTTCTAATGATACGTAAGCAAGGTATTTCAGGCCCTTTATAAGGAACGCATATCATAGAGAGTTCTAATTCTCATATATCATATCGGGTAGGTTGTGGTATTTCATTGCTACAAACATGGGTTATTCTAAAATAAGACATGTCATTTAGATACTTCTCTTCAACTCCGAACTATTGTGATACAAATAATACAAATAGTTGAAGTTAATTTTACGAAAGATAAGGCGGATTATGGGAGTGTGTGACTTGAATTATTGATTTGGCCATGCAGATAGAGAGTTGGATCTGCCACATTAGAATTCACGACCAAAGGTGTCTCCATATCCAATCAACACGTAAGTCCCCTGTCTAGTAAGGATAGGCTGGTTCACTTGAGGAGAATATTTTTTTATGATCATACCTCAACCATGTCATCCATGAAGAGGCTCCGTAAGATCCCATAGAGTAGAAATGGAGTAAGTCATGTGATATGATCCAATTCTCTATTTATTACACTTACTTTTTTATTATAGCATGGAAATGCATTCATTTTCTTTGCATTGATTGCGATCTGCACTACTATCGGAGTAAAAGAAGGGATCTAAGGAAGAACAACGTAGGCTAAACTTTTTGATTTTTTATTAGTAACAAGTAAATACATTGTTTGGACATAAGAAACTTGCAATATTGAGGGGATAAATACCAACTAATCAAGAGATGCGAGACAATCCACAAAGCAATTGATCATGATCAAATTTGTAAGCCCACTTGGATATTGAGCATTTACCCATAAGAGTAGGATTCTTTTCAATGAGTAGTTGTAGGTGCAACTTCGGAAAATAGAATTTGATAAAGCTTTTCTTACTTAGAGCCATTGAGCCATTATATACCTTATTTTATTATGGATCTTCTACGGTTTTATTTCTTTCATTCTTGCTCGAGCCGGATGATGAAAAATTCTCTTGTCCGGTTCCTTTGGGGGCTGGATCTTAAAGAATTCACCTATCCCAATAACAAAGAAACCTGACTTAAATGATCCTGTATTAAGAGCAAAATTAGCTAAAGGGATGGGACATAATTATTACGGGAACCCGCGTGGCCCAATGATCTTTTATATATTTTTCCAGTAGTAATTCTATGTACTATTGCATGTAATGTAGGTTTAGCAGTTCTCGAACCATCAATAATTGGTGAACCGACGGATCTGTTTACAACTCCTTTGGAAATATTACCCGAGTGGTACTTCTTTCCCGTGTTTCAAATACTCCGTACAGTACCAAATAAGTTATTGGGCATTCTCTTAATGGTTTCTGTGCCAACGGACATATTGACAGTACCTTTTCTAGAGAATGTCAATAAATTCCAAAATCCATTTTGTCACCCAGTAGCTACAACCGATCTTTTAATCGGTACTGTAGTAGCTCTTTGGTTAGGTATTGGAGCAACATTACCCATTGAAAAATCCTTAACTTTAGGTTTTTTTTAGGGTTTTTTCAGTTTGATTCATTCAATCGTGAAGTACCGTGCATAGGTATCTAGGAAATAGTTACTTCCAAGTGAATCTTACCTAGATACCTATAATCTATTTTATTATGATCCATTTCGCGAAAATATAGATTGTCCCAAAGATGCAAAATTGTTTTCTTTTTTATTTTTATTCTAACTCGAAAAAGAAGAAGAGGAAAAATTGCAATGGATTTAAAACTAGAACTTATTCTTAGGTAAATCCATTGGGAGATGCTTCTCTAGAGTGTCCCATATCTATTTTCCATCTTGGATACGAAAACTGTCAATTCTCATCAAATCTTCTTCCGTCTTATTCAAAAGGTCCAATAGTGTATGGATATTGGCCCTTTTGAGACAATTATACGTTCTAGAAGGCAGTTCTAATTGATCAATAAAAATACAATTCAATGGAATTCTTTTTTTGTTTTTGTTTAGATTAGTTAATCTTTTTTGAAAGCTTAAAAGGGGTGAAGTAAACCTGTTTTTATTTTCTTGGAAATGAGTACCCTCTTCCTCCATGTGAAGAAAAGGAAGAAATAAATCAATCAAATTACGAGAAGCCTCATAAAGGGCTTCCTTAGGGGTTAAACTTCCATTGGTCCATATTTCTAGAAAAAGTATCTCATATTTTGCATTTCCATTCCCACAAGAAAAAATACTATAATTCACATTTCGAATAGGCATGGATACAACATCTATAGGATAACTTTCATCTTGAGAGTTCTTTCTGACTTCCGTGTGATATCCGCGATCTCTCTTGATCTGTAACTCAATATGGAAATCCATGGGTTCTGTCAAGTTAGCTATAGGTTGTGCCATATCAACGATTTCTATGGAAGGCGGTAAGATAATATCTTGGGCAGTTATGTATCTAGGACCTTTGACGCAAATTGATGCATTTCTAACTCCATAGCGATTACTTCTCAATACAATTTCTTTCAAATTTAGTAAAATTTCTTGTACCGATTCTTCAATACCTGCTATTGTAGAATATTTATGTGGCACGCTCCCAAATTTTGCATGTGTGATACATGTTCCTTCTGTTTCTCCATGTAAAGCTCTTCGCAAGGCAATACCAATGGTATCCACTTGACCTTTTCTAAGCAGGGACAGAATGAAACGACCATAATAAAGACGCTTACTATCTACTCTTGATTCAACACGCTTCCACTGTAGTGTTTGAGTGGATCCTGCTACCTCCTCTCGAACCATATAGACTAGTATTATTATTTGATCATTGAATCATTTATTTCTCTTGAAAGGGGTTTAATTCTTTTACAGACGTCTTTTTTTAGGAGGTCGACACCCATTATGCGGCATAGGTGTTACATCACGTATACAACTTAATCGTACACCACATCTAGCAATGGCTCGTAATGCGGCATCTCTTCCACTACCAGCACCCTTTACCATAACTTCTGCTCATTGCAAACCCACTTTACAAATAGCATCTACAGCTGTTCTTTGCCCAACATAGGGTGATGCTTTTCTTGACCTTTTGAATCCACAAGTACCCGCGGAGGACCAGAAAACCACCTGACCTTGCGGATCTGTAACATTTATAATAGTATTGTTGAAACTAGCTTGAACATGAATAACTCCTTTTGTTATTCTACGTGCACTCTTCCGTAAACTAAAATGCGCATTCCTACGCAAACCAATACGTACTTTCCTACATGAACCAATTTTTGGTATAGCTTTTGTCATATTTTATTATCTCATAAATATCAGTTAGAAATAACAAAAAGAAAAAAAGATACAAAGATATCCATTTCAGGGTAAAATATATCCTTTACTTGAATTTTTTATTTGGAATTTGTACATTTTTGAGGGTACCTTTATTTTACTTTTTAGAAAGTCAAGTTCTTTTTTCAAAAGATTACCCCTGTCTTTGTTTATGCTTTGGATTGGAACAAATGACTCTAATTCGTCCACGCCTACGAATCAGTCGACATTTTGTACAAATTTTACGAACAGAAGCTCTTATTTTCATATTTCCGTATTCCTTTCTTAATCTATGAATTTACTCTTTTGGAAAAAATAAGTCTCGTTGTTTGAATTTTAGAACTTTGAATTTATTACCCTAGAAAAAAAGGAAAAATCTAACCCTTTGAATCTTTGGTATCCTTCAAATCTTCGGTGTCCTTTGAGTCTTCGGAACACTTCGCATCCTTATGGGGAAGTCTATAAATTATACGCCCCTTGCTTGAATCATAACGACTTACATCAATTTTGACCCTATCCCCCATTAGTATTCGTATAGAACTAGACCGGATCTTTCCTGAAATATAGCCCAGGATTATGGTGTCATTCTCTAGGCGAATGTGGAACATTCTGTTGGGTAGGGCTTCCATAACTAAACCCTCAAAAGTAATTTTTGCTTCTCTCGGGTTTTTTTTCTCTCCTATTTTTCTTTTCTGTCATATTTTTTTCTCCTATTTTTCTTTTTTTATTTGAAAATAAAAAACGTTGTATTTTTGTTTGAAAAACAGGAAGTTCAAGATAGAATTTGGGTACTATGATTATAGGTGGGGCGATTACCATATATAACATAAGACTTCTCCCCAAATTCCATTTAGTCGAGCTTCTCAATCTATCATTATACCTCGAGAAGTAGAAAGAATAGCAATTCCCATTCCGCCCAAAACCTAAGGAATTCCTTAATAGTCGGCATAAATTCATAAGCCAGGTCGGCTGATACGCTTTAAAAAGGTTCTAGTTATATATATTCCCTTTCTAGTCTTTCTCTTTTGATGTCGCAAAGTTGAAACCAAGAAATATCTGTTACTTTCCTGATGTTTCCGAACACTTTCAATAAAACCCTCTTGTAGAAGTATTTTAACAATGTTTTCGGTAATATTTGTAGATACTACCTGAACAGTTCCTTTTTTATTCATGTCCGCGTTTCTTATAGAGAGGTTAGTAAATCAGCAATAGTGTCCTTGCCCATAAGACTCTAATTCTAGGTTCCTCTTAATTTTTCTATAATCAACATGTTCTCTTTTTTCTTTTCGTTTTGGATTCTAAAGCATATATGTGAAACACAATCTACTAATTTTTTATTTGATCCATATCTTGTCTACTAGTATTCATAATACTTCAGGAGCTAATGAAACTATTTTAGTAAAATTCAATTCTCTCAATTCCTCGGCGATCGCCCCAAAAATGCGAGTTCCCTTTGGATTTCCTTTTTGATCAATGATAACTGCTGCATTGTCGTCATAGCGTATTATTATACCGTCTTTGCATTTGAACTCTTTACATGTACATACCATTACAGCTCGAATTACTTCGGATCTTTCTAGAGACATTTGGGGCACTGCATCTTTGATTACAGCAATAATAACATCACCAATACGAGCATATCGCTGATTACTAGCAGCTCCTATGACTCGAATACACATCAATTTTTGAGCTCCACTGTTATCTGCTACATTTAAAAGGGTCTGAGGTTAAATCATATTATTTTGATTTCAATTTGTTATTTCAATGCAAAAGGATGAAAGAAATATTGTCTTTCCAGAAAGAAGAACCCGGTTTTTTTATTTTCAATACTACTTGTTTTGGGGGGGGNGTTTGGGGGGGGGGGGGGTTATATTTCTAACCGAAGAAATTGACTTCGTATGGGCATTTTGCTGGCAGCTATGGAAATAGCTGCTCTAGCTACAGTTTCGGATACTCTGCCCATTTCATAAAGTATTCGACTTGGTTTAACAATGGCTACCCAACATTCGGGGAATCCCTTTCCCGAACCCATATGTGTTTCCGTGGGTCTTATTGTAACCGGTTTGTTGGGAAATATACGTACCCAGATTTTTCCACCACGACGTGCATATCGTGTCATTGCTCTTCGTCGTGCTTCTATCTGCCTCGCCGTAATCCAAGTGGGTTCAAGTGCTTGAAGAGCATATCTACCAAAGCAAATACGATTGCCTCGGTAGGATTTTCCCTTCATTCTTCCTCTATGTTGTTTACGAAATCTGGTTCTTTTGGGGTTATAGTCGATGGTTCTCTCCTAGTTCCATCTCTACTGCAAAACTGAACATGAGAGTTTTTCTCATCCAGCTCCTCGTGAATCAAATGAGAAAGTGTGCAAATTTCTCTAATTCCACAATATTCTAAAATATTACGGATAATACACATTAATAGAAAAGTTAGGGTTTTTAATATTGAATTTATTAAAATACTAAAATATATAGTCAAGAAAGAGGATCTAGAATATATCTAGATGTGTATGTTTATTTGTCTATATTCTATATTTAATGTAATTCTTTTTTTGTTTTTTAATCTCCTTTTTATATTTTACTCTTATTGAATCGCGGTAAAGTATTCTAATTCAATAAAAATTTCGCGGGCGAATATTTACTCTTTCCTGTCTTATTTGTTAATTCATAACCTTATCAAATAAGGCAATTTTTTTGGTTTGTTCCACCATCCCACCCAATGAAGTATTGGGATTCTTTTCAAGAAAATCCTATCCAGTCATAGGTTCTGTCGTTCCCACTGCTTCTCCTTTAATGGTTAGGTTTGAATCTCGCAATGGAGCTTCCAAAAAATTTCTTTCCGAGTCAATTTCTCAGTTTTATTAAATCGGGACGCTCTTTGTCATTCCTTGAAATTTGTATTTCTTGTTTCAATCAAATTACGATTTCGAATTCTCTGTTATTTTTATTATATTGATGCTTTATCACATTGCTTTTTATGATGTAATTCATAGACCATACATATTGGAATCCTATATCTTTCTTATTTCTCTTCCTTCTTTCTATCATCCTTCCTTTTATCCACATCCCTTTAGTTTTGCTTCACAACTTAGAATCCTATTTTTTTTCTTAAAAAAAGAAAAAATTGCAGTTGCTACACGTATATGATTTATTTACTCATTTATGATAGATATATTTATTCATATAGTGACTGTTTCTTAGTTAGGATCTCGACAATACGAAGCAATAGGTTGGTTATTAGTTCATTTTCTATAATTACATAGTAGGGTTCATTCTATTTTTTTTAATCCCCTTTTTGAACCCTAAAGAAAAAACTAACGAGTCACACACTAAGCATAGCAATTTTATTAAAAGATTTCTCAATTTTCATTAAATCTTATAGAAAGAGATTTCTTGTTTTCTTCAGGGATTTTAGGGAAAATAAGGCTCTTGTCATTTTTTATTCTATTACTGAACAGAATGGGAAGACAGGGTTGGTTATTCTTCGACTACGAATATCCAAATTTTAACTCCTAATGCTCCATAGATAGTTCGAATTGGATAGCAGCAATAATCAATTTTAGCGCGAATTGTTTGGAGGGGAAGCCTACCTTTTTTGATGCATTCGGCACACGCAATTTCTTTTCCCGCGAGACGGCCTGCAATTTTTACTTTTACCCCGTTTATATCCTTTTTTTAGTTAATTCACTGGCTTTTTTCATTGCCTTTCGGAATGAAACTCTATTTTTTAATTGGAAAGCTATATATTCTGCAAGAATGTTACGTTTTCTATAAGGTTGTTTCACTTTTTCGATCCTAATATTAAATCTCTGGTTTACAGAATTAACTTCTTTTTGTAGATCTTCTCTAATTCTTTGATTGCTCCTTTTTTATTTAATAAATTGGGGAATCCAATATGGATTATGATGTGGATTGTATCAATTTCTTTTTGAATTTCTATATGTGTAATTACTTCGAAACTTGAGCTTGAGTCCATTTTTTTATTATGTGTAATTACTTCGAAACTTGAGTCTGCTTTTATTTTTCTATTCGAGCTTTTTTTCCTATTCTTTTGTATATAGTTCTTGATACAATTCCGTATTTGTTTATCTTCCTATAGACCTTCCGAATAATTTTTTGGTTGTGCGAACCAAAAGGAATGGTGATTTTGGGTTGTACCAAGTCTGAAACCAAGTGGATTTATTTTTTGTCCCATACTTTTCTATTCTATTTTTTTTACCAGGAATCAAATCTTAGATGGATCTAAAGATTTTCGTTAATCCATGAACAGAATCTAGGTATGTAGACACATGGATCCATACATCTCGATTGGAAAAGAATCAATAGAAGGAGAATCGGACAATATCTTTCTCGAAACAAACAAAAAGGAAAAGAAAGAGAAAACAGAAATCATGATCAACTAACCCCTCTCAGGGGTTTGCTTAAGAATAAGAAAGAGGAATCTTATGGAAATAGCATGGAATAAGGTTTGATCCTATTCATGGGGATTCCGTAAATATCCCATTCCAAAAATTGAAACAATCGGGACTTTTCGAAGATTGGATGCAGTTACTAATTCATGATCTGGCATGTATAGAATGAAAACTTCATTCTTGATTCTACGAGAATTTTTATGAAAGCGTTTCATTTGCTTCCCTTCCAGGGAAGTTTCATTTTCCCAGAATGTATCCTAATTTTTGGCCTAATTCTTCTTCTGATGATCGATTTAACCTCTGATCAAAAAGATAGACCTTGGTTCTATTTCATCTCTTCAACAACTTTAGTAATAAGCATAACGGCCCTATTGTTCCGATGGAGAGAAGAACCTATAATTAGCTTTTCGGGAAATTTCCAAATGAACAATTTCAACGAAATCTTTCAATTTCTTATTTTATTATGTTCAACTTTATGTATTCCTCTATCCATACAGTACATTGAATGTACAGAAATGGCTATAACAGAGTTTCTGTTATTCGTATTAACAGCTACTCTAGGGGGAATGTTTTTATGTGGTGCTAACGATTTAATAACTATCTTTCTAGCTCCAGAATGTTTCAGTTTATGTTCCTACCTATTGTCTGGATATACCAAGAGAGATCTACGGTCTAATGAGGCTAATATGAAATATTTACTCATGGGCGGGGCAAGCTCTTCTATTCTGGTTCATGGTTTCTCTTGGCTATATGGTTCATCTAGGGGGGAGATCGAGCTTCAAGAAATTGTGAATGGTGTTATCAATACTGTCGGGGACGCCGAAACTTATACTTTTCAATGTCAATTGTGATTCTCACATAGTCTCGATGAATGGGATCCATACACGCATAAAAGCCATTCAATCCGCTATGTGAAATGAAAATCACAAGTAACATCAACAGTATAAATTTCGAGGCACCGAATGTTGAGCAAGGGAGATATAGCTGGGACTCACGCGTGCCAGTCAACTTCAGCCTGGAGTGTGCCCGTAAATCACTCGAAGGTGGCAACCAGATGTGTTACACATCCAGGAGACTTTACCAAAATGCATGAGCTCTACAACATCTCCAATGATCAAAATTCATACTCGTGTATTAGCAAGCCAAAAACATATCAAACTTACTAACACATTTTCATCTAGCAGTTGATATCGTAACAATGAAATATCAGAGGCTTAGCTATTACAGAAACATTATGTTAATTATACATATGGCCGACCGGCCCAATAGTTATTGGTTTAGCGGAAGCAACAAACTACCCAAAACCTTTTTGCAACCGACTGGGGTAAACCCTAGTTAGAACCATCCTAAAACCTAGGAGTGACTCCATCACAGCTTTCATCATTGACAAAGGACTCTTCTGCATTAGATTCTAAAAGAAAAACAGTCGAAACAGAAAAACAACAATAATAGCAAGAGTCAGTACATTATGAATAATGTACTGGCATCGCCAATCCTAACGTACATGCATGGCAATATCAAAGGAAAGGTTCAGGTTGGCATAATTTCAGCATAAAGCAAGAGTTATTTCCACAAATCATTTTAAGAATAGTATGAAAACAATAAACTTTCAGTAAAACTACTTATATCATCATGGCATCATATATGTAATTTTGTATCTCAAATTATGTAATATTTGGGAATCCTCCAAGGCACCAAGTGCATAAATCATTATCCAACATTTCTCACATTATTCCATAAACATGAGTTTTAAAGATAACATAGACACATAATCGAAATCATTCGTCTATACTCAACACGTGTCCTTATGTCGCTCATAACCGTGAGCACGGCTAACCGATTAGTTTAAAACTCTGCAGAGCCCATACACTGTACCCACATGATGTGAAATAGTAATCATGTAAAAACATGTCACGCGATACTGAAGTACCCGATTTACTACCCACAACATAGCCTTTACATCATCCATGATTTAGCCTTGCACCAACACGATAGGTGTGATTCCATCCTAGGCATATGACCTAGAACTGTTAGGAGGCGGGCCCACGCCTGAGCCTAACACCATGGTAGCGAAAACATCCTTTCCTACCATGAGGCACCATATCATTGTATTGGACAGACTTAGACGCCTAAACTACCATACAGGTAATTAGGTAGTTCCTATAAATTATCGCTAAGACTAATTCATACTACAACGACCTACCTTAATGCAAGACTAAACCATGAGCAACTTAATCAGCTATGACTATCCCATAATAGCACATGTGGTCGTACTTTAAACACAAGAGACTGACATTGAGTGAAGTCCTTAACTATCTCAGGCATACACTCCCCCTATCGGTACACAACTAATCACCATATGAGTACCACTTGTTGCCCAAGACGTAAATATCTCCTTTTCTCATTTTAGTTCACAAATAACTACACTTTTTAAACCGTTTAGAATTTACTCGAAACCAACAAGTTTTAGAAATATAACATGCCCATAATGATAGTTTCTATTTATTCTAAGCATTTCGAAGCTAGCATGTCAATGCTTTAGGTATAACGAATTTATCGAACAGTAACAACATATATATAATATCCTAAGGGTGTTCAAATTAATTGGAGTTTTTCAAATGGATACATGCAAGTTTTGGGTATAGCTATCACCATTTAAATTACTAAACTTTAATTTTAAACAAATTAATTATGCATCTTTGCAAACAAAATGTTAAACCTTCAAATGTAGGATCAATATGGTCAAAGGAAAAGGGGAAGGTTGGCTTGCCTTGCTCTGGTTCCACGCCTGGTCCAGCTATGTAATGCACCTCTTCGACGAGGAACTGACCGTCGTCTAAACATACACGAAAAATCCGAATTATACTTATGTAAAAGAAAATTCAATATGCCCTAGATTAAATGCTGTGCTTGAGGTGATGTGATATTGTGTTGACTGAATTTTAAGTGCAAGAATTTCCATTTAATCAAATTCCATTCAAAAGTTATACATTTTTAAAGTTGGAGAATATTTAATTAAGGCCCATATACAAATTTTAAATATTAAGACATAAATCTCTAAAGTTCTGTTGAGTTTAGCATTTTCAGATGATACAGCATAAAAATATGAATCTAACAAAATTTAGTTTGAAATTTTTGGAGTTATAATGAATTTACTATGAATTTCCAAAGTTAAAGCCATTTTTTCAGCTCAACAGAAAATACCTTAATCAATTTCTTTAGATTTACAAATTTTAAAAGACCTCGGGTCCACCAGTCAGTGACTGTCCTTTTGCTCTAAGGCCCCTAGGGTTTCGGCAAATAGAACCCGCAGTCCCCAGCACGTGGCATAAGCATCTAAGCAAAGTAGTACTCGGGTTCTTGCCTAATTGCAACAAGGTCCTGTCCCTACCGGTAAGTGGCTGTGTACTTTGCCAAAACACCCCTGGAGTTTTCTAAGAGAGCGCAGACTAGCCCCTAGCGCGGCTAGGGCAGAGCAGCGGCGCGGCGGCGAGCTTTGCTGCGATCCCGGCGGTGAATGGTTCGGTTTCCGACGAGACGGCTATGGAGAGAAAGATGGAGGGCTCCAAGACGAAGCTCACGATGTCCACCATGTGAGCTATGGCGATCTAACACGATGGCAGTAGCGGGTGGAGCGGCGGCCTGCTTCAGCTTGCAAGTGTATTACGGTTTCGGGACCTCTTCAGCGCGCGCGTGCATGCGTGCGAGGCTAGGGATGTCCAGGAAACTTACCCAAGCGCGAATGGTGTTCGGCAAGGTCCCCAGCATCCGGTCCAGTCCCGATGGCGGCACGGCTTGGCGGTCGTCGTCGGCGGAGTGCTCCTGGTCCAGGCAGGCTAGGAGGAGTACAAGCATCGGTTAGTGATGACATGGAGTAGCTCTGTGCACGAGGAATCGCCTTGAGACTCAAGAGAGAGAGAGGTAGGGCTAAAGAACGCCGGTGGCCGGAGATGAGGAAGATGGAAGGGATCTCCCGATTGAGGGCTTCTCGACTCGATTCCTCTGAGCTTCGGGATCATCGTGAAGTGATGAATGTGTTGGCGAAGTGGTTCGGGCGGATTTGAAGTCTTGGAGTCTGGCGGCGTTGATGGCTCCCACGGCGGCGCACAGAGTTCACCGATGGCCCGAGTGGACACGGCGCGCGATCCCAGAGATTAGCTTCACCAATTTGATAGGGCTTTGTGGGATTAGAAACGACATCGAATGTAGAGATTAGAACACAGGTTAAACGGGATTGAATCACCTGCGATGATGCGGGACGAGGGAGGTGACCCCACCGGCGCCGATGAAGACTCCCTTGCCGATCGAGGTTGCGAACCGGTCGTCCTTGGTTTCTCCGCGAAAATGGAACACAGGTGAGGGGAAGTGAATGTGTGTCGGCCGGTAGAGTTAAATATGGCGGTCGGCAGTGAGGTGGCGATGGAGCGGCGCTCGGCGCCGTCGACGCGTGTTGCGCGCGCCGTCTGCGGGAGAGTGGTGCTAGCGTGACGTGTACACACCTGAGCAGCTGACGAGCGGGTCCCACAAATGCCTGGGCCCACATGGCAGTGTGGAAGCTGTGTGTGTGTGGAGGAGAAGAAACTGGAATATTTGGCTAAGTCCAAAACTGATGGTTGGATTCCAAATTTGCCCTTGATTCAAAATATTCTCTAGGGACAATTAGGTCAAAATCCAAATGGCAAAATGATAATGTACTATTTCCTCTATAACTTGGACCAATTTTCCAATCCAAAATGTTCTTAATCAATTTTTAATGGAGTGCCAAATTGGGCTCCAGAGAATCTGAAATTTTTAGATTTTGATTTTCAATTAAATTCTTTGTTTGAATAGTTTGTATAGAAAAATTAAAATCTAGTAAAATTTTTAATTTACTCCAAACACATGGGTCAAGCTAATTAAGTTATTCCATTATTTATAATGTTTATTAAATTATTATTTTGATGATTTAACTATCGGTTTCTTTCATTTAAAAGCGCTATAATGCATATGCTTTAAAATAAACGGGGCTTGGGAAAAATAAAATTTACCTCAAACTCAAAAGAAATGGGATTTTTATTTTTAACAACCATTTATTATTACATATCCTCCTAAGAGGTCTTCGTGGTATGTTACAAATTCCCCCCCTTGCAAAGAAATCTCGTCCTCGAGATTTGGTAATCTAGAAGAAGTTGGGGAAGTCGGCTCTAAGGTGATCCTCTCTTTCCCCGTTAGCTTCTTCAGCTGTATGATTACTCCATTGAATCCTGAGCATTTTGATACAGTGATTGCGAGTGTGGCGTTCACTTTTATCCAAAATTCATATCGGATACTCCTGATATGAAAGATTGGGCTGAAGGTTTATGTCTTCAATTGATGTAAGTTCCGTGGGAACTCGTAAACATATCTTGAGTTGTGATACATGGAACACATCGTGAATGCTAGAGAGTTGTGCCGGTAATTCTAAATGATAGGCCACTTTACCTCGTTTTGCAAGAATCTAGTAAGGACCGATATAACGAGGAGCCAGTTTGCCAAGAATCTGAAAACGACGAGTACCCCGCAATGGAGATACTTTAAGGTAGACATGGTCTCCTACCTCGAAACTTAATTCTCGACGACGATGATCTGAATAGCTCTTCTGACATGATTGCGCTTCTTTAAGCCGATCACGAATAAGGGTTACATTCTTTTCTGCTTCATTGATAACGGAGGGTCCATAAAATTGTCGTTCGCCAACTTCAGACCAATAAAGAGGCGTTCTACATTTCCTTCCATACAAAGCTTCAAAAGGTGACATTTGAAGACTAGATTGATAACTGTTATTATAAGAGAACTCAGCGAACGATAGACATTTCTCCCAATTGGCATTATGCACCAATGCACAAGCTCGAAGCATATCTTCAAGAATCTGATTTGTGCGTTCAGTTTGACCTCCAGTTTGAGGATGAAAAGCAGTGCTAAAGAAGAGTTTGGTTCCGAGAAGCTCATGCAATTTTTCCCAAAATCGCGATGTGAATTGTGAGCCTCGGTCTGAAACTATTATCTTTGGTACCCCAGGGAGTCTTACAATGTGGGTAAGATAGAGATCAGCAAGCCTTGCCCCATTATAAGTCATGTGTATTGGAATAAAGTGGGCTACTTTGGTCAACCGATCCACAATAACCCATATGGAATCATGTCCGTTAGATGTCCTTGGGAGACCCGTAATAAAATTCATTCCGACCTCGTCAAATTTCCATTCAGGTACTTTTAATGGTTGAAGTAAACCCGCAGGTCATTGATGTTCGGCTTTAACACGTTGACATGTATCACAAATGGCAATGTATGCCGCTATATCACGCCTTAAGCTGGACCACCAATAATGAGTGCGTATGTCATGGTACATTTTTGTACATCCCGGGTGAATGGATAAAGGGGAATGATGAGCTTCTGATAGAATAGTCCCACGAAGGTTCTGATCATTAGGGACAAAGATTTGTTTTCCGTGAACTACTAAACCATCGGAATTGAGGGTAAAAAAGGATTTCGGATTCTTCCATATTTCGTCCTTTATTTTACTCACCTCCTTGTCTTTCAATTGGGCGGCTTGAATTTGAGAGTAGAGTGTAGGTTGTAATGCTAGAGCCGCAACATAACCTTCATCTACAATTTCCACATTAAATCCTTGTAGTTCAGAAAGTAACTCCGGTTGATCAACTAAGGTGGTGGCAGTGATACAATGTAGCTTATGGCTTAGCGCATCCGCTACCACGTTGGCTTTTCCGGGATGATAATGGATACCCAGATTGTAATCTTTAATAAGTTCCAACCATCATCTTTGCCTCAGATTCAGATCTGATTGGGTAAAGAAATATTTCAAACTTTTATGATTGGTAAAGATTTCACATCTGCTGCAAGCAAGATAATGACGCCAAATTTTTAAGGCATGAACTACGGCCGCTAACTCCAGATCATGTGTTGGATAGTTGACTTCGTGAGGCTGTAGTTGGCGTGATGCATAAGCCACCACTTTGCCCCCTTGCATCAATACACAACCCAGTCCTTGATGAGAGGCATCGCAATAGACATGGAAACTTTTATGAATGTCTGGCATTACTAGCACTGGGGCCGATGTAAGCCTTTTTCGTAATTCATGAAAGCTTTCTTCGCATGCCTCAGTCCATAGAAATTTATGATCCTTTTTAAGGAGTTGGGTTATGGGCTTTGCAACCTTGGAAAAGTTGTTAATGAAACGACGATAATAACCCGCCAGACCAAGGAAACTCCTGACCTCGGAAACATTCTGAGGTTGTTTCCAATTAAGTACGTTTTGTACATTACATGGATTGACGGCAACTCCGCCTTCGGAAAGAACATGGCCAAGAAAGGTTACTTCCCTTAACCAAAACTCACATTTGGAATATTTGGCATAGAGTCAATGCTCACGAATTTTGTCCAGCACCACACGCAAATGTTGTGCGTGCTCTTCTTCATTTTTGGAATAGATAAGAATGTCGTCAATGAAAACTACCAAAAACTTATCAAGATACTCCATAAAGATCTTATTCATCATGTTCATGAATGTAGCTGGAGCATTTGTTAATCCGAAGGAAACCACGGTATATTCAAATAACCTGTAGCGAGTGGTGAAAGCGGTCTTTGGAATATCCTTCGATCTGATTTTGAGTTGGAAATATCTCAATCTTAGATCAATTTTAGAGAAGATACGAGCACCGGTCATCTGATCAAAAAGGTCATCGATTCTTGGAAGAGGATATTTGTTCTTGATAGTAACTTCATTAAGAGGACGGTAGTCTACACATATCTGCATAGTACCATCTTTCTTTGGGGCAAACAACACCAGACACCCCCACAGAGATGACCTAGGACGAATAAAACCTTTAGCCAGTTGCTCATTTATTTGTTTCTTAAGTTCCATCAAATCATCAGAGGACATACGATAAGGCCTTTTTGCTATAGGTGTTGTCCCAGGGAGTAGATCAATCACAAATTCAATATCACGATCGGGAGGCATACCTGGTAATTCATCAGGAAAGACGTCGGGATATTCATTCAATATAGGTACTGTTTGGAGCTCCAGGATTGATAGAGAATGAAGTAATGGTGGTTGGGAGGGGATGACATGTTCAGAGGTGAATGAAATAATTTGGCCTTTGGTATTCTCCAGAGAAATGGTTTTCTTGGCACAATCTATGGTCCCTTTATGTTTAGATAACCAATCTATACCCAAGATGATGTCGAAACCAGGAGAGTTTATTTGTATGAGGTTGGCTCTAAATTGTACTCCGTTAATCAAGATCTCGACATCGTTACAAACCAAATTAGTTTTGATGGTGGCACCGGGTGATTGCACTAACATAGCATTGCTCAAAAGATTGGTTTTTAAATCTCGTTGGTTCACTATTTTGGTGGATATAAAAGAATGCGATGCACCAGAGACAAAAAGAACCAATGTAGGAATTGAGTGGACAAGAAAAGTACCCAGTACGACATCGGATGCATTAGCAGCTTCTTCAGCGGTCACATGATTGACTCGGCCTCGTCCAAAAGGTTGGGCTGGCTTAACAGGTTTGCGACCACCACGCTGATTTCCAAGAACTTGGGGATAACCACGTGGCTGTGGCTATGGCTGTGGCACAGCATTTCCAGTCTTCGGAGTTGGACAATTATTGGAATAGTGGCCCACCTAGCCACAATTGAAACAAGTGACACTGGTGGCCCTATCCGACCTTCCTTGAGTCAAAGCTCCATGGTAGTAAGTTTGAACCGTGGGATTTGGAGGATGAGTAATAGCATTCTGTGGTCGTGGTGGCTGGGAAGCCACATAACGAACCACAGTGGGCTGCGACATACGTGGCCGAGTGGAGCTGCTGCTACTTGCGGCCCTCCTTGCAACCCACTTGCGTTTACGATCCCCCATTACTTCCTTTTTACTAGACTCCACACGAAGGGCCTTGTCCACCAAAGTCTTCATGCTATAGATTTCATGAGCAGCAAGGGCATGTTTAATTTCAGGATTGAGTCGGTCGCGACACAACTCCACCTTCTTAGCTTCAGAGGACATTTCAGAAGTTGCATAGCGACCCAGATAATTGAAACGTTCCAAGAATTCCATAAAAGACATATTCCCTTGTTTCAAATTAAGAAATTCCTTTTTCTTCATCTCCATAATACCAGCAGGGATATGAGCAGATCTAAATCCTTCTTTAAACACAACCCAAGTGATAGGCTCATCAGGAGGAATAAGGGTTTTGTAAGTCTCCCACCAAGCTGATGCTGCACCCTGAAGCTAGTAGGCAGCATAAGAAGCTTTCTCCACGTTGTTGCATCCACATAGATCAAGCTTGGATTCAATATCACGTAGCCAGTCGTCTGCAACAAGTGGATCAGTGGCGGAGGAGAAGTGTGGAGGATGAGTGCGTTGAACGTCCGCCAGTTTGGAATGCCCATGATTAGCATTACGAGCCATAGCAGCACCCATATTTTTGGCATTTGCTATCATACGCTCAAATAACTGATTTTGGGTGGCTAAGATGTGAGCTAAAGAAGGTTCTTCTTCCTGGCGCTCGCTATCAGCGGTCCGACGACTTCCGCTGGCATGACCTGAAGATTGGGTACCAGCGCGATTTGGATTTGGAGGGGTTGCCTCGGAGCCATGACCTCCGGTTGCCGCAACCGTGGATCGAGTATTAGTCATCCTGCACCCAAGGTACAAGAAGTACATGAGCTGGCTGCGCATGAATATAATGAAATCTTGTGAATAATTGGACATGACACTAGATTTACGTCTCAGCATTGCAAATTCTAATTTAAATAAGGTCCAAAATGACTTGATGGAAGTTTCTGGACAGCAATTATATTAATTCAAAGCGAGGAGAAAACCTAAAGGATCACGTGTCTTCACATTGATTCAGATAGTCTTGATTACATAACGAGGTTTGGTAGTCATAACAATCAAGTACTGAACTTGATCTTACAAAATTTGACCACCTTCTAGTTCGGTCCAGAATTTATTACAAACTAGTACAGGGGAGTTGATATTCTTATAATAGAACCTATTACACATTCAAGGGGTACTCGGAATAACCATCCGGAGGAATTGGTTCCACAGTAGTTGGAGTCGCCATGGTCAATCGGTAGCGTTGACCATCCCTTTCATACACATAAGTTGATCCAAACAGTTCTGGATTACCAACAGTTGCAGGATCAGCCATAGTACGATTATTACGATGGTATCCCACCCTCATACGGGGCCTACGGTTGATTTCCTGATAAATCCCCATAGGAGGTGGCAAGGTCTCCATGATTGGCTGCATGACATAACTACCATAGATGAAAGCCGTATCAAAGTACCCTTGATGACCCAAAGGTTCAACCCGCCTATCAAGTGTGGCAACTCTAGTTTGAAGCCTGTCCAATTCACTAAGAACTGATGTGAGATACTTCTCCATGGATCGGACTAATTCGGCCAGGTAGAGTATAGGTGTATTAATGTCTCCTGATCGACCTTCTAGTCCTGGATAGTAGCTGGAAGTGGCATTTTCATTACGAGTCGGAAAATAGTGAAAGAGTCCTGATATTCCTGGCATGTGGTGACGATAGTATACAATAGCCTGACAAGCTACTTCGAGCATAGCTGAGGGTGCATCCCAACCATAACCAATAAAGCAAAGAGATGTTTCATGTGCCCATCTCCCACGAATGTGCAGCTCTGATTTATAGACCCTAAGTGAAGAGCTTCGCTCGGCCGAAAAGAAATGATACTCCGGTTGGTGAGTGTGACCAAGATGCTGTAACATAAGCCATAAAGTGTGAGACAAGGTTCCTTCTTCATAACCTCCCGAATACCCCAGTGGCTGCCACATAATGGTCATCTACAACAACAAGAGCAAGTTCCAAGGAACAAATTCTGCTTACCATGGAATAGGCAAAAAATATTTGAATGGTTGCCATGCACTTTCATTAATGAAATATAGGACAAAATATTTTTCCACTAACTCCTCCCATTATGTGAATCGTCCCTACCATGGTTTAACAATAGTATGCAACCTCCAAGTAACTATTCAAACTACAATTCTAAAAGTTCTCCTAAATTACTCATGAGGCTTCCTACCTAAATCAAGCCTACACTAGTAGGATAGCAACCATTTGGTAGTTAGGTTCAGATTTGTACAAACTGAAAAACGGACCTATTAACTACATCCCAATCCATGCAACTCAAGGCTCATCCCCATGATATAGCTAAACAAAAATTTTGCCTTTAATTTTCGTTATTAAGTTCGTCCGAAAAAGTACCAAGCTTTGGGAAGTTTTATCTGAACAATCAATCTAATGGCTTAAACACAATCAAACCATTCTACCCTGCATCTACCCATTCTAGGGCTTTAAGAAAAGAAGCGAAATTTTGAAACTTTTCAATTAGAAGGAGTAAGGAATTTGAAAGTAGGAGTAATACAGAATTTTCCAAGCTTCAATTGGTTTTAGACAAATCACTTTCTTTTCAAAATACCCTTGATCCTAAAGATTTAGCATAAGGTTTAAATTCAGCAGAAAAGTCATAGGGAAGATTCTAAACCAAAGAGGGATAAGATGTAAGATTGATTAGTTTTCACAAATACTTTATAGGGGAGAACAACGTCCTCAAAGTATTCTTCTTTTGAAGCCATCCTAACAAACAAGTTTTGAATAGAGGGTTCCTACAGTCAGTCTTGGCTCTGATAACAACGCTGTCGAGGACGCCGAAACTTATACTTTTCAATGTCAATTGTGATTCTCACATAGTCTCGGTGAATGGGATCCATACACGCATAATAGCCATTCAATCCGCTATGTGAAATGAAAATCACAAGTAACATCAACAGTATAAATTTCGAGGCACCGAATGTTGAGCTAGGGAGATATTGCTGGGACACACGCGTGCCAGTCAACTTTAGCCTGGAGTGTGCCCGTCAAACCACTTGAAGGTGGCGACCAGATGTGTTACACATCCAGGAGACTTGACCAAAATGCATGAGCTCTACAACATCTCCAATGATCAAAATTCATACTCATGTATTAGCAAGTCCTTAACTATCTCAAGCATACACTCCCCCTATCGGTACACAACTAATCACCATATGCGTACCACTTGTTGCCCAAGACGTAAATATCTCCTTTTCTCATTTTAGTTCACAAATAACTACACTTTTTAAACCGTTTAGAATTTATTCGAAACCAACAAGTTTTAGAAATATAACATGCCCATAATGATAGTTTCTATTTATTCTAAGCATTTCTAAGCTAGCAGGTCAATGCTTTAGGTATAACGAATTTATCGAGCAGTAACAACATATATATAATATCCTAAGGGTGTTCAAATTAATAGGAGTTTTTCAAATGGATACATGCAAGTTTTGGGTATAGCTATCACCATTTAAATTACTAAACTTTAATTTTAAACAAATTAATTATGCATCTTTGCAAACAAAACGTTAAACCTTCAAATGTAGGATCAATATGGTCAAAGGAAAAGGGAAGGTTGGCTTGCCTTGCTCTAGTTCCACCCCCTGGTCCAGCTATGTAATGCACCTCTTCAACGAGGAACTGACCGTAGTCTAAACATACACGAAAAATCCGAATTATACTTATGTAAAAGAAAATTCAATATGCCCTAGATTAAATGCGGTGGTTGAGGTGATGTGATATTGTGTTGACTGAATTTTAAGTGCAAGAATTTCCATTTAATGAAATTCCATTCAAAAGTTATACATTTTTAAAGTTGGAGAATATTTAATTAGGCCTATATACAAATTTTAAATATTAAGACATAAATCTCTAAAGTTCTGTTGAGTTTAGCATTTTCAAATGATAGAGCATAAAAATGTGAATCTAACAAAATTTAGTTTGAAATTTTTGGAGTTATAATGAATTTACTATGAATTTCCAAAGTTAAAGCCATTTTTTCAGCTCAACAGAAAATACCTTAATCAATTTCTTTAGATTTACAAATTTTAAAAGACCTCGGGTCCACCAGTCAGTGACTGTCCTTTTGCTCTAAGGCCCCTAGGGTTTCGGCAAATAGAACCCGCAGTCCCCAGCACGTGGCATAAGCATCTAAGCAAAGTAGTACTCGGGTTCTTGCCTAATTGCAACAAGGTCCTGTCCCTACCGGTAAGTGGCTGTGTACTTTGCCAAAACACCCCTGGAGTTTTCTAAGAGAGCGCAGACTAGCCCCTAGCGTGGCTAGGGCAGAGCAGCGGCGCGGCGGCGAGCTTTGCTGCGATCCCGGCGGCGAATGGTTCGGTTTCCGACGAGGCAGCTATGGAGAAAAAGATGGAGGGCTCCAAGACGAAGCTCACGATGTCCACCATGCGAGCTATGGCGATCTAACGCGATGGCAGCAGCGGGTGGAGCGGCGGCCTGCTTCGGCTTGCAAGTGTATTATGGTTTCGGGACCTCTTCAGCGCGTGCGCGTGCTTGCATGCGAGGCTAGGGATGTCTAGGACACTTACCTGAGCGCGAATGCTGTTCGGCAAGGTCCCCAGCATCCGGTCCAGTCCCGATGGCGGCACGGCTTAGCGGTCGTCGTCGGCGGAGTGCTCCAGGTCCAAGCAGGCTAGGAGGAGTACAAGCATTGATTAGTGATGACATGGAGTAGCTCTGTGCACGAGGAATCACCTTGAGACTCAAGAGAGAGAGAGGTAGAGCTAGAGAACGCCGGTGGCCGGAGATGAGGAAGATGGAAGGGATCTCCCAATTGAGGGCTTCTCGACTCGATTCGTCTGGGCTTCGGGATCATCGTCAGGTGATGAATGTGTTGGCGAAGTGGTTCGGGCGGATTTGAAGTCTTGGCGTCTGGCGGCGTTGATGGCTCCCACGGCGGCGCACAGAGTTCACCGATGGCCCGAGTGGACACAGTGTGCGTTCCCGGAGATTAGCTTCACCAATTTGATAGGGCTTTGAGGGATTAGAAACGGCATCGAATGTAGAGATTAGAACGCAGGTTAAACGGGATTGAATCACCTGCGATGATGCGGGACGAGGGAGGTGATCCCACCGGCGCCGATGAAGACTCCCTTGCCGATCGAGGTTGTGAACCGGTCGTCCTTGGTTTCTCTGCGAAAATGGAACACAGGTGAGGGGAAGTGAATGTGTGTCGGCCGGTAGAGTTAAATATGGCGGTCGGTAGTGAGGTGGCGATGGAGCGGCGCCAAGCGCCGTCAACGCGTGTTGCGTGCGCCGTCTGCGGGAGAGCGGTGCTAGCATGACGTGTACACACCTGAGCAACTGACGAGCGGGTCCCACAAATGCCTGGGCCCACATGGCAGTGTGGAAGCTGTGTGTGTGTGGAGGAGAAGAAACTGGAATATTTGGCTAAGTTCAAAACTGTTGGTTGGATTCCAAATTTGCCCTTGATTCAAAATATTCTCTAGGGACAATTAGGTCAGAATCCAAATGGCAAAATGATAATGTACTATTTTCTCTATAACTTGGACCAATTTTCCAACCCAAAATGTTCTTGATCAATTTTTAATGGAGTGCCAAATTGGGCTCCAGAGAATCTGAAATTTTCAGATTTTGATTTTCAATTAAATTCTTTGTTTGAATAGTTTGAATAGAAAAATTAAAATCTAGTAAAATTTTTAATTTACTCCAAACTCATGGGTCAAGCTAATTAAGTTATTCCATTATTTATAATGTTTATTAAATTATTATTTTGATGATTTAACTATCGGTTTCTTTCATTTAAAAGCGCTATAATGCATATGCTTTAAAATAAACGGGGCTTGGGAAAAATAAAATTCACCTCAAACTCAAAAGAAAAGGGATTTTTATTTTTAACAACCATTTATTATTACATATCCTCCTAAGAGGTCTTCGTGGTATGTTACAAATACACAAATGTATAACTCCCCAGGAATTTCAATTGTGCTTATATCCATCACTGTAGGACTTGGGTTCAAGCTTTCCCCCGCCCCTTTTCATCAATGGACTCCTGACGTCTACGAAGGAGTGTGGTTCGTTCGACAAATTCCTACCTCTATATCTATCTCTGAGGTGTTTGGGTTTTGCAAAACTCCATAGATATGCAGAAGAGAAAGGCTATCCCCACTCCGACCAAGATAGAACTTTTACCAAAAGTTTATTGTGATCTTTTTGTTCAAATAACAATCAAGGTGAAGCAGGATCAGGAACAACGAATCTCTTTATGATAAACAGATCCATTTTGCAAGCTCGTTATTACGGGTAGTTCCTAGAAAGAATCGGACTAATGACATATACAATGCTTGAATTATCGACGTAGATGCTACATAGTGGGTTCTCATCCTTCAGAGACTACGAGTGTAATAGGAGCATCCGTTGACAAAAGGATCACCCTAAGATGATCAGATGGTTCTATTTCTCAACCTTTCTGACTTGCTCCTACGAAACCAAGGTCGAAAGGATTGAAAAAGTCAGTCATTCACAACCACTGATGAAGGATTCCTCGAAAAGTTAAGGATTAGTAGTTCTTTTTCGAAATCGATTTCGAAAAAGAATGGATTCGGTCTTATACATACGCGAGGAAGGTAATCAAAAAACAAAAAAGACAAGTTCTTCTTTCTTTTATCACTTAGGAGCCATGCGAGATGAAAGTCTCATGCATGGTTTTGGATGAGAGAAAGAAGCGAGGAATCCTCTTTTTGACTCTGACTCCCCCACTCCAGTCGTTGCTTTTCTTTCTGTTACTTTGAAAGTTGCTGCTTCAGCTTCAGCCACGTGAATTCTCAATATTCCTTTTTATTTGTCATCAAACGAATGGCATCTTCTTCTGGAAATCCTAGCTATTCTTAGCATGATATTGAGGAATCTCCTTGCTATTACTCAAACAAGCATAAAACGTATGCTTGCCTATTCGTCCATAGTGCAAATCGGATATCTAATTATTGGAATAATTGTTGGAGACTCAAATGATGGATATGCAAGCATGATAACTTACATGCTTTTCTATATCTCCATGAATCTAGGAACTTTTTCTTGCATTGTATTATTTGGTCTACGTACCAGAACTGATAACATTCAAGATTATGCAGGATTATACACGAAAGATCTTTTTTTGGCTCTCTTTAGCCCTATGTCTCTTATATCCCTAGGAGGCCTTCCTCCACTAACAGGTTTCTTCGGAAAACTCTATCTATTCTGGTGTGGATGGCAAGCAGGCCTATATTTCTTGGTTTCAATAGGACTCCTTACGAACGTTCTTTCTATCTACTATTATCTAAAAATAGTCAAGTTATTAATGACTAGACGAAACCAAGAAATAACCCCTTATGTTCGAAATTATAGAAGATCCCCTTTAAGATCAAACAATTCCATCGAATTGAGTATGACTGTATGTGTGATAGCATCTACTATACCAGGAATATCAATGAACCCCATTCTTGTAATTGCTCAGGATACCCTCGTTTAGCTGCTAGGTCTATTTCTTAGTTCAAGACCCCTCTTACTAACTGGAATAAAAGAATTAGTAGATCTGTTCCGCCCAAAATGGGAATGGGCGTTAGGGTTATGAACTTATAATCATGGAATCGACTCGATCATCAGATTATAAGTTCATTCCATACCGGACCAGACCGTGCACATTCTTATTATGGGAAGGGGTCATTTGAGCCTATGGAATAGGATACTCTGTTTACATAGAAATCCCCATGTCCTAACATTCTATTTAGGATTAGGAATAGGTGTAATCAGACCTGCTTTTGACATATCTATCCTATCCTTATTTGGGTACCATATGCACCTCTTTGGGCTTCTATTGAATCGAGAAATTGGATTGTACATCTTTTTGATTTTGATACATATAAGGTGTCCTACGAATAATGCAAATCGAAGCTATTTGATGTCTGACTCAGGCCTATATGACCGATCGATCGAAATACTCCAAGACTCCACCTTTGTCATATATTCCATATATCACATTAGATAGATATCATATTCATGGAATATGATTCACTTTCAAGATATCACATTAGATAGATAACATATTCATGGAATATGATTCACTTTCAAGATGCCTTGATGGTGAAATGGTAGACACGCGAGACTCAAAATCTCGTGCTAAAGAGCATGGAGGTTCGAGTCCTCTTGAAGGCATAATACAGAGAATGCGCATTCAATGAGCATTCCCAGTAGAAGTATTCCGGAAATCTACGCCTGGTGCTCTCCTCTATCTTCTGAGGTCCTTAACCACTTCCCTGAGAAAAGGAGACAATAAAAGCCAAAATAGACTAAATATAGCCTGAACAATCCTAAAAATCCCTCCAAGGAGATGATATAATAAAGAACCCAATGCAGACGATATCCTACTGCAAGGGTGGTCTTAAGAATCCAAAAGAGGTGGCCCAAAAGAGATAGATGTATCCCAACCTCTATTGCTCTCACGTAAAGCCTTTTTTTTACGCGACAGGAAAAAGTGACTACGAATTCCCCTTTTTGTTTGTGAATCCCTGTTTGTATCCTTTGAGCGATCAAGGAAATCGATCAAACGATCCCAATACCGTGAAAGAGAAACTTCCCAGATCCAGGGAAGCTTATCATAAAGGGCTTTGACAAGGAGTTTTATTCGTTCTTTGAGCAAAAAGATAAAGATCGGATAGATTCGAACCGCAATTGCAAAGGTGATCACTACTATGCCAGCCCAAATCATGATCTTCACAAACTTGGATTTGGTTCTCTCGCGAAAATCGTGAGTTGCAGAGATGAGAACCATGAAAAGCAAGATCCCGAATAAGAAAATAGAAACCGAGGAAACCACAAGAGTGAAGACTAGTAGAGTCTCGTCTTTTGTCATTCTTTGCTCCTTTTTCACTCAATGACTCATTTGAATTTCCCGACCAAAAATTCTATATGTGTATTCATAGGGCCTCGTTGCACTGGAACTCGTGGTTAAGTATGGAATATTGTCTTTTCCAAGTAAAAACCCCTACTATATGAAAGAATGAAAAGGTGCTTTCGTTCTTTTCTTGTGGAATAAGAAGCCCTCGTACCTTAATGAAAGGAAAATAGGAATTTTTCATTAGGTATTTGACCAAATAGGATCGTCCAGTTCCTATAGAACCTATCACTAAAATACCCGATAGGGCTAAGCGGAACGAAAAGGATTTTCCCTGAAATGGTAAATGAAAACGATTAACCTCATACGAGGTTTGGGAATAAGTGATGAGCAAGGAATATACGTCTTTCTGCTAAAGAGGATCTATTAAACTCATAATTCATTAGATCCTTGTTATCAATGTCAACTAGGTATCATAAGTAAATGGATCCCGGTTGTTCAATCCTTTGATAACCAAGGTCATTCTTTGCTAAAGAGAAATGATCACTATGAGTCAGAGTCAATAGAATTGGATCCATTCCAAATAGCGAGAATTAGGATTCTTAATCCCTCTCAATCTCTCTTTCAATTCAAGGATCCAGAGAGGTGTTTTCATAGTCATCTCTGAATATTTGCCATCTCCGAATATTTTCAATTTCATTTTTCTATGATATGTCTTTTTATATGAAAATTGGTAATTTACGATGTACGATGATCCCTGTTAAGCATCCATGGCTGAATGGTTAAAGCAGGTTAAAGCGCCCAACTCATAATTGGTAAATTTGCGGGTTCAATTCCTGCTGGATGCATGCAAACTGGAGCGTTCCATAAGTCTATTGGAACTGGCTCTCTATCCATGGAATCTCATCCATCATCCATACATAACGAATTGGTATGGTATATTCATACCATAACATAAGAACAATAAGAACTCGAATGCTTTATTTCTCGAACAATAAGAACAATAAGAACTAATGGTACGAATTGGAAGGAGGACGAGAAAGAAAAAGTAGATTGGATCAGTTTTCCTTTTATCTCTTGCACCAAATCCATGTCTCCACCGTACCACTCCGCCTGCCCGTACTATACCACTCCACCATACTGTGAGTTGGTAAACACTTTGGTAAAAATTTTGCGAGTGTCGGATTCGAGTTTTGTTTACAAAAATGGAACCTATTGGACGAGAGCATTCTTTTTTTTGTATAATTTTAATTTTTGTGTTTGCACTTTTGTATTTGAGTCCCTGTAATTTTCTTATTTACATTTGAGTCCTTATAATATTGCATTCAGGGTCTTGAGTCATTTTTGTTAAAAAAAGGCAAAAAAAGAGGGAAAAGGCAGAAAGGTGCTTAAGAAAGAAAACAAAAGCCACACCAAAAAAGAGAAGAAAGAAAGAAAAGAAAAGAAAGAAAAGAGCTAATCGATTATTATCTTTGAGATTGTTTTCATATATCAAAGTTGTGCTTGAGTTGTTTCTAGTATTATCTTATGGTATCATTTGTGTCTAGGCTCACGTCTCTAGTACGTTCTAGCCTAGGACTAGCATGGCACTTGACTTTGAACGATTATTAACCTTTGCATTCTCTGATTTAAGCATTTGCTATTCCTTCACTACATATTTAAGCCTACCTAGAGCTCCAACGATTTGATTACAGCCGTACAACGAGTGTTTGCCAAGGCATCGATACGTCCAACCTCCATTGAGTCTAGATTGAGTCGGTATGGTCACCATTCCGCTTGCTTTGGTAAGATCTTGTAAAAACTTGGTTAAAAACTTGAGTATGTGTGGTACTTGAGCCTCCACTACCTAGTAGTTGATAGGAGCGTGCATATTCTTGTGTATGTTTCTTGTTTGCTATCAACCATGGTAGGAGTTGTTGGCGTAGAATTTCGACCCGCCCTGCCACCAAACGGGTTCCACGTTTCCACGGCGGCCTGGGAGGTTTGCTTTACTCCAGTGCAGGTCCAAAGGCTTGCCTAGGTGCGTGTAGGGCGTGCCAGTTCATTTGATCTGCAATCAACAAGATAAACAAATAAACCATGTTAGAAAACAATGGTCGATCGGCCGATAGGCCGATGTCGCATTGTCGTGGCCCAGCCGATAGGGCAAAGCTATATCGGCTTACTTGCGATAAAGCAAGATTAAAGCATGGATCTGATCTTATCGGCCTTCATCAACATATTAACATCGATCAATGGCACGGCCGATAAGGGATAACAAAGATAACTACACTAGCTAATACTCTAGTGCAAATCTATATGAACCAATCAACCAATATAAATATGGCAATCACAGATAAACCCTAAAGAACAATCTATACCAAGTATATCTATATTCGTTGATCCATTCATGTAGATGACAGATACACATAAAAACCTTATGATAATCATGTATATCAGGCAAGACTGGCTGAAACTCCAGTGCTATCCTTAATTATAACCGAAAACAGGCTTTGAGTTAAATCTCAACACATGACTAAGGTCAATAGCAACTCAAAGTGTGAATTGAAACTTAACACAAAGAAAATCAAGTCGCCGATTGCTTTTGGGGATGGTAGATGCATTGAATGATCTAGCCAAGCATAATAACTAAACCGTCGTCGGCAATAAACCCTAAAATGAGTAGATTGCTGGCGAGGCATAATTAAGACACTTGTCAAAATCATCCAAAACATGATAAACGATGATCACATCATCGAGGCTTAACGTGTCTAAAGCGACACGCTAGCCCCGACGATGTAGATCGTCGGGCACGAGTTCTTACCTCTGCTCTTGGGGAAGCAAGAACTCGCCGGAGTTAGCCTCTTGCGAGGGTTGATGATGCGCCGAAAGTAGATTAAAACAAACTGGTTGTTGTATTAGGTTGTGAGAGAGTTTCTATGTACATACTACCGGGATATTTATACCCGAGATTACAGCATTGTCCAGATAGGACACGATCTTATCTACAACTTAACAAACAAGTCTTTGCGGCAGACTCTTGCCACAGATTAGATCTAAACCTACTTGATTTACAAGATACAGTTGCCTAAAACCGAGCCTTATCTCTATCTGGCAACTTCCTTGAAGCTTATCTCGAGCCCAGACCAGGCCCATGCTAACTCTATCAACTTCCTGGCTCTATCGGCCAATAACCACATTGAAACCGCATCGGACAATATGCTCTTCCTGCTAGTGCCTCTTCCAGTCCGATACGCCTGGCTGTCCGATATGAGACCTGGTCCGACTTTAACTTAGTCCTTCTTCTCTGCATCGGTTTTCTCTTTCCTCTCCAAGTAGATTACGAAAATCTGCTGTTAACACATGCCCCCCAATTCCGCTTCATTATATAATGTGGCGGAATTAGCTCCGAGGAACCCATCGACTTCTTCGCTAGGGTTTGTCTGAAAACCGCGCAGATCCAGATTCACAGCCCTCCGCTACCAATTTCTTTGCGCACTCCTTCGCTAGCCATCCACGCTTATCAACTCCGGCGACACTTCGGTGTCCCATTAGCATCGACTCCCGCATCGGCGACCTCCTCAAGTTCATCAATGGCCTCCTTGCCGTTCTATGCCTCTGAGATCCCCGTGGTCAGTCAATCCTTTCCGAGTTCACCTTTTCATTTTCCCGCCGAATTCTTCAAAAATAGGGTTTCTGCTCTTGCCCTCTGGGTCTTATTTTTCATTTTATTCCCATGTCGTAGGTCTTCAAAAATCAGATCCTGATCCCCACCAATGACAAGTCACACCGGTTCTTGTTAGGCCCCATGGGCAATCCTGACCCAACCTGGTTGATAGACGCAGAAACCAACTGAATCCCCTTCAAAGAGGTAAAACCCAATGTTGCTTCATGGAAGCACACCTTCAGATCTTGGCCGTCCAAGCTCAGTGGCTACAAGTCTTGGTACAAGAGGATTGCAGCGGCCAAACAAGTCCATTGGGATGAGATAGGAATCGGCTAGTGCATTGCTCTATCTTTGGCCGATTCCAAGAAGAATGAGCCTCTTATGTCATCGGCTATCTACTTCTGGTCTAGCACCTTAAATGCTTTCCTGTTTCGGCAAGGTCCGATGACCCCAACACTAATTGATGTCAAGATGCTGACAGGGCTAGATATTCACTCTGAAATAAACCCCTTCAACCTCCTCATCAATAGCAAACACAAGCTGAAGACTAAAAAAATTGGAGGTTGGTCTGGGTACATATCTGAGCATATGGAACAGGGGTCTGTCTCAGAAAGAGAGCACATGGCCTTTCTAACTCTATGGTTAGAAAGATTTGTCTTTTGTGGATCAACGTGTGGCCCCACTACAAACTGTCAACATTTGGCTCAAGCCCTGGTTGAAAAGAAGCAGATTCCTCTTGGCCGATACCTTCTTGGAGCTATCTATCGGCTACTTCATATTGCCAACCAAGATCTGATGCTAAAGCAAACAGTGGCACATGGAGGTCCATGGTGGTTCATCCAGCTATGGTTGACAATCGACATCAACACCATGGTCGATCGGCCTCCATTATCAAACTCTGCCTTCCCATCGGACTACACTGACAATGAAGATCCCTCAACAAGGAGATGCATGTCCTTTGGAGAAGTAGCCTCTGTTTATCCTAGAGAAGAGCAATCGGCCGAAGAGATATCCACCTGGTTCATCTGGTTCTACACTGGCCCTCCATCAGCCAAGATGGACATGTTTGTATATCCTTCGGACGCCGAATTCGAGCTCCCTGCCGATCTGACCCTGAGCCAGCTAAATAATGATATGGTCTCAAGGGAAATCTTCATGATCGGCATCACTCCTTGTCTGCTCCCAGTAGGCATATTTCAAGGCAGGAACACCAATTTGTCATACGAGTTCTATAACCCCATGGTGGCTGCCAGACAATGTGGGTTAGGACAACTGCCGATCAGCCTACACTTTCATCGGCTCCTAGAGAGCAGGGGTACAATCCCATCGGCCCTGGTCATGAGCAAAGCTCTAGAGATTAGAGTACCAAACTTTGGCGACTGCGACCGATTATGGTTGAGCCCCTTCATCCATATTAGCTTCCAATCATGGTGGCAGGAATGGGCTACTCATCTATTCCATCAATCGGCCAGGTACTACTTGACAGAACTTATTGACAACATCAGCCCCCAAGTCCCTGATGCACCACTACCATCAATCAGCAACAGTGGGCGGAAAATTTCTTATGCTCAGGCCATGGCTCCATCAGGATCAACTATTCTGGAGTCAATCATCGGCCTTACTGCCCCAAAGGTATCATCACTACTCCAAGGGCCGATGACCAAAGAAAACCCCAAGAGGAAGACGCCAGCAAAAGAAAAAGCCCAAAAAACTAGCAAGAAAGCCAAGACTGATGATCAAGCCGATCTTGATGAACTAGACCCCTCCGTTGAAGAATTCCTCGATGAACAAGTGATGGAGGAGGCGGTCGATGCGGCAGCTGCCGACCTGCATGAAGAAGATCCATCGGCCGACACCACTAAAGATTCATCGGACAAGACCACTGTGATCCCACCAGCCGATGACCAAGGCGACGCTATCCCACCAAGGAGAACCAGACATGCAATTCGCAAGGTTAATACAATTCCTTCCTTGAATTTATGTAATCTCCTTCTGCTGGTATACTATAATTTGAAATCCTTTTCAGGTCGTCGCGTCATCTTTGCTCAAGAAGAGAACTCAATCGGCCCCTTTGTTAAGAACTAAGAAAGCAACCCTGCAAAGGCGTGAAAAGACCAAGGCCCGATTGAGAACTCCTTCTCCTTCTCCACCACCCTCTCCGATTGCTTCGGTAAGAGTCGATCCTTTTTGTCTTATTCTTTTGATAGTATAGATCTGATCGTCCCTTCTAATCCCTCACCCATACCACATCGGCCTACCCCCTTGCCCACCGTGGCAAAACAACAGAAGGAGGCCGATGCAAGCACAGCCGATGCTCCAACACAGGTAACCAAGATCATTTTGATCCCTTTGCCGATCCTCGTTTGACTAAGCTAACCTTACCTCATCCTGTTGCTTACAGAACTTAGCCGATATGTTCTCTTTTGACATCGGCCAATTTCTTGATGACGAGGACCAAGAGCCACCTATCACGGCCAAGGCGTTAGTCTCTGACGATCTAAAGAATCGGCTGTCTAATATCGTCAAGCAGCTGGAGTCTTCATTGGACTACTTGGTGAAGGACTGCAACCCCATCAGGAGCAGAGTACAAGAAATTGAAGATCAATTGCCCGAAAACCTGATGGAGATTCTAACACCGGCCATCTTCTTAGAACAATACCGATTCAAGCTTCAGAAGGCTAAAGAAAGAATCGCGGAGAGACGGGAACGTGAGAGCTTGGAATCGGCCTTAACCGCCAACAAAGCTCAAGTCAATTCTGATAAAACCAAGTTAGATGAGCTGGCCGTTGAGCCGATTGTCTTGAACAACAGACTTGAAGAGCTCCGTCGCCTTGAAATGGACCTAGTGTTGAAGCTAGAAACCACCCGCAAAGAAATCCAAGAAGTTGAAGCTGGAATAGTTGCATCACCCAAAGCCATAGAAGACCAGACGACAAAGCTGAAGGCATCGGCCAAGTACCTTGCAACCCTGAGCAAATCCTTAAAGCCGATTCCAGGATCGATGGCCGATGATGCCCAAGCCATAGAAGATATTGATCAAATCCGTCATAAGGCCATTGCAGCTATTGAAAACTTTATAGGGTGATGTAATATATTTTGTGTCCTTCTTGTAAACAGATAACTTATTGTCTTGACTAACATAAATCTCATCGGCCAATCAGCCGAATTTGACTTGGTCAAATCTGAAAAAGTCCGAGCTTGGGATAATCATAAAGTGCATCGGCCAAGCGGCCGAATCTAATGTGAGCAAATCTGAAAACTTGAATCAATCTGATAAACTTGAAGAACCTCGAAGAAAAATCTTAAAAAAAAATCTTGAAAAATTTTGCGCTTGTATATATATATGCCCCCCCAAATTTTGGAAGATGAGGGCTCATGTTGTAAAATTTCAACTAAGGGCGATAATGCATATCGGCCATATAAAGACGATGTGTATCACATCGGCTATTATCATAAATCGGCTGGCAAGCCGATCATGAATCGATCCAAACGCTAGGATAATATTTCTTCAAGTATTTGCCATTAAGAGCTCTACCATAAATTTCACCATCCAATCCTTTGAGCAAATAAGCATTGCGGGGAACACATCGATGAATCTGAAAAGGACCTTCCCAATTAGGTGACCACTTGCCGAATTTATTATCTCTGGAACCAATCAGCATTATTAATTTCCAAACAAGATCCCCTTCTTCGAATGACTTGGCGACAACTTTCTTATTATAATAACGAGCAACTCGATCTTTATCTCGCTTTATTTTCTCCAAAGCCCGTAATCAGACATGCGCCAAATCATCTAACTCATCAACCATAAGATTGTGATACTCATCGGCTGTTAAGTCGTCTTGCAAAGCAATCCTCCTTGAGCCGATGTTGGTCTCCCACGGCAGTACAACTTCATGTCCATAAACCAACTGATAAGGTGACACTTGGATTGCACCATGACAAGCCATCCGATACGCCCAAAGGGAATCGGCCAGCGTGGTATGCCACCGTCTCGGCTGTTCGTCAATTTTTCTCTTGATCAACTTAATTAAAGTCTTATTAGAAGCTTCTGCCTGCCCATTAGCTTGTACATAATATGGAGAAGAATTTAGTAGCTTGATGCCCATGCTATCGGCAAACTGCACAAACTCATCGGACACGAAAATTGATCCCTGATCTGTAGTTAATGTTTGGGGTAACCCAAACCGATATATGATATGCTCTTTGACAAACTGAATTGCATCCTTGGAATTAACCTTCTTAAGAGGGATGGCCACAACCCACTTTGTGAAATAATCAGTAGCCACTAAAATATACTTGTGGCCTTTGCTCGATGGTGGGTTAATCTGACCGATCATATCTATTCCCCATCCTCGAAACGGCCACGGCTTTATAATTGGATGCATAGCTGATGCTAGTGCTCTTTGGATTGCTCCGAATTTTTGGCAATCTTGACATCCTTTATAATACTTGAAATAATCCTCAAGCATTGTTGGCCAAAAATATCCAACGCGCTTCAACAGCCATCTCATTTTATGGGCCGATTGATGGGTTCCACAAATCCCTTCGTGTACTTCACTCATAACAACTTTGGCCTCCTCGAGACCTAGGCACTTGAGCAAGACACCATCAATCGTCCGATAGTAGATGTCGTCATTTAATAGGACGAATTGTAAGACTTTGTATTTCATCTGTCGCGACGCCGACTGGGAAGGATTTTTCAAATAATCAATGATAGCAAACCTCCAGTCGTCGGCCTCCACGCAATTATTTGAATCTGAACATCTTTAGCCATCGGCCTGTACCCTGATGCCCCCTGAGCTAAATCATTGGCCTCAAAGTTCTGCTTCCTGGGTATATGCCTCATTGTCACAATCTTGAAAGCTTGTAGCAACTCCTTGCACTCCTCATTGTAAACTCTGAGAATATCATTCTTGCATTCATACTCCCCAGAAAGCTGATTAATGACCAACTGTGAATCACCAATGATCTCTACGGAATCGGCCTCGACCTCTTGTAATAACTGCAAACCTTTGAGAACAGCCTCATACTCTGCTTGATTGTTAGTATAATAAGGCTTGATAGTAAAGGCAAATTCGAAGCTTGCCCCCCGAGGGGATATGATGACTAGGCCGATACCGCACCCATGTCTACAAACAGACCCATCGAAATACAATGTCCATGGCCCAATATCTGCATATGTAATTGAATCATCCCTGTGTTGGACAATGAAATCGGCCAGGGCTTGTCCTTTAATTGCTTTGGCCGATTCATACTTGAGGTCAAACTCTGTTAAGGAAAAAATCCACTTCCCAATTCTCCCTTGTAAAACGGGGTCCGATAGCATGTATTTCATCACATCGGCCTTACTTACCACAATGCACTCATTGGAAAGTAAATAATGCCTCAACTTTGTACATGAAAAATATAAACATAGACATAGTTTCTCCACCGGCGTGTACCTTGTTTCAGCATCTAACAACCTTCTACTGAGGTAGAAAATAGCCATTTCTTTACCATCAATGTTTTGAACTAAAACCGAGCCGATAGACTTCTCATCGGCCGATAGGTACAGCCTAAATGGAACCCCTTTCTGCGGAGGGATCAAAACCGGAGGGGAAGTTAAATATTCCTTGATATTGTCCAGCGCTTTTTGTTGCTTATCACCCCATACAAACTCCTGATCATCCTTTACTTTCAACAAAGGAGTGAATGGCTCTATCCTGCCTGATAGGTTTGATATGAAGCGCGGGACAAAGTTGATCTTCCCGAGCAGAGATTGTAACTTGGTCTTGTTAGTTGGTGGCTTGATATTTTTGATAGCATCGATGTTTTTCTGCGTAATCTCAATTCCTCTTTCATGGACCAAGAAACCTAAAAACTAACCGGCCGATACGCCAAAGGCACATTTGTTAGGGTTCATCTTTAAACCATATTTCCTTGCTCTTTCTAGTACCTTGCGTAAATCGGCCAAGTGCATATCGTACTCTTTGGACTTCACGACGACGTCATCGATGTAAACCTCAATCAGTGAGCCGATGAGATCATGAAAAATATAGTTCATAGCTCTCTGATAAGTAGCTCCAGCGTTCTTCCAGCCGAAAGTCATGACAACCCACTCATATAGGCCGATTGCCCCGGGACACCTGAAGGCTATTTTGTGAATATCTTCTTCGGCCATGAAAATCTGGTTGTAGCCTGCATTCCCATCCATGAAACTAATAATTTTGTGTCCAGACGCGGCATCTACCGGCAGATCGGCCAACGGCATAGGGTACTCATGTTTTGGCATTGCTTTATTCAAGTCTCTGAAATCGATACACACCCTAAGCTTGCCGTTTTTCTTCAACACTGGAACTATGTTGGAGACCCACTCCGCATATCGGCAGGGTCTTATAAAGTTAGCATCGTAAAGTCTTGTGATCTCTGCCTTAATAGCTTCATGCATATCGGCCTTAAATCTCCTAGGACCTTACTTAAATGGTCGATAGCCTGGTTTAACAGGTAACCGATGTTCTACGATCCATCGGCTTAATCCTGGCATCTCATGATACTCCCATGCAAAACAATCCATGAATTTTTTCAAAAGATTCATCAGGTTATTCTTATTTAGCAGGTTAGCACTTACATACGTCGGCCTAGGGCTATCACCTCTCCCTATATCAACCTCTTCGAGCTGATCGGCCGATGTAAAGCCTTGTCCCAATTTTCCATCTAACTCGTCCACCGCATCATCTGTGTAGGGACTAGCTTGCTTATCTTCGGCAGTGGATGGGACATCTTTGTTAAAGCAACTGCTTGTCTTGATCTTCAATTGTCTCGATGTCGCAATCAGTTACTTTGAGGAAATCGGCATCCCAGACTCGTTCGGACAGGCAATCGATTCCCTCCATCTCCCAGACTGCGAGATCAGCATTGGCCACGTGTACTAACCGATCGGCCTGCACGATCTCGACCTGGTCCCCTTGCCATTGTATAAGGCATTGGTGCATTATTGAGGGGACGCAACAATTCACGTGGATCCAATCTCGTCCCAGCAACAGGCTGTAGGAACCCTTTCCACGTTTAGCACCCCCTTCACCTCGGATGCGTTGCCGCCAAAGTCTTTGAGCACCATGTTGGTCTTGATGAGGTCTTCAGGTGCTTTTCCAAGCTTCCTGAAGGTTGTGTACGGCATTAAGTTCACTGCTGCGTCGCCATCGACCAGCATCGTTGTCATCGGCCGCCCATTGATGAATCCCTTGATGTATAATGGCTGGAGGTGCCTGTGGCTGGTGTCGACTGGCTTGTCGAACATGGCTTGATCTGGCGACAACCGTAGTGTAGCCGAGGACTGCTCATCGTCGGCCATTGCTTCATCGGCCGTCTGCACGCTGTATTCTGCCGGCAATATGAAAACCATATTAACTGAAGCCGATGCTACGCCTTTACCTTTTGCCGACGTAGGAGCTCGTGCTGATTTCGAGGTGCCTTCATCGGCCTTGACCACCACAGATTTTATCCTCCACTCTTTTTTAGTCCTGGTGGGCCAATGGGCGGTTGTTGCTTGCTGCTCCTGGACCTGCTCTTTCTTCCTCAGCCTTTGTACCCGTCGTTTTTGGGTCTTGGTAAACACGTCGCTTGGGCACCACTGAGGATTCTGGACTTGCTCGTCGTCCTCGGTCCGATGATCATGGTGCATCGGCCCTAGCCTCTCGTGTACAGACTTTCTCTGCTTGCTTGGCAGATGCATTTGCTTGCTCGAGCTGCCCTGATAGGAGTCTTCTACATCATTGCACGCAAGGCACTCTTGGATGGATGGCAACCTCATCCCTTCGTGCCAGCAGAACCAGAAAAACTCACACTCCCAATGCGGGTCGTAGGAGTTGTCTTGATCGGCGTAGTCTTGTGCTTGTTCTTCCTGCCGCCGCTGGTATTTTCTGATCAGGCCCTTCGAGGTCTGGTAAGGTCGCTTGCCGGTCCGATGACGGTCGCCAACGGCTCTGTCCGCCCACACCATGTTGACTGGGAACGGGTGTCCTTCTATCTTCATTGGCCTCTTGGCGTCATCGATCTAAATCCTGCCCTGCTCTATGGCCGATTAAATCTGTTGTCGAAAGACCTTGCATTCATTGGTATGGTGAGAATATGTGTTGTGCCACTTGCAATATCTCCTCTTCTCAATTTCTTCGGCCGATGGCAGTATATGACCTACTGGCAGCTGGATCTGTTTTTCTTGCAGGAGTAAGTCAAATATTTTGTCGGCCTTGTTGATGTCGAAGTCGTACTTATCTTCCTTATCGCTCTTCTTGGCCCACTGGCATGTTGTCGGCTTCTTCATTCGGGCCCACTCGGCTAGATCGACATCGGCATCTTTTTCGTCGTCTTCGTCAGAGGCGTATTGATAGACCGTATTGATCTTCTTCGCGAACTTCTTCGCCTCCTGGAAACGTTGCTCGTGGGCCGATACTCGTTGTGCTAGCTGAGCTAGGCTGTCAAATTCTTGAGAGGAGAATCTTTCTCGTATCGGCCTTAATAATCCCTGGAACGCCAAATCGGCCAGTTGGGAATCGGTCAAGCTGAGGCTGTAACACCTGTTCCTTATGTCCCTAAATCTCTGGATGTATTCTGGGACCGATTCATCAACCCGTTGCCTGATGGCGGTGAGATCAGACAGTTTCATCTCTTGCACGCCGTTGTAGAAGTATCTGTGAAACTGCTTCTCTAGATCTATCCATCCTCTGATGGAATTGCAGGGTAACGAGGAAAACCATGTAAATGCTGACCATGATAAAGACAGAGGGAAAACCTCACCCTCAACGCCTCTATGGCCGATGCCTCCCCACACTGTGCTAGGAATCGGCTTACGTGCTCGTACGTAGAGTCGTTATCTTGCCCCGAAAATTTGGAGAAGTCCGGGATTTTGTATCAGCTTGGCAGTGGCACTCTGTCAAACTCCTCGGGGTACGGGTGCTGATACATTGTAGAACTCTCCTTGGGCTTCAAGCCGAACTGATCTCGCATCACCTCGGTTATCATGTCGGCCCAGTATCCTACGGGCTGATGTGGGAGATCCGGGTGGTAAGACTGCTGCAGGCCCTTTGCCTGATATTGCTTGGGGGAGTACGGTTGGATGTGACGATTCAAGTTCTGTGCATCGTACTGCCCTGTGGTATACTGCTGGTAGCCTTGCGGCACGTTGTAAGCAGTCGGTGGCGGAGGGTTATTGAACCCGGGGACCTGAGGCTGTACGGCCAATGGCGGGTTTACTGGAACTTGCTGCATCGGCTCGATCATCGGTTGTTTCCCCTTTGTCCATTGTGCAAATTGTTCCTCCGTGATGTGCTGGGGACTTCCTCCCGCTTGCTTGGCCCGGACCAGTGGCATGGTTGGCATCGGCTGAGCCCATGGAGGCGGGATCGGCGCCGTCGGCTGTGGGGTTGTACTCAAATTGGTCCTCAGGGTCCGATAAGCAGGGAACTTGTTTTCGGGCAAGAAAATCGGCTCTTGAGGCTTGTACTGGTGAATTGAACCATCCAGAATTGATTTGACCGTATTGGTCAATGTATTCACCAGAATCCCCGACTGGTTGACTAGCGCAGAGTGGATTGCGGAGTCGATACAGTCTTGCAACGTCGACGCGGCGCTCTCTTCAGTTTTGACGGCATGGTCGTGGGCAGCCGCCGACGCGCTGGCTCCATCTCCAGGGCTCGGCAATACCATCTTGGTTTTCTAAATGAAGGTGCCTTGCCGAGTCCTGGAATACGTCTGCAGGTACATATTCCGAAACTGCTCGACCAGCTTGTCCATCTCAGCTGTTTGCTCCTCATTGAGCTGGTCAATAGTCACGGAGACAACATTCTCCTCAGAGATCTCACCCTGCTTCGACATGCTGCAGTGATCTTGTTATTGCAAAGCTTGTGTCCTTGACGTCCCACCAGGCGTGCCAAAAGCGTGTTGGCGTAGAATTTCGACTCGCCCTGCAACCAAACGGGTTCCACGTTTCCACGGCGGCCTGGGAGGTTTGCTTTATTCCAGTGCAGGTCCAAACTCTTGCCTAGGTGCATGTAGGGCGTGCCAGTTCATTTGATCTGCAATCAACAAGATAAACAAATAAACCATGTTAGAAAATAATGGTCGATCGGCCGATAGGCCGATGTCGCATTGTCGTGGCCCAGCCGATAGGGCAAAGCTATATCGGCTTACTTGCGATAAAGCAAGATTAAAGCATGGATCTGATCTTATCGGCCTTCGTCAACATATTAACATCGATCAATGGCATCGACCGATAAGGGATAACAAAGATAACTACACTAGCTAATACTCTAGTGCAAATCTATATGAACCGTCGTCGGCAATAAACCCTAAAATGAGTAGATTGCTGGCGAGGCGTAATTAAAACACTTGTCAAAATCATCCAAAACATGATAAACGACGATCACATCATCGAGGCTTAACGTGTCTAAAGCGGCACGCTAGCCCCGACGATGTAGATCGTCGGGCACGAGTTCTTACCTCTGCTCTTGGGAAAGCAAGAACTCGCCGGAATTAACCTCTTGCGAGGGTTGGCGATGCGCCGAAAGTAGATTAAAACAAATTGGTTGTTGTATTAGGTTGTGAGAGAGTTTCTATGTACGTACTACCGGGATATTTATACCTGAGATTACAACATTGTCCAGATAGGACACGATCTTATCTACAACTTAACAAACAAGTCTTTGCGGCAGACTCTTGCCACAGATTAGATCTAAACCTACTTGATTTACAAGATACAGTTGCCTAAAACCGAGCCTTATCTCTATCTGGCAACTTCCTTGAAGCTTATCTCGAGCCCAGACCAGGCCCATGCTAACTCTATCAACTTCCTGACTCTATTGGCCAATAACCACATTGAAACCGCATCGGACAATATGCTCTTCCTGCTAGTGCCTCTTCCAGTCCGATACGCCTGGCTGTCCGATATGAGACCTGGTCCGACTCTAACTTAGCCCTTCTTCTCTGCATCGGTTTTCTCTTTCCTCTCCATGTAGATTACAAAAATCTGCTGTTAACATGAGTATGCAAGGGATACAAGATGGTCATGCTCAACATCGACTTATTCACCTTCAATGAGATATGGCGATTTCTCCACATGATGCATATGAGGTACCTGACTGTAATTTTGCATGAGTTAAATCTAAGTTACCATTCTACGATGGTAAGTACGATTCTGTTTCTTATATTGATTGGGAGCTAGCAGTAAATAATGAATTTGATGAATACGATTTTTCTTATGCTCAAATGGTTAAGGCTGCTCGTAATAAGTTGACCTTTTTTGCACTATTTTGGTGGAGTCATGTTAGTAACAAACCTGAAACTTGGGATAATGCAAAACCTTGATGAGAAAGTGTTTTGTGAGTTTTATTATAGATGTACTCTTCTTGTGAAATTAGAATATCTGAAATAAGGTGAGAACTGTTTGGGAGCATATCCATGAATTTAACGTTTGTATTATCTATAGTGGTCTAAAAGAATGCGATGAAAACACAATGCGTATATTATTCAAGGGGCTTAATTTTGAAGTTCTGGTTATGCTCACTAATGTGGCGTATAATCATATTGAACACCTATTCATGCTTGCTCGTAGCATTGAGAGACAAATCATATCAAATACAAGAAAGTATGAACAATATGATTTATCTCCTGTTTCTGAATATCTTATGTCCTTGTGCAATGATGATATACAAACATTGAAGGAGCAATCTTTTGTGTCTCCTATTACTAAAGTTTTGCAGAGAGTTCAGAACATTCAACAAAAGGCGGAGAATGATGTACTTGAGAAGAAAGAGGAGAAGCATGAAGCACCTGCGATGTCTGAAGAAAGTTTGAAAGGTAAATTAAATGGCGCTAAGATAAATGAATGTGAGTATTCTCAAGCTGAGCTACACAAGTCCACTTTTCGTGCTATAGTAGAGCAACCCTAAGTGGAACCAATTGTTGAGATTCCTTTGTCACAAGTTGATTTGTTTGTTGTTTCTTGTGATAAAGAAAAGTTGTGTGATAATGCCTCACTAATACCCATACCACAACTAGTGAATGAACATGCTATTCCTATTGTTAATTCTTTATGTGTTGATTTTAAGCATGTTGTTCACAATGCTAATAAAGTTGAGAAACATGAATTGCTATCTTTTTTAAGTACTTTGGGCTATGTTTTGTTTGATGACTTTTGTGAGCTTGTTAATTTCAAGGAGAAATTATTTGCTATTGATTTTTCATGTCCAACTAATACTAAATTTCATACATTTGGCAAAAATAATGAAAGAGGAGTATATATGGTGGACGAAGTTTATATATGTTCAGTTTTCAAACCATAGATCCGAGTAAATTCCCTGTATACCCTTGAAAACTCACTCAATCTCTTTCATACCCCTGAGATTTACCCGATCCATTCTATATCCTCGAAATTTCAACTTGAACCCTTCCATGCCCCTGCCGTTACATTTTCCTTCATTTCACTGTTAAGATTGGTTGTAAATGTCTTTTATGCCCTTCGTGATTTAGGTTTGAATATAAATTTGAAAAACGAATGAAAATTTTGTTTGAGAGCACAGTATGTGCATTTCATGAAACTAATGAGACTAAATAATTAGTGCAGAAAATTTTGACATAAATTTTGAAAATAAAACATATGTAATAAATTAAATTTTTTCTTTAAAAGTTTAATAGGACAATGGATTTTTTTGATCGGGAGCATTCATAAAAAAATATCATGAGCATTGGTAGTCCAATCTCAATAAAATAAATATATACTTTTTATTTCATAATTTAAAAATAAGTTTAGTCTACTTTTGATTTTCTCATCCATATTACAAGCTAGCAAACTATATTATTGCTAATCATGATACTTCGAGTTTCTCTACTTTTGATTAGAAGAAATTTTTTTTTTAAATGGACTACGTGAAGAACACCATATGAAAAAACCGAGGATGTTTTTTCGTGAAGAAGAAGAGGATGATGTGACCATGGCTACCATTGATACAACCGTTGTTCACATCATAGCTTAATTAGGAGACATCAAGATCAAGCCGCAAAAGTTTTGGAATCCAATTCAGCCAGCTGCAGCAGCGTTGATTTCAAACAGCCACGAAATATGCAACGAGCTCCGTTTTGGGACCATAAGTACTTGATGGAAAGTTCTCAGAGTCCTCTTTCCAAATGATTCAATCTCATCTTGTAACTTCATCTTGGACCCCGACCTAATCAAGTGAAATTGTGAGGGAAATTAAATTTTCCTTTTAAAAATTATGGCCGGAAATATTTTTGTAATATTCCCCGTGCCCTAAAGAACTCTCCAAAATTTTTCGTGAATTTTTGGAGCTCAAGAAATCATTTTAAAGTCACAAAGTTCATTTAACTAATTAAAAAGGGTCCCTTTTGTTTTGGGCCGTTTTCGGCCCAAAATCCTCTCTCTCTCCCGCAGCCCACGCGGCCTCCTCCCCTCTCCCTCCCGCGCGGCCCACGGGCCACGTCCCTCCCTCCTTCCTCTCTCCCTCGGCCCATTCGGCTCCTCTCTCCCCCTCTCCGGCCCAGCCACGCGAAATCTGGATTCCCTCCCTCCTTCAACCTCCGCCGGGTCAACCGCCACCTTTTCCGCCGGCCACCGCCCGTGCCTACTTCGCCCGCTTATTCCGGCCATCCCCGGCCATCCCGCGCCCTCCTTCCTCTATAAAAGTCATGCCCGTGATCCCCTCCACCTTTTCCCCTCCTCCCACGAGCTCGCCGCCCTCTCCCCCGCTCTCCACGCACTCCGCCCGTGCGTCGCTGCCCGCCCCACACTCCGGTCACACGCCGCCGCCGCCCTAGCCGGCTCCCGCACGTCGCCGCTACTCCCCGTGCCTCCGCGCCGCAGCGTCGGCGCCGCCGCCATCCTCTTCGGCTCTGGCCTAACCCGGTGAGCTCCCCTCTCTCCCTCCCTTTCCTCTCTCCTCCCCGGTCCGCCGCCTCGCCCCGTGCGCCGCTGCCACAGCGCCACCGCCGCCGCCGCTCGCCGGCCGTCCCCGCCGGTGGTAGCGCTGTCGCCTCGCCATCACTCGGCCCGTGGCCGCCGTCGCCGTGCCATGGTCAGTCGGCCTAGGGTTCGGCCGAACCCTAGCCACCCGCCCTGGCCATAGAGGGCGTACCCGGGCTGGCCCACCACTCTCTCCCGGCCCAGCAGCCATTGGGCAGATTGGCCCATCCCCCTCACGAGAAGTCCATTTCACGTCCCTCCTTGCCCTTTCTCCTCTATTGGGCCGTCGGCCTATTATCCTTTCTCCACACAAAAGTCTACTTTATGTCCCTCAGCTCATTGGTCCTTTTTCCAGTACCAAGTCTAATTTACGTCCTTTTCCTCCCCAGTTCGTGACTTTTATGTCGCCGACACGTGGGCCCCCTTTGTTTAATCCGGTCCACACCCATACCACGTGGCCGCCCGCGGCTTTGCCACGTTGGCATCCACGTCAGCGCTACCTTCTCCCGTCCATCCGCCGTGGCCGCCACATCAGTGCCACGTGGTGCGTCCGCACCCGTGCGTGCATGGACTTGGTCCACCGTGGACCGTCCGCCCCTTGACCTGTTGACACGTGGGACCCACCGTTCCGGCGCCATTTCCCTTTGATGATGTCAGCGTGGCCCTTTCCTTGTAAAATTAATTAATAATTGCGCAATAAATCGATTTAATTTCCAGAAATTCATTTAAATGGCTCAAAACTTCTAAAATTCATATCTAATTCATACGAACTCCAAATTGAGGCATTCAACTTGCAAAATTCATCTAAAATTGAGCTCTACATGTTTGTTTACTTTTTATGTACTGTTCACTTGGTTTTTATTAGAGTTTTTCCTCATTTTGCGTGTCAGCGTGTTGATTCCGCCGTTTCGGAAGTTCGCGCTCGCGAGGAAAGAAGTCGGAAGATTGTTTGAAGAAGCAAGGCAAGTCACACATTCTACTTGAGCATGTTGTACCTATTTTATGAAATGTTTTTTGTTTGCAAATAAAGTGCATGTTTTGCTAATTACATGGGAATAGGGTTTACCTATCCGTCCGCTTATGCCATGTTTACTTATTAAACAGCCCTTTGTTAACTGTGGGTGATAATTTGACTAGCGTAAGTCACTTATGTTGACTTTGCTAGGATTATATATGCTTAGCCATGCTTAATTACCACTAGCTCATTTAATGGGATATTTACACTGTTCACATTAGCTTTTAACGAGCAGTTCGCTCGAGACACCCGACCATGTTTTATTGGTCGTAATTATCCAACTAAAATATGACCTAATGGTGGGCTGTGGGTGCATGGTTTTGCTGGTCGCACCCATGGCAATTAAGGACCAGTTCATGGAAAACCCTGAAAGACTAACAGTGCTTACCACAAGCAAGAATGGGCAACTGGTGGATCTGTAGCATAGCTCTTCCCTAGCGGACGCTCCCCGGCAATGGTGGGCGTGATGGAGTTGGGTCAGCCGGGGATATACCGGTTGATTGGCTACCGGATTCACCGTGGCATGAGGGGGGGCTGCCCGCTGCTGGTAAGGGAGCGGGGGCGAAACCTACGGTGTGGTGCGCTTGGTTAGGAGGAGTTTTGTGAAAGGTCTTGTCACGATTTCCCCCTTTGCAGTATCGTGGCGATACTTCGGGGCATGGTAACATGTGTGGAATCGTGTCTTGTGGGTACAGTTGCGCACCTCTGATCAGAGTAAAACTATTCGAATAGCCGTGCCCGCGGTTATGGGCGATCAACCAGATTCACCGTGATTAGTCCCACATGCTTAATTAATTTGACTTAATGAACTGGTGTAGTTCAGGTGGAATGGTTGGGCCTGTTCAACGTAGTTGTAGCATTGTTCAGTGGAGATTTAATCCTGTCATAATTAAACAACTGTTTACTGTTTTAAAATATAAAGATTTGCAACCGCTTTTCTGCAATTAGCCACAAGCCTCCCTCTATCTCCCCTTTGCACGTTTGCATCTTTGGTGTGGCTTGTTGAGTACAGTGGTTCTACTCAATCTTGCTATTTTTCCCCCTTTTCAGAAGTTTAGTACTTCAGAGTTGAAGATGAAGTTAAAGGACCAAGGCTCAGACCCCAGTTGAGTTTGCCTGTGGAGTGGAGCAGAAGCCCCTCTAGGATCGCCTCTTTCCGCTGCTGTTTTCTTTTTGGTGTGAGGACTAAGTGCCTCTGTTGTAAGTATTTATTGTTTTATTTACGTTTGGGTCTATTTATTGATTTGTCGTTTTGTGTACCCTGGTTGATGCTTGGACAGGGACTTAATACACAAAATGGTCTGGAAATTTGGGAAAATTTCCGGGCGTGACAAAGATCAACCACCCACGGAGAGGTGTATCGATTGCTAAGGCGCAACACAACAACGTCTTAGACGGTTGTAGTCGGGTCGTCAAAGTTTCTCTCAAATCATAGTTATCATCGACTCACCGAAAGATCGGGCTAACCAGAGCCATGATGGTATCGAGTGGAGCTCAGGGTTTATCAATTGGTATCAATGTAGCTCAGGGTTTTATGATCAACGGTCCGCTAACAGTAGGAATTACCGAAGACATTTCGATGAGAATCCGAGCCTGCTACATTCTTGTCGATTTCATGGTGCTTGACATGGACACTGAGAAGGATACAATACTTATCCTTGGGTGTTCGTTCCTGAGCAACGTGGATGCATGCATCGATGTGGGAGTCGGAGAAATCCGACTCCACATTAATGGCAAAGAGGAGAAATTCGACTTCCAACACCGAAAAGAACAATGTTTGATGATCAAGATTAAGTACGGACCAAACAAGCAGAACATCCGAGATGTCGAAGCGACACCCCAAAAAAAGACAACCTCGTGGTATTCAAGGAGGAGTTGTTGAAGAGGGAACTACCTTTCCAATACTGGAATGTAAAACGTCAAAGAGGCAAGGGGCGCATTCAAAGCCACAGTCCCCGAAGTCCGCAGAATCGTCCACACTGGCAAAATCCAAGAAAACCAAAAAGGTGTTGTGAGTCAAGAAAACACAGTCATCCATTTGATCATCTCCACAGCCGGATGTCATGATGAGTTGAATTCAATGCAGAAGTCCTGCTCGTTGGACCTAAAATAATGAGTCCTTCGCTGAGAGGTAAAATTGGTAGTTATCCCATATTTGATTTTTCCAACTGTATATTTGAGTTTTCAACTTGCATTTGCATGTTTGTTTTTTCCAATAATGTTTGAATTTCCAACCCTTTGCACTTTCAAAATCTTTTTTGCTAAAAAACCAAATTTGAGATATGACATAATTACAAACTTTGGAGGCATGTGAGGTGGTCCCCTAATCTTACATTTTTTAAAATCAAAATGAGTGCACTTAGGGATTTAAAGAGGTCAAAATTGGCATCTTTTTTGGAACCAATTAATCGCTTTTAATTAGTGGAGAGTGCCATTATTGCTTCCTTGAAAGGAGAGCCCATGTGGGGGCCCGAAAGGGGTCGGCCAAACCAAGGGTGGCTCTTCCCTATAAAAGCTACCCTATGGCTTATGCTCTCCTTGCCCCAAACCAAGCTACACTTTTTTGCCCTTTGATTCTCTCTACCTCCTATAGTTTCTCTCATGTTCTTGTCTCAAGTTTGAGAACAAAACTTTGCTTCTCTCTTCCTCTTGCATTTCAAGTTCACCTGAATTTTTGAACTACAAGAACGTTTTGTGATGGTGCCACTACCCCGCAAGAACAATTATTGTGGTGTGTTTTTGTCCACAAGAACGATTTTGTGGAGTGTCACTACCTACGCGAAGGATTTTGTGGTAGCAACCAAGCGCCACAATAACAACTAACTCTTGAGGGCTAACTTGCTTTTTCTAACGTAACCCATTCTTCGAGTGTCCTTGTGTGTTCGTTGCTCGTGTGTGCAGGATTAAGAAGAGTACAAGATGATTCCTCAGCGCATGAAGTGGGCTACGAGTTTGAGCTCACATCACCACTACCATAGCTCGAGCGTGTACCCATCTAATGAGTACACATCGAGTGAAGAGCAAGTAGAGTCCTATGGCTAAGCGCCCATCGACAAGGATTAAGGCGAGACAAACTTTCATCCTGACACTGAGCTAGGCTTGAAAAGAGATCAAGAGAGACAATCCTACGCCATCCTCGAGGATTGGATGTTCGCTCACACGCGAGCATACGACCTGAACCTGCTCACCAAAATAGGTATGGATATGGATTTTGCTAATGGATGACGAGCTATAGGATGGGAAGGCCTCATGCCTATAGATGATCACAGTTCATGTTTTATTACGTTTTGATTTTTCGGGACAAAATATTATCTGACATGGAAGGATCTTAGTACTCATCTGGAAATCAACTGAAAGTGTTTTGTTGACTTGGAGTCCACGACTTTAGGTTTCAACAAAAACAAATTCTGGCATCGCATTTCTGGAGGAATTGTATGAGGAAAACCGTGAACTAATGGCATCCACAATCCCACCTTACGCTTGATGAACAAGTGGTTGGCATTTACCCTATTCCCTCGGGAAGATGTTAGGCCAATCCGCAATGAAGAGATGAAAATCTTGTATGCCATGACTAAAAAAATTAAAATCTCTACTGTCAAGCCCATAATAAAACAATGGTTAGAACAACTCAAGATGGTAGGACCAATAGAGTGCACATCTCTAATCACTCGTATTGCTGTTAAAGTCTCAACTTTGGTGAATGGTCCCATCATAGACATTCCCCAACCTCGCTCCATTATTGACGAGGATTATCTAGTGCAAGGGCATACATTGAAACATGGTCCAAATGCCTCTTTCTTATTTTTCTTTCCCGAATATACAAATGAGGTTATGTTACCTAACCCAAAATTTCATTTGTATAAGTGTTGGGCGCTAACCATTTCTCTGGAACCAAGAGGGGGACTCGGATCATGTCTACGAATGCCGCCGCGGAGTAGCCACCACAATTGCCGCATTACCCGCAGGCAGATTGGGGCCAGCCTGGATATACAGCTGGTTGGGACCAACCACTACCAACATATGGAGCAGGGAGTTTGGCGTGGGCTAGAGCGAGCAGTGGCCGGTGGGAGCATCCCATCAACCGAATCTGGGGTGGTATCCCCAGTACAGACCACTCCTCCAGCTCCAGTGGGATGCCCCCATAGGCATGCCACTCTTTCTCGTCTCGAAATTTTTGTGATTTCTGACGAAGAATTATGGACATCACTCGCAGTTGGGAGACCTTGATCTTCAGACAGATGAGATGCATGACATGCTGAATCAGCATGTCTAGGAGACCCACACATGATAGCAGCATACAGACAATCAATTGGTGAACATCAACGCCACCATGCAGCAAGTTCAGGCCGACATGTTGGCCTACTTCCGGTCACAGGGATTCGATCCCCGTTACGCACCTTGAGCAAGAAGCTAGCTTGGGAGAGTGCCTCCCCACTAAGTTAACTTGTATATTTACTTCCATTGCATTGCATCATAACAAGAAATATGTTAAAAATTTTCAAAATACCAAAATACCAAAAATATTTGTTTTTCCATACGCAATAAAAATGTTTTAGTTTATGATGAATAGTTACTCTATTATTATTTTCCTCTAGTGTTTAGTTTACAACATAGCTTTCACCTTAGTTTTTAAGTTTGTTGGTCAAAAATCTTTGCCTTGAACTTGAAACTTGTGGGTTGCATATGCATGATCTACGTCTAGGTTGCTGTGAGATATGAGATGGTGAAATAGAGTTACTATGATCTTTCTCCAAGTGATACTTGAAATCCGGAGACTTTGTTTTTCAAAACAATAAAAATTTATAAGTTCCTCAATGATGTTAAATTCCTAGAGCCATATGATGATCATATTAAATAGTATATACACATATGCTGCTTGTTATCGCATTGAGCTTTATCAAATTGTTGTGACCCTTGTGAGATTCTTTTCATGCTTTCTCGATCAAGATCACACACATCCACCCACCATATATGCTTGACCTCTACATTGGAGGTTAGCAAAAACATGCCATACATCTACCATGGTTGTGTTACCTCTACACTGGGGTTTAGCAACATTTCCATCCACCAAATAAATACTCCATCATGTTAGTCAAAATGTCTCTCCTAGTAGTTGCAAAAAAGATGGCTGTAGAAAAAATAAAAAAAAAGAAAGAAGGAGGTAGAAAATAGAAAATATTTTCAATCATCATGAGAAGGAAAAAAACTGAAAAAAAGGAGAAAAGGAGTGTTGCTTACTTTTGTTCTTCAACAACATGAGAGAAAAATAGTTAGAAGAAAAAAGCCATATCTGCCGTGGGGAATAAAACAGAGTCTATGACAAAGGAGTAGCACATACACCTTCCATCATATAGCCACACATTTTGCATATCTTGATCAGATTGTATGATTTGCTTTCTTCTTGGATACTCTTTTTGATTTTGCAATATATGTGATCTAAATATTGCCACATCTTTTATCCCTACCCTGAGCTCCACATATAAACCTTTAGAGGTAGGATGATAAAGAAGCAAGACTATGCCTTGGTGAGGAACTATACACATTCCGTGATTGAGAGTATCATTCAAGGACCTTTGGTTTTAATTGCAAAAAAAAATTGGAAACATATGGAAAAAGAGTAAGTGATTGGTGCTCTATGATTCGTTCCTTCTATACTTGGCGAATTAACATGTATGCAGAAAATAAACATCAAAGTGAAGGTGAAACGAAGCCGGCATGCAAAGAAACACACCTCGGGTGAATCACGTGCGAGTACACGGATTGAGGGGCCCATAAGTCAAGCAAAACTGATTCAAAGTGGGACCAAACCAACCTCAACAGACTAAGGGGCCCACATGTCATCCCCTCACCAAAGTCGATGAGGAAAGGCAGTTGCCTTGGTTTGGCCGAACCAGGCTTGGTGCTCCCGGCTCCTCCCTTCCACGTGGCTTCTCCTCATTGGTTCCCTATGGCGGTTATAGGAGGTTACCAACCTACAACCATCATTAGCAACCATTATTGAGGGCTATAAATAGAGCTCACTCTCTTCACTTGTAACACACACCTCAAGGAGCTATTCGCTCTACTCTACATTATATCTTCTATAGTATTAGTAGAAATAGGCTTAGAGTATGTTCGGTCCTCTCGAAGATTCTGATATGTCTTTAGTACTTTACTCTTCTTGAAAGACTATAGTTGAATTTATAGAATTATCTTCTCTATATTCTTGTCTTCATAATTCATAGACTACTTTAGTAGTTATGTACTTATGAATAGGATGTACTTCATTTATATGCTTCACTTGATTAGGCTAGTCGATCTATGCTACGGTAACGGTCCAATGACCTTGAGGGTTGCTCTAGCTCTAACTTGTTCATCCGGAGGGTGGGAGTCCAAGGGGAGTTAGTGATATTATTTACTAGCATAATCATGGTGTTTAGGTTAGATAAATGTTGTCGGATGTGGGTGTACCCCATGAAAAGTTGCATAGATGGCAGGTGGTGACAGCCATGTCCGTCCTTTTTATTCCTTCATGTTCGGGTATGACGTAAGAGTGTGTAAATACCATAACCACGCTGGCAAACCAGCAAGGAGTGGTCTCTTAGTATTACCTGGGTGCCTAGAACTATGTCCTAGCATTGTAAGGATGTATGTGTTAAGTATATACAAAACATGATTAATATAGAAGTACAGTTGTATCATAGTTCTTTTATGTCCTTTTTCACTATACTAATTCATTAACGATTACTTTCCTGTGTGTGTCACACTAGCCCTTGATCATGTTTATCCTAACCCTTGTTTCAACTATGGTGAGTTAATTATAGATTGATTAATGATGTATAAAGTATGTCTTTACATCGCCGTCTTCCCTGCAGAAATATAAATACAATACCCTTGGGAATGCTCATGGGTGAAATGCTATAACGGTATCTGTGCGCTTGTGGATTTATCTGTAAACATAAGAAATACCAACACTCCCGAAGGCAGTGGTACACCTCCACTCTCTTCTTCTTCTTCTCCCCTCCTGCCCCTACGGATAGCTTGTTGGTCGGATTTGTGATGAGATGAATATAATGTTGGGGAAATTTTGAGTTTCATTTGCATGTGCTTGATGCTGCCGCCACCGCCGCCGCTGCTTGCCGCTGCTGCTGCTGCTGCCCGCCGCTGCTGCTGCTGTTGCTGCCCGTTGCCGCTGCATGCCACTGCCACTGCCGCCGCTTGCTTTTGCTTCCCACCGGCGCTACTTGCCGCTGTCATTGCCTCTTCTTGCATTTGGGGACTTTTGGAGATATTTTGGGGTATATTTGGGGAATATATACTTTGGAATTGTTAATGCATTTGTTAGAAATTTATGGTATATTTAGGATTTTAGTTTGGCCGTGCTTGATGATGAACTGATGGCCTTCGTTGGACAATGCCACCTCCAACCACCGTTCACACAATTTAGGTGTGCTGAAGGCCTGGTGGGAATTGAAAGCATCCGCGTGAATCCTTGAGACAAAGGTTGCGGTGGATGCTTTTTGCTTCCCATTGGACCTACCACAGAGCCTGATGCTAGTATAGATATAGTTTTCTAGATGTCCAGCGAAGGCTAAATGGTGCAACACATGAACAGATATAGTTCTAAGAGCATGGAGATAATAGATTTACAAATTTGCATACAATTTCCTTGTCTCTATGCTCAAGTCCATTTGCATAAAATTTTATTAGTTGTATTTCAAAATTGTTGTAAATAAGATATTTTGCTCAACGATGAACTGGAGCCATTTAGACGCATTGCAAATTTGGCTATAGTTGGAAATTGCCATATCTGACCACGGTTTGAATTATTTTGGCGTATTCAAGGCCTGGCGGCAAACAAAGCTGTCTGCATCAATCCTTGCATGATAGGTCACAGTAGACGCAGCCTTCTGTTTGCCGCTTGACCTGCCACAACAACTAATGCTATTACAGACGTAGTTTTGGCAAATCTCCAACGAAGGCTAAATGGTGTGACAATTGTTACAGATGTAGTTCCGAGAGCATAGAAATAAGACAATTGGAAATGCAGAGTAGGTTACTAAACTGTTTTAGAACATTCAATAGAAGCAAATAAATTGAAGCTTGTAGTTTATTTTTACTAAAACTAGCTTACCATTGTAGACAAGATGAAACACGAAGAATTCGAGAGCTCCAGATTAGAGCGCGAACATCAGGCTAGCCCTATTGCGTTCTTAAATTTAAATCAGGAACATGCTGAAGGCGGTGACATAATTCTGACATATATTTCACGCAATAGTGCATTAGGAAACTCCAAATCTAATGGACCGTTCCAACTAATCAAATTTAATATTTTCAAGGAGACTGGCACTTCCACTGTTGGTCCATGCCAGAAATCAACTAGGTCATCAGAGAGGAAGCCTAGGGCTCCTAACACGTTGCCTGATGGTCACTACGCCATGACAGAACTCAATGCAAATGGGTTGCCTCGAGCATCATTAGAGGAATTGACCCTGTATGGTATGGCGTGTGGTGTCCTCGATAAGGATTTCATTCCCATCAAGTACCAATATTGGAGATCAAGTGACATAACACAGTATGACTAGATGGTACCACAAAACCAAAAGGAAGAGTGCTGGCAAAAGTAGAAGTTGTCATTCGACTTTCCTGAAGGACAAGAAGCGCTAGCAAAGTGTGGAGCTCGATCAAAGATGGGCACTCTCTTCAAAAATTCGAAGACTAGCTTGAACATGGACTTCGTCCACGTGACTGGACCATGGATTTTAACAAACCCATGTATCAAAAGTGTGCAGATTAATGGGATGAGTTCCTGTGATATGTTAAGAATATCCCCAAATAGGATGAGAATGAGGAACAACTGCATCAAGCAAGTCTAATACCCGATACAGAGGGATGGGGTACCCAGACAAAGCGCTATGCGTACGCCAGGAGGACTAAACTGTCGGATTCAGGGAGTTGGTCGCTGCAGGTCCTCGACAGCAATAGCTAAAATAGAAGATCACCGAGGCCCTTTCCCAGTCGTCATAGGATAATTTTGTGACAGGAAGAGAGAGAGAGATGGACTCACAATGGCATTGGGGAACCCCGAGCACCTAGGACGCATGAGAGGTGTTCATCTCATTCCATGGAATAATGGGTTTCTGGATGATAGACACAGGTACTGGGCTCGTAAGAGAATACCCGTGCAACTTGCAGAGATGTTTCTTGATGGGGTACCCGAACGCCACGGGCATCTCGAGAACTAAGTGGTAAGCTCGAAAAGGAAACGTAGCAGCCACACATCTGCGGAAGCCATCCGACCACAACAGGACAACGCATTCATTGTGGACGACATAAAGACACATAGTCCGTGTGCGCTCCATGTCCCCCTTCAAAGCAACATCACTCAGGAGATTGCACGCGGCGTGGCACATCCAATACATGCAGGCAAACAATACACGGTGTTTTGTTGCCTGCAGGCTACTGAAGGGTCCGAGTTGACGACGTGCCAAGACAATACAGAGGTTATGTGCTAGAGTTTCCTCTGAAGGAAGGTGTTGACACTTTGGGCCATGCTCTTCACAATGTGAACGTATGGCCCAAAATGCTACATCATTGTCACATCGAACGATGGGGCAAGCGATCCAAGCGATGGCAGTTCCAGCCCTTTGGACGAGCGAGGTGTAGGTCTAGCTCCTTCTCCGCCTCGTGACAACACACCGAGTTGACCACAGCCTCCGGAGAAGTCCCCGAGTCCACCGCCACCCCCACCCCCCAAAAGGACTCCAACAACAAGTGCATCGCAAAGGTCTACCTCATTGAACAAGTCATGATGCCAGCCAACCAAGGTGGACTCAATGTCAATGCTGACAATGGGGCTGCCCAAGAAGACGGTGAGTAGCAGCATCACTTTGATTGTTTTGTCCTCAGAAGCCCGAGGAATTGAAGATTCCAACTCCAAAGGAAGTGATCAATCATTTCATAAAGTGCGGACAACTGAAGCCTCCAAGGAAACCTATATCGGACTTCCAAAAAATATTACGACAAAGGATCTGCAGACTTAGGCTAAGGAGTTGTTCCTGGTAGAGAAAGCAGCCAATACAGCGACATTCTGTAAGTCAGTCGGTCTAAACAGCCTTGACAATTTGGATAATCTTCCAGAGGCCAAAGTGGTACAATAGTTCCAACATGCACAATGTTGGTATTTACTACGCACACAGATAAATCGGCAAGCACACGGATACCGCTGCAGATCACTAGTACTAGAGCACTTAATTACAAACTAGGCGACAGAATCACACCGAGAAGGACATATCTCACTTAAATAAACTAATTCACTAACATAAATAAAATCTCGAACACTTACTTTATAAAAGAAGCATCCATCGAGATACAAGCAGAAGAAGGCCAACAATCCCGACGCTTCTCTGGAACTCTAGTCGAAGAATGCAAACAAACCCAGCACTCCAGAAATTCTTAGAGAAAAGTCCGATTATTTAGGGCACTCCTTTCGGAGCTTGCCCTCACTCTCTTCCTAATCCCACATACTAAAGAAAAGTCTAAGATATGAAAGTGAGTTGTACTCTACTTTGTTGTGTATCTGCCAAGTAAATGAGCTCCTCCTTTTATAGTGTGCCATGACGGTTGAGAATAGCGGTTACTTCTCCACAACCGTCATTGGGAGAGCAGCAAGGACCTACACGTGTAAGGTCGAGATGAGGTGTGCCAGGGATGGTTTGGCCAACCATTGGGTCCCACCAATCTCCACTGCCTTTCTCCAAAGGCTTACAGCTGGGCTGCTATGACGGTTGAGGATGGTCTGGCCCCACTTTAGGTTGGTTTTAACAAACTTGTGGTCCCTCCAATCCTTGTGTTCGGGTGTGATTGGCCAGAGGTTCATTTTGTTGCATGGCGGGTGTGTTTTATCCCAAAAATCACCTGCATACTAATGTTCACCAAAACTAGCGGAGAATGTTAGTAAATAACTCTTACCACTAAGTTTGATATTATATTTTGTATTTTCTATGCAGGAATTGACGGGTAAAGTTTGCACTTAATGACGATCAACAGACAACCCATGGTGGTTGACTCGGAACTTGGACAATTAGGAACTCAAGCGTGGTGGCTGCATAATGGTATTTGGAGGCGACCGCACAGGGTGAACAAATGATCGGAGCATACTACACCAATATGGATTTTCACCACGCCCTCAATATATGTTATCTAGAATTTAAGGACATCTTCAACGAGTACCAAAGAAGAGATCTCGATGTTGGCATCCTCCAAATATGGTCATTGTGATTCCTTTCATATCCTATAATTTCTGTCCATAATCCGGCCCCCACAACTGTAGGATCAGTGGTTCTAAACCGTGCTCTTGTCTTGCACGCATTGCTCTTTTTAATATCGAAGCAAAAACCATAAGATTGCTTTTTCTAGACCCAAAGGTTGTGAACTTTGATAAGCAATTGTCCAAAGAAGCTAAAATCGAGAACTATCTCTTCCACACCCTCGTCAAGCTCAAGTCCTTTGACCACATTCTCCTTTCTTACCTTGCTCAGTAAGTGAATATCATCGATTTCAAATTTTGGTTGCTCTCCACGCGTATGAAGTTATTGATTCATTGTCCTATGTGCAACCATCACTGGACCCTCATCGTAATCAATATCGATGATAGTAAGATTTGAATATATGATAGTATGCGGAAGGAGAGAGCGCACCACCAATGTCTTATCAATCCACTAAATAGGGCATATGTGAGATATGGTTGGTTCGAAAGATCATACGGGAGATTCCAGGTGGATGTAACAACATTCCAGGTCTTTGAATTTGAGTGGATCCTTAAACAGCCACTTGCCACCAACCTTTGTGGCTTCTACTTCATGCAGTACATGCTATATTTTGTGGATAATGGGTACCTGCACTCTAATGCTGAGGTATGTCATGTTTCAGAGACCAAAGTCAAAAATGAAATAATTCTATTATAGTACTAAGTCAATTTCTACGTCTTCCAGCCTTGTGCTGCAGAAATTAGATCTCGATACAAGCAAATTGCTACCACATGTCATTACAGGTCTCATCGATGAGCTCTGCAGGTTCATCCGTAATCGTGTTATAGACCCAGCTGGCGAATATAACGTCAACAAGCTACAACCAAAAGTACAATGCTCTACGCCTGCCAACACTTCGAAGAAGAAATTATCGTCGAAGTAGAGAAAAAGCAAGTTGCTAGATTTCTTTGCAGGAATTGTAATCTAATAGCTGTTTATGCATGAATTATGGAAGTATTGTGTAAGGTTACTTTATATGTAATGTGTTTTAATATTTACTATTACAGGCACGATGACCTGACCACGGGCAAACCAATCGAACTTTCAAATTCATACTCTCGTTCAGTATTGTAGGTAAAATGCAATCACATTTACATTTTTGGACTTAGGAATTTTCTGGACTTAGGAATTTTGGACTTAGGATATATATGAAAATGTTTAGAATTTAGACTTTGGAATTTTTGGACTTACAAACTTTAGACTTAGGAATTTTTGATATAGGATATATATGCAAATGTTTAGAGTTTATAATGAGGAATTTTTGGACTTACGAATTTTAGACTTAGGAATTTTCGATATAGGATATATATGCAAATGTTTAGAATTTATACTTAGGAATTTTTCACATAGGATATAGATGCAAATGTTTACAATTTAGACCTAGGAACTTTTACTTAGGAATTTTAGACTTAGGAATTTTTAGACTTAGGAATTTTACCTTCTTTTTAGATTTCTATGTGTTGACATACATAGATGTGGATGTGGATGTGAATGTAGATGTGGATGTGGATGTGGATGTGGATGTGGATGTGGATGTGGATGGGGTTGTGTAACATACCCAAAATCTTGAATTTCAAATTTTGCATCTAAAATGTTGAGAATGATTTTTTTTGAATTAGAAATCCCAAAATTTTCAAATCAAAGACCGAGACAAGACTAATCAACCTAGTGTCATTATGAAAATTTGAGAACAAATTAAAACTTTTCCTTACCAACCTATAAATAAAACTAAAACACAGTGTGTGCATGCATTTGCATAGTTTGGTTGGTGTAATTTGAGTCTTTTTAAGTGTTTTTGGATCTTGCTTCCATTTCATAATAGGTGACATGATCATTTATTAAAATATGAAGTAAATAATTAAAAGGACCTAATGACGAGTCTAGGTCATTTCCTAAAATCCTTGCAACTTAAACATTAAAATATGACTAATGGTAAACTCCATTGAATTAGCTTGGTCCTAAATTTGAACATAGGTCATGAACATAAAAAGAATATAAACATGTTGTACTGGATGTCCTATTATAAACCACCTTTAATCGAAACCAAGCATACACACACTTTAACCTATAATTATTATTGGGAATCATGCATGGTGAGAAGGAAATTAAACTTAACAACAACATCTCACATAAAAACAGCTTAAAGATAATTTTACAATCATTTAATCATATTTTATAATAGGAAACATATATGTAAAGATAAGTTATTGAATTTCTAAAAATAATTGGTGTAAGATACAACCATGGAAAAATTCATGTGGATGCTACTCAATATGTAACTCACTAAAATTTTGGCATGATTTTATATTCACAAATTATATCTCAATTAAATGGGTCAAACTAGTCAAAATTTTAATTTATACTATACCATAATCGGCAAAACTCAGATCTCATCAAAACATACATTAAATTATATGAAAGTGTATATAGAAAATAATTTATTCAAATACTAGCTTATTTATCAAGGATTAATATAATTTTTCTAGAAGTTATTTCACTAGTTTTGATCTTCTAAAAATTCAATTCAATTTGAGCCAGACCTATTTTCTTTTTTTTTAAGAATAAAATAAAGCGAATTTTGGAGTGCAACCAAGAAAAATGGAAACTAGGTATTTCTATATATCTTCACAAAAATTAACTTTAATTTATCTGGCCTATAGAATAAATCATAGAATTATAAATGAGAGGAGAAGGAAAATATATAGTGAAAATCCTGACATTGTCTAAACAATTTGTTCACAGGTTTTTCTACCCATCCCTTTCACCCATACATAGACGACGTCGCTCTGGACCCACTTAGGAGCCACACGAGCTAACTCTACCCTGGTACAAAATCAATCCACTGCTCTTGAACCGAGAGAGAAGGAGAGAACGAGAAAGCGGTGCCGACCAAGCGCAGGAAGCCAATCGACGCGTGTCTGAAGATGTGGCAGTCACCGAGCTCGCCATATCTCCTCTTAGCCGTGTCGTCCATCCTCATTACTCACCCCTGTGCCGACCAAACCAAGATGCAGAGCTCCAACTCTCCGGTTTCATCTCATCTCCGTCATCGGCAGTGAAGAAGAAAGCGCCACCAATCGTCGTCGAGCAATCTCCATCCCTACCTAATCCACGTTCCATTATCTCCTCAAGACGCCGGTTCCATCCCCTCTAACCTCGCTCTCTATCGCAGAGCCAATCACTAGGAACGCCACCATGCCGATGACGCTCGGGAGCGCGCTCTGGACCACGTCGCCGGTGACATCGTCGATGCGCAAGGCGGAGGAGACCACCACAAGCCAATTCCTCCTGCCATCAGCTTCCCCATGAGCTCCTCTACAAAATCCCTCATGGACCCCAAAGATTGGTGCTCCAGAGAGAGATCGCCATTGTCTTCCTCAACTCCGGCCGCTCATCGCCATCTTTGATTTCTTCTTCTCCGATGAACCACGGTTCAATTCCTCGCATGAGTATCTTCCTAGGGACCTCATTAAGCTCATAGGCACCTTCTCTTAGCAGTCCACTGACTGGAGCGAGCTGTCATCGTGGAGCTGAAGCTTTTCACCACCGCTGCCGGATTTCTTTATTGTCGTCACCTCACCGGTGCTCTTCCGTCTCGGCAAGCCATTAGCTGAGCTTCCTAGGACAGAATTCAACCACATGCATGCACTCTTTTTGCACTTAAGCGAGTGGGATTTAATTTGCCCAGGTATAGCGAAGACCACTGCCGCTGGCGACACCACCGGCATCAACTCCGGCCATCTCCGGTGACAAAATCATCACCTTCGGGTGCGCAAAGGTGTTGCGCATCGTTTTCCTTTTGGCCGCATCGTCCAACTCGTCGCTGTTCGCCGCCGACGCCGACAGCAAGCTCGCCGGAGCCGCCTCAGCCTGCCCTGCTGCTGCCTTTTCTCCACCGAGCCAATGACCGGTGGGCCCTGCCTCATTAGCGCATAATGACAATCATTAGCAAGAATTTAAAACATGTAGGGCTCTATCTGTAAAAGTGTAGCCTATGACTTGTGGGACCGAGGACCTATTAGTAATAATTCAAAAACTTGAGCACTCTTAATTATTTCTCATTCAACACGTGCTAAGGACCCCAGGACCTATTCCTAGAAACTCCAGGGACCTTTATGCTTAATTACCAGTCACTGCCAGTGGACCCCATGTGTTTAAATTCTACGAAATATAAGAAAAATACTTCAAGTATTATTTATTCAACTGAAAAACATCCAAACTTGTAAAATCATGTAAAATTAACTATAACTCATTTTGGAGTGAATCCAATTCCAGTAGGTTCATAAAGTAGTAATCTTTAATTTTGTAAAATAAAATATACGCATACAGTGTAATAAATGTCTCTAAAATTTTGTATAAAAAATACTCTAAAATTTTGTATAAAAAATAGTTAACATTAAACATAATCTAACTTGTAAAATTTGTAGAAAATTCATTTTAGCTCTACATAAATCAAACTAAAACTTGTTAGTTTCACAAAAGTATGAAATTTATTTATATGAACTAAGATCTGAAATATTTAGTATACAAAATATAGTTCATTTCAAGTAAATATAAATGGTCATAATTAATATGAGAAATTATAAAATTCATAAGAAATTGGTTCTAACTTCGAATGAGTTGATTTTAATTTTGTTGGATCCATAGTTTTATAAACTTAATTATCATGAATTAAAATGAATTATTCGCTAAATAATATTGTGATCACTTTATAAAAGAGATTTTGGGCATTATTTTACTTCTAGACAAAAATGAGAACTAAAATGGAGTTAACCATGTTTTTAGACTTAGGCAGCAAGTAGTGCACACATGGTGTTAGTTGTGCGTCGATAGGGAGAGTGTTCGTCCGGGTTGATTAAGGACCGAACTTTGTGTCGTTCACTATTGTTTACTATGCATCTACATGTGCTATTTATAAGGTGGCCTTAGCTAATTAAGTTATTTAGAGTCTACCCTTGCATATTGGTAGGCCAAACTAGAATAAATTAGTCTGAGCGATGATTCATATGAACTACCAATGAATGTGAGTGTTGAATATAAAGCTAGCAAATATTACTAGCTATGTGTGTGTGATTCTATGAGGGGACGGATGCTCCGCCTCACAGAATGGGCGTCTAAGTTTGTCCAATTCAACGGTTAAGTGCCTCGTTAGGGAACGGATGTGTTCACTGCCACGGCATTAGGTTTAAGGCATGGGTCCGCCACTAATGGCTCTGGGTCATTCCCAGGGTGGATTCACAATTGTCGTCACTGATGCAAGGCTAGGCGTTAAGTAATGTAAATGCTACATTGTGAACTCTAGACCGCTGTTAACAGCAGATTTTCGTAATCTACTCGGAGAGAAAAGAGAAAACCGACGTGGAGAAGGGGGGTTAAGTTGAAGTCGGACCAAGTCTCGTATCGGACTCGGTAAGCGTATCGGACTGGAAGAAGCGCTAGCAAGAAGAGCATATCGGCCGATACGGATTTAATATGACCATTGACTGATAGAGCCAAGAAGTTGATAGAGTTAACATGGGCTTGGTCTGGGCTCGAGATAAGCTTTAAGGAAGTTACCAAACAGAGATAAGGCTCGGTTTTAGACAATTGTATCTTGTAAATTAAGTAGATTTAGATCTAATCTTTGGCAAGAGTCTACCTCAAAGACTTGTTTGTTAGTTAGAGATAAGATCGTGTCCTACACGGACCATGTTGTAATCTCGGGTATAAATATCCCGGTAGCTTGTACATAGAAGCTTTCTCTCTCACAATACAATACACAAATCAATCTACTTTCGGCGCATCGCCAACCCTCGCAAGAGGTTAATCTCGACGAGTTCTTGCTTCCCTAGAGCAGAGGTAAGAACTCGTGCCCGACGATCTACATCGTCGAGTCTAGTGTGTCGCTTTAGGCACGTTAAGCCTCGATGGTGTGATCGTCGTTTATCATGCTTTGGACGATTTTCGTAAGTGTATTAATTATGCTTCGACAGCGATCTACTCGTTTTAGGGTTTATTGCCGACGGTAGTTTAATTATTATGCTTAGTTAAATCTTTCAATGCATTTGCCATCCCTAAAAGTGATCGACGACTTGATTTTCTTTGTGTTAAATCTCAATTCACACTTTGAGTAGCCATCGACCTTAGTCCTGTTTTGAGATCTAACCCAAAGCCTGTTTTTGATCGTAACTAAGGATAGCGCCGGGGTTTCAGCCGGTTTTATCTAATACATGTAATCACCATAATGTTTTATCTGTATTTGCCACTTGTATGAGTAGATTGATAAATATAAATGTGTTTATCATATGTTACTCTTTAGGATTTGCCTATGATCGATATATTTATATAAGCCGATTGGTTCATACAAGTTTGCATTAGACTATTAGCTAGTGCACTTATCCCTTTTATCTTTCATCGGCCGATGCTGCTAATTGACATTAACATGTTGATGAAGGCCGATGAGATTAGATCTATATTCTGATCTTATTTTATCACAGTTACAAGTTAGCCGATATAGCTTTGCCCTATCGGCTAGGTCATGACAATGCGACATCGGCCTATCGGCCGATCGGTCATTGTTTACTTACATGGTTTGCTTGTTTATCTTATTGATTGCAGATCAAATCAACTGGCACACCCTACACGCACCTAGGCAAGCCTTTGGATCTGCACTGGAGTTAAGCAGATCTCCCAGGCCGCCGTGGAAACGTTGAACCCGTTTGGTTGCGAGGCGGGTCTAAATTCTACGCCAACAACCGCATTCAACGTGTAGAGTGTGGTGGTACCGACGGGTACCGGACAAACTAGAGCGATTCACATCATGTGGATAAAGTTGTACAAACTCTGTAGAGTCTAAAATTAATCGTTTAGCTGTGCTCACGGTCATGAGCGACGTAGTGAATTGTCATGGGTATAGACTTGTGTTTTATAAATGTGTTTATGAAAATGGGCTATGGGAATGGTGAAATGTGTTGAGTTGTAATGATTATGATGATGACTTTGCCCGGTACGGGCTGATAATGAGATGCATTGTTTGCTGCCCTGAATGGCGCAAGAATGACTTATTGATGATGGTTATGATGCTATCACGGAGGAACAATTTGCACAGTGGACGAAGGGGAAACAACCGGTGGTCGAGCCGATGCAGCAAGTTCCAGTTAACCCGCAATCGGCCGGACAACCTCAATTTCCCATGTCTAGTAACCCTCCGCAACCAGCTGCTTACAACGCGCCGCAAGGCTACCAGCAGTACACCGCAGGGCAGTACGACGCACAGAACTTAAATCATCACTTCCAACCGTACTCCCCCAGGCAATATCGGGCAGAGGGCCTGCAGCAGTCTTACCACCAGGAGCTCCTACACCAGCCCGCAGGATACTGGGCCGATATGATAGCCGAGGTGATGCGAGATCAATTCGACTTGAAGCCCAAGGAGAGTTCTATAGTGTATCGGCACCCGTACCCCGAGGAGTTCGACAGAGTCCCACTGCCGAGCCGATACAAGATCCCGGACTTCTCCAAATTTTCGGGGCAAGATAACGTCTCTACATACGAGCACATAAGCTGATTCCTAGCACAGTGTGGTGAGGCATCGGCCATAGAGGCGTTGATGGTGAGATTTTTCCCTCTGTCTTTGTCAGGGTCAGCATTTACATGGTTTTCCTCTTTACCCTACAGCTCCATCAGAGGATGGATAGATCTAGAGAAGCAGTTTCACAAATACTTTTACAACGGCGTACAAGAAATGAAACTGTCTAATCTCACTGCCATCAGGCAACGGGTTGATGAATCGGTCCCAGAGTATATCCAAAGATTCAAGGACATAAGGAATAGGTGTTACAGTCTCAGTTTGACCGATTCTCAACTGGCCGATTTGGCATTCCAAGGATTACTGGGGCCGATACGAGAGAGGTTCTCATCTTAGGAATTCGACAGCCTAGCTCAGCTAGCACAACGAGTATCGGCCCATGAACAACGTTTCCAGGAGGCGAAGAAGTTTGCAAAGAAGATCAATACAATCTATCAGTACGCCTCTGATGAAGACGATGAAGAAGATGCCGATGTCGATCTGGCCGAGTGGGCCCGGATGAAGAAGCCGACAACATGCCAGTGGGCCAAGAAGGGTGACAAGGAAGATAAGTACGACTTCGACATCAACAAGGCCGACAAGATATTTGACTTACTCCTGCAAGAAAAGCAAATTCAGTTGCCAGTAGGTCATATACTGCCATCGGCTGAGGAAATCAAGAAGAGAAGATATTGCAAGTGGCACAACACATATTCCCATCACACCAATGAATGCAAAATCTTCCGACAACAGATTCAATCGGCCATCGAGCAAGGCAGGATCAAGATCGATGATGCCAAGCGGCCGATGAAGATAGAAGGACACCCGTTCCCAGTCAACATGGTGCGGGCGGACAGGGCCGATGACGATGGCTATCGGACCAGCAAGCAACCTCATCAGACCTCAGAGGGCCTGATTAGAAAATACCAGCGAAGGCGGGAAGAACAAGCACAAGACTACGCCGATCAAGACAACTCTTACGACCCTCATTGGGAGTGCGAGTTTTTCCGGTTCTGCTGGAACGAAGGGATGAGGATGCCAACAATCCAAGAGTGCCCTGCATGTAATGATGTAGAAGACTCCCACCAGGGCAGCTCGAGCAAACAAGTGCATCGGCCGAACAAGCAGAGAAAGTCTATACATGAAAGACTAGGGCCGATGCACCACGATCGTCGGACTAAGGACGATGAGCAAATCCAGAACCCTCAATGGTGCCCAAGCGACATGTTTAGTAAGACACAAAAACGTCGGGTTCAGAGATTAAGGAGGAAGGAGCAGATCTAGGAGCAGCAGGCGACAATAGCCCATCGGCCCGCCAAGACCAAGAAAGAGTAGAGGATAAAATCTGTAGTGGTCAAGGCCGATGAGGGCTCCTCCAAATCAGCTCAAGCTCCTGCGTCTGCAAAAGGTAAAGGTGTAGCATCGGCTTCTGTTAATATGATTTTCATATTGCCAGCAGAATACAGCGTGCAGACGGTCGATGAAGGGGTAGCCGACGATGAGCAGTCCTCGGCTAAGCTACAGTTGTCGCCAGATCAAGCCGTGTTCGACAAGCCAGTCAACACCAGCTACAGGCACCTCTGGCCGTTATACATCAAGGGATTCATCAATGGGCGGCCGATGATGAAGATGCTGGTCGATGGCGGTGCGGCAGTGAACTTAATGCCATATACAACCTTCAGGAAGCTTGGAAAAGTACCTGAAGACCTCATCAAGACCAACATGGTGCTAAAAGACTTTGATGGCAATGCATCCGAGGCGAAGGGGGTACTAAACGTGGAGCTCACCGTGGGCAACAAGACGGTACCCACCACTTTTTTTGTCTTTGATGGAAAGGGTTCCTACAGCCTGTTGTTGGGACGAGATTGGATCCACGCAAATTGTTGCGTCCCGTCAACAATGCATCAGTGCCTCATACAATGGCAAGGGGACCAAGTCGAGATCGTGCAGGCTGATCGGTCAGTCCACGTGGCCAATGCCCATCTCGCAGTTTGGGAGATGGAGGGAATCGATTGCCTGTCTGGACGAGTTTGGGAGGCCGATTTCCTCAAAGTAACTGATTGTGACATCAAGACGATAGATGATCACGACAAGCAGTTGCTTTAACAAAGATGTGCCATCCACTACCCAAGATGAACAAGCTAGTCCCTACACAGATGATGCGGTGGATGAGTTAGATGAAAAATTGGGACAAGACTTTACGTCGGCCGATCAACTCGAGGAGGTTGATATAGGATTAGGTGATAGATCTAGGTCGACGTATGTAAGTGCTAACCTGCCAAGGGAATATAAGAATAATTTGGTAAATCTTTTGAAAGAATTCATAGACTATTTTGCATGGGAATATCATGGGATGCCCGGGTTAAGCCGATCGATCGTAGAACATCGGTTACCTATCAAACCAGGCTATCGGCCATTTAAACAAGCTCCTAGGAGGTTTAAGGCCGATATGCACGAAGCTATCAAAACAGAGATCACAAGGCTTTACGACGCCAATTTTATCAGACCCTGCCGGTACCCAGAGTGGGTTTCTAATATAGTTCCAGTGTTGAAGAAAAACGGCAAGCTTAGGGTGTGTATCGACTTCAGAGACCTAAACAGAGCAACACCAAAAGATGAGTACCCTATGCCGTTGGCCAATTTGCTGGTTGATGCCGCATCTGGACACAAGATCATCAGCTTTATGGATGGGCACGCAGGCTACAACTAGATTTTCATGGCCGAAGAAGACATCCACAAGACAGCCTTCAGATGCCTGGGGGCAATTGGCCTATATGAGTGGGTTGTTATGACTTTCGGTTTGAAAAATGCTGGAGCTACCTATCAGAGAGCTATGAATTATATTTTTCATGATCTTATTGGCTCATTGATTGAGGTTTACATCGATGACGTCGTCGTGAAGTCCAAAGAGTACGATATGCACTTGGCCGATTTACGCAAAGTACTAGAAAGGGCGAGGAAATATGGTTTAAAGATGAACCCTAACAAATGTGCCTTTGGCGTATCGATCGGTCAGTTTTTAGGTTTCTTGGTCCATGAAAGAGGAATTGAGATTACACAGAAGAACATTGATGCTATAAAAAATATCAAGCCTCCAACCAACAACACCAAGTTACAATCTCTGCTCGGCAAGATCAACTTTGTCCGGCGTTTTATATCAAACCTGTCAGGCAGGATAGAGCCGTTCACTCCATTGTTAAAGATAAAGGACGATCAACAGTTCGTATAGGGTGATAAGCAACAAAAAGCGTTGGACGACATCAAGGAATATTTAAGTTCCCCTCCAGTTCTAATCCCTCCGTAGAAAGGGGTTCCATTCAGGCTGTACCTATCGGCCGATGAGAAGTCCATCGGCTCAGTTTTAGTTCAAGACATTGATGGCAAAGAAAGAGCTATTTTTTACCTCTGTAGGAGGTTGTTAGATGCTAAAACAATGTACACGCCAGTGGAGAAATTATGTTTATGCTTATATTTTTCATGTACTAAATTAAGGCATTATTTACTTTCCAATGAGTGCATTGTGGTAAGTAAGGCCGATGTGATGAAATACATGCTATCGGCCCCTGTTTTAAAAGGGAGAATTGAGAAGTGGATTTTTACCTTAACAGAGTTTGACCTACGGTATGAATCGGCCAAAGCAATCAAAGGACAAGCCCTGGCCGATTTCATTGTTCAACACAGAGATGATTCAATTGCATATGCAGACATTGTGCCGTGGACACTGTATTTTGATGGATCCGTTTGCAGACATGGATGCGGTATCGGCCTGGTCATCATATCCCCTCATGGGGCAAGCTTCGAGTTTGCCTTTACTATCAAGCCTTATTATACTAACAATCAAGCAGAGTATGAAGCTGTTCTTAAAGGTTTGCAGTTATTACAAGAGGTCGAGGCCGATTCCGTAGAGATCATTGGTGATTCACAGCAGGTAATTAATCAACTTTCTGGGGAGTATGAATGCAAGAATGATATTCTCAGAGTTTACAATGAGGAGTGCAAGGAGTTACTACAACTTTTCAAGATTGTGACAATGAGGCATATACCCAGGAAGCAGAACTTCGAGGCCAATGATTTAGCTCAGGGGGCATCAGGATACAGGCCGATGGCCAAAGATGTTCAGATTCAGATTGCTGCCGTGGATGCCGATGACTGGAGGTTTGCTATCATTGATTATTTGAAAAACCCTTCCCAGTCAGCATCGCGAAAGATGAAATACAAAGTCTTGCATTATGTCCTGTTAGATGATGATCTATACTATCGGACGATTGATGGTGTCTTGCTTAAGTGCCTAGGTCTAGAGGAGGCGAAAGTTGTTATGAGCGAGGTCCATGAAGGGATTTGTGGAACCCATCAATCGGCCCATAAAATGAGATGGCTTTTGAAGCGCCTTTGATATTTTTGGCCGACAATGCTTGAGGACTGTTTCAAATATTACACAGGATGTCAAGATTGCCAAAAGTTTGGAGCAATTCAGAGAGCACCGGCATCGGCTATGCATCCAATCATAAAGCTGTGGACGTTTCGAGGATGTGGTATAGACTTGATCGGACAAATCAATCCACCATCAAGTAAAGGACACAAGTATATCCAAGTGGCTACAGACTACTTCACTAAGTGGGTTGAGGCCATCCCTCTTAAGAAAGTTGATTCCAAGGATGCAATTCAGTTTGTCAAAGAGCATATTATATATCGGTTTGGATTACGACAAACATTGACTACAGATGAAGGATCAATTTTCGTGTCTGATGAGTTTGTGCAATTTGCCGACAGCATGGGCATCAAGCTGCTAAATTCTTCTCCATATTATGCACAAGCTAATGGGCAGGCAGAAACTTCTAATAAGACTTTAATCAAGTTGATCAAGAGAAAAATCGACGAACAGCCGAGGCAGTGGCATACCACGCTGGCCGATTCCCTTTGGGCGTATCGGATGGCTTGTCATGGTGCAATTCAAGTGCCGCCATATCAGTTGATTTATGGACATGAAGCTGTGCTATCATGGGAAACCAACATTGGCTCAAGAAGGATTGCTTTGCAAGACGACTTGACAGCCGATGAGTACTACAATCTTATGGTTGATGAGTTAGATGATTTGGCACACGTCCGATTGCGGGCCTTAGAGAAAATCAAGCAAGATAAAGATAGAGTTGCTCGTCATTATAACAAAAAAGTTGTTGCCAAGTCATTTGAAGAGGGGGATCTTGTTTGGAAATTGATACTGCCGATTGGTTCCAGAGATAATAAATTCAGCAAGTGGTCACCTAATTGGGAAGACCCTTTTCAGATTCATCAATGTGTTCCTCGCAATGCTTATCTGCTCAAAGGATTAGATGGAGAAATTTATGGCAGAGCTCTTAATGGCAAATACTTAAAGAAATATTATCCTAGCGTCTGGATCAATTCATGATCGGCTTGCCAGCCGATTTATGATAATAGCCGATGTGGTACACATCGTCTTTAGATGGCCGATATGCATTATCGCCCTTAGTTCAAATTTTACAACATGAGCCCTCATTTTCCAAAATTTGGGGGGCATATATATATATACAAGCAGGGTTATCTTTCAAGATTCCTCAAGTTTACTAGATCGAAATTTTATGGACTTCAAAGAAATTTTATGGACTTCAAAAATTTTCAGACTTGGACTTTTTTAGTATTGTTCAGATCAAATTTGGCTGATTGGCCGATGAGATTTATATTAGTCGAAACAGGAGGTCTATAGACTTACAAGAAGGACACAAAAATATATTACATCAGCCTATAAATTTTTTGATAGCTGCAATGGCCTTACGGCGGATTTGATCAATATCCTCTATTGCTTGGGCGTCATCGGCCGTACCTTGGAATTGGTTTCAAGGATTTGCTCAGGGTTGCAAGGTATTTGGCCGATGCCTTCAGTTTCGCCGTTTGGTCTTCTATGGCCTTCGGTGATGTAGCTATCCCAGTCTCGACTTCTTGGATCTCCTTACGAGTTGCTTCTAGCCTTAATGCTAGGTCTGCTTCGAGGCGGCGGAGTTCTTCGAGTCTATTTTTTAAGACAATCGGCTCGACAGCTAGCTCGTCTAACTTGGTTTTGTTAGAAATGACTTGAGCTTTGCTGGCAAACAAGGCCGATTCCAAGCCTTCACGTTCCCACCTCTCCGCGATCCTTTCTTTGGCCTTATGAAGCTTGAAGTTGTATTGTTCCAAGAAGATGGCTGGCATCAAGACTTCCATCAGATTTTCATGGAGATGGTCTTGGATTTCTTGAACCCTGCTCCTGACAGGATTGCAGTTCTCCACCAGTGACTCTAATGATGCTTCCAGCCGATTAGCGATATCGGACAGCCGGTTCTTCAATTCATCAGAGAGTGACGCCTTGCCTGTGATGGGTGGCTCTTTGTCCTCATCATCAAGAAATTGGCCGATATCAAAAGAAAACATATCGGCTAGGTTCTGCAAATATCAACATAGGACATGGTAGCCTAGTCATACAAGAAACCGGCAAAGAAATCGATGTGATCTGGTTTACCTGTGATGGGGCATCGGCTGTACTTGCATCGGCCTCCCCTTGTTGTCTTGAGACAGTAGGTGAGGGGGTTGGCCAATGTGGTGTGGGTGATGGAGCTCGCGGCTGAAGAAAGGCAAGAGAATGGTGATCAGATCTATGTTACCAGAGGGGCAATATAAAAATTAATTCTTACCGAAGCAATCGGAGAGGGTGGTGGAGAACGAGATGGTGTTCTCAATCGGGCCTTGGCTTGTTCTCGCCTTTGCAAGGTTGCCTTCTTAGTTCTTGCCAAAGGGGCCAATTGAGTTCTTTCTTTCAGCAAAGATGATGCGACGACCTGAAAAGAATATCGAGTTATAGCATACCAGCAGAAGGAGATTACATAAATTCAAGAAAGGGATTGTATCGACCTTGCGGACTGCATGTCTAGTTCTCCTTGGTTGAGCAACTCGGTCATCGGCCGGTGGGTTCGTAGTGGTCTTGGCTGATGGCTCCTTAGCAGTTTTGGCCGATGGATTTTCTTCTTCAGGCAGATCAGCAGCTGCTGCATCGACCTCTTCCTCCATTACTTGTTCATCGAGGAATTCTTCCACGGAAAGGTCTAGTTCATCGAGATCGGCTTGATCATCAGTCTTGGGTTTCTTGCTGGTTTTCTGGGTCTTTTCTTTTGCTGGCGCCTTCCTTTTAGGAGTTTCTTTGGTTATTGGCCCTTGGAGTAGTGATGATACCTTTGGGGCAGTAAGGCCGATAATCGACTCCAGAATAGTACTTCCTGATGGAGCCAGGACTTGAGCATAAGATATTTTCCGCCCACTATTGCTGACTGATGGTATTGGGGCATCGGGGACTTGGGGACTGATATTGTCAATAAGTTCTGTCAAATAATACCTGGCCGATTGATGGAAGAGGTGAGTAGCCCACTCCTGCCACCATGATTGGAAGCTGATATGGATGAAGGGACTCAACCATAATCGGTCACAGTCGCCCAAGTTTGGTGCTTTGATTTGCAGGGCTTTACTCATGATCAGGGCCAATGAGACCGTACCCCTGCTCTCTAGGAGTCGATGAAAATGTAGGCTAATTTGAAGTTGTCCTAACCCACATTGTCTGGCAGCCACCATAGGGTTGTAGAACTCGTATGATAAATTGGTGCTTCTGCCTTGAAATATGCCTACTGGGAGCAAGCAAGGAGTGATGCCGATCATGAAAATTTCCCGTGAAACCATGTCATCGTTCAGCTGGCTCAGGGTCAGATCGGCAAGGAGCTCGAATTCGGCATCCGAAGGATAGACAAACATGTCCATCTTGGCTGATGGAGGGCCAGTATAGAACCGGATAAACCAAGTGGATATGTCTTCGGCTGATTGCTCTGCTCCAGGGTAAATTGAAGCTGCTTCTCCAAAGGACATGCATCTCCTTGTTGAGGGATCTTCGTTGTCAGTGTAGTCTGATGGGAAGGCAGAGTTTGATAATGGGGGCCGATTGACCATGGTGTTGGTGTAGATTGTTAACCATAGCTGGATGAACCACCATGGACCTCCATGCGCCACTGTTTGTTTCAGCAGCAGATCTTGAGTGGCAATGTGTAGTAGCCGATAGATAGCTCCAAGAAGATATCGGCCAAGGGGAATCTGCTTCTTTTCAACCAGGGCCTGAGCGAAATGTTGACAGTTTGAAGTAGGGCCACAGGTTGATCCGCAGAAGACGAATCTTTCCAACCATAGAGTTAGGAAAGCCACATGCTCTCTCTCTGAGACAGATCCCTGTTCCATGTGTTCGGATATGTATCCAGACCAACCTTCAATTTTCTTGGTTTTCAGCTTGTGTTTGCTATTGATGAGGAGTTTGAAGGGGTTTATCTCAGAGTGTATGTCTAATCCTGTCAGCATCTTGACATCGATCAGTGTTGGGGTCATCGGACCTTGCCGAAACAGAAAAGCATTCAAGGTGCTAGACCAGAAGTAGGTGGCCGCTGACATAAGAGGCTCGTTCTTCTTGGAATCGGCCAAAGATAAAGCAATGCACTGGCCGATTCCTATCTCATCCCAGTGGACTTGTTTGGCCGCGGCAATCCTCTTGTACCAGGTCCTGTAGCCATTGAGCTTGGACAGCCAGAATCTGAAGGTATGCTTCCATGAAGCAACATTGGGCTTTACTTCCTTAAAGGGGATTCTGTTTGTTTCTGCGTCTATCAACCAGGTTGGGTCATAATTGCCCATGGGGCCTAACAGGAACCGGTGTGACTTGTCGTTGGTGGGGATCAAGATCTGGTTTTTGAAGACCTATGACATGAAAACAACGATGAAAAATAAGATCTGGGGGGCAAGAGCAGAAACCCTAGTTTGAAGAACTCGGCGGGAAAACGAAAATGTGAACTCAGAAAGGATTGACTCACCATGGGGATCTCAGAAGCGTAGAACGGCAAGGAGGCCATTGATGAACTTGAGGAGGTCACCGATAAGGGGGTCGATGCCGATGGGACGTCGAGGTGTCGCCCGAGTTGAAAAGCGCGAGTGGCTAACGAAGAAATGCGCGAGGAAATCGGCGGCGGAGGGCTGCGAATCTGGATCTGCACGGTTTTCAGAAAAACCCTAGCGAAGAAGTCGATGGGTTCCTCGGAGCTAATTCCGCCACATTATATAATGAAGCGGAATTGGGAGGCATGTGTTAACAGCAGATTTTCATAATCTACTCGGAGAGGAAAGAGAAAACCGACGCAAAGAAGGGGGGTTAAGTTGGAGTCGGACCAAGTCTCGTATCGGACTCGGTAAGCGTATCGGACTGGAAGAAGCGCTAGCAGGAAGAGCATATCGGCCGATACGGATTCAATATGGCCATTGACTGATAGAGCCAAGAACTTGATAGAGTTAACATGGGTTTGGTCTGGGCTCGAGATAAGCTTCAAGGAAGTTGCCAAACAGAGATAAGGCTCGGTTTTAGGCAATTGTATCTTGTAAATTAAGTAGATTTAGATCTAATCTTTGGCAAGAGTCTGCCGCAAAGACTTGTTTGTTAGTTACAGATAAGATCGTGTCCTACACGAACCATGTTGTAATCTCGGGTATAAATATCCTGGTAGCTTGTACATAGAAGCTCTCTCTCTCACAATACAATACGCAAATCAATCTACTTTCGGCGCATCGCCAACCCTCGCAAGAGGTTAATCTGAACGAGTTCTTGCTTCCCCAGAGCAGAGGTAAGAACTCGTGCCCGACGATCTACATCGTCGGGGCTAGCGTGTCACTTTAGGCACGTTAAGCCTGGATGGTGTGATCGTCGTTTATCATGCTTTGGACGATTTTCGTAAGTGTATTAATTATGCTTCGCCAGCGATCTACTCGTTTTAGGGTTTATTGCCGACGGTAGTTTAATTATTATACTTAGTTAAATCTTTCAATGCATCTACCATCCCTAAAAGCGATCGACGACTTGATTTTCTTTGTGTTAAATCTCAATTCACACTTTGAGTTGCCATCGACCTTAGTCCTGTTTTGAGATCTAACCCAAAGCCTGTTTTTGATCATAACAAAGGATAGCGCCGGGGTTTCAGCCAGTTTTATCTAATACATGTAATCACCATAATGTTTTATATGTATTTGCCACTTGTATGAGTAGATTGATAAATATAAATGTGTTTATCATAAGTTACTCTTTAGGGTTTGCCTATGATCAATATATTTATATAAGCCGATTGGTTCATACAAGTTTGCATAAGAGTATTAGCTAGTGCACTTATCCCTTTTATCCTTCATCGGCCGATATTGCTAATTGACATTAACATGTTGATGAAGGCCGATGAGATTAGATCTATATTCTGATCTTATTTTATCACAGTTACAAGTGAGCCGATATAGCTTTGCCCTATCGGCTAGGTCATGACAATGCGACATCGGCCTATCGGCCGATCGGTCATTGTTTACTTACATGGTTTGCTTGTTTATCTTGTTGATTGCAGATCAAATCAGCTGGCACGCCCTACAGGCACCTAGGCATGCCTTTGGACCTGCACTGGAGTTAAGCAGATCTCCCAGGCCGCCGTGGAAACGTGGAACCCGTTTGGTTGCGAGGCGTGTCTAAATTCTACGCCAACAACCGCATTCAACGTGTAGAGTGTGGTGGTATCGACGGGTACCGGACAAACTTGAGCGATTCACATCATGTGGATAAAGTTGTACAAACTCTGCAGAGTCTAAAACTAATCAATTAGCTGTGCTCACGGTCATGAGCGATGTAGTGAATTGTCATGGGTATAGACTTGTGTTTTATAAATGTGTTTATGAAAATGGGCTATGGGAATGGTGAAATGTGTTGAGTTGTAATGATTATGATGATGAGTTTGCCCGGTATGGGCTGATATTGAGATGCATTGTTTGTTGCCTTGAATGGCGCAAGAATGACTTATTGATGATGGTTATGATACTATTATGTTACTATTATGGTATCATACCATGCTACTTATTCTATACACTTGCAAAGGTTTATCTAAATACATTGCAAATGTTTGTGAACTAAAATTAGCTTTGTGCTGAAAATTAAGTCCACATATAGCCTCTGTTTGAAGTAGAGCCTTCATGTATGTAGGTTTGATTGTGTGGTTGCTTGTACAATAATTTGACTAATGTATTGACTTTTGCCTTGTAAATATGTTGTTGCTTAGATTCTGATGTAGGTAGTTGCGTGCTTGGGATCGTTTGTTTGTTCCGGATGATCCTACCTAGGGGCCTACCCCTAGTCAGTTGCCTGCGGAAATGGGTAGACACACTTCCGACGGACATTAATTATTAGGCCGGTTGGCCCTATGTATATAATCTAGTTAAATGTCTCTATTTATATCTAAGTCATCCATTGTGTACATTGTTCTGATATTTGGGCTTAGATGAAAATGCAAAGCTAGCAATTTCCTGGGGCTAGCTGAGCTTGAGTATGAATTTTGAACAATTGAGATGTTGTAGAGCTCTAGCGATTTGAGTCAAGTCTCATGGGATGTCGCCGCCTTCGTGTGGTTTGACGGGCATGCCTCAGGCTGAAGTTGACTAGCACGCTGAGTCCCAGCAATATCTTCTTTGCTCATTATTCGGCATCGCAGAGTTTATATCGAATGGTGTTATATTGTGATCATGTACACATTGAGGTTTGAGTGGCTATTTATGCGTGTATGGATCCCACTCATCCAAAATCATGTGGTGATCACAAATGACATTGGATGGTATAAATTCGGCGTGCTCGACAGCGATGGTATCAAAGCATTGTCCGACTGTAGGGAAACCCTTTTGAAGTGGTCGCTTAGATTGGCTTCTTAAAAATTATTTTGAGGACATTTTTCTCAGCTATAAATTATTTGTGAAAACTTACTACAATCTTATATCTCATCCATCTCTAAAGATTACTCTTCTCTATATCTTTATTTTGATTTTAAGCTTTTATTTCTTTCTTGCTCTATAGGACCGACACCTTCTAAAAAATGGTATTTCTGTAAAAGTGTGTTTGAAAACACTTATTAATAATTACAAACTAGTACCAAAGTGTTTTGAAAAGTTTTCAAATCCATTTGCGAACTACTCCTATTGACTAGTTCAAGATTTGCAAAATATCAAATTGGAAATGGCCTATAACTTATATGTTTTGGAAATGGTTTGATAAAATGTAAAACTTGATAGACATGGTAGAATTAATTCTTTCTCATGTTATTTTTGCATTGAAAATGAATTTGGTGGGTATTTCAACTCTTCTATCCTCAGATTTCAAAATTTACCGTTATTGCCTAGAACGGGTAGTTTTGGGGTAGAATGAAATTGTTGTGCTTTAACCCTAGATTGTTTGCTTAGAATGACCTCCCAAAAATAATGTAACCACTGAACGTAGTCAGCATCATGTCATTAAGAATTGGTGAATTTATCAAACCTTGAAACATGAACATTCTTTGTACATGTTCTGAAAAGTGTAGGCAGCAGCATTCATATTTGTGTACAGCTCAAACTATAAGAGATAAACAAGCTCTCTTTTCACAGTAGCTAATGCACTAATCCATATAGATCCATGAATTTTGGTAGAATTTTTTAGTCCTTGCATCATGGTGTAAAAATTTATTTGGAACGGCAAAGACATATCCTGAAATCTGTAAGTAGTCTGATTGTCGAATTTGTGTAGCCCAAACTATAAATGATAAAATCTTGGTTTCTTCAGTGTAGCTTAACAACTCGAACGTGTATCTCGCTGATTTTTGCCCAAATTTTTACACTTCTAGATTTTGATACAAAAATTCGACAAAGTTATTGAACAATCTGTTCCAGCACTGCATCACCTGTCTTCTCTATTTTTCCATAAAACAAATTGCATGTCCTAAAATCACAATTCCTTCCCAGAACCAAGAAGACTTTGTTAGGAAATTCATTATAAATTTTTTCTCATTTTATCACTTCTCTAAACTAGTCTTTCTCTACCATTTTCATCTCAAGACTGCATAGCACAGAACCTAGCACATAAATTATCATCGGATGTATGTGCTTTATACTCTGCAGGCAACATGAAAACCATATTGATCGAAGCTGAAGTCCCTGCCTCACCAGCCTTAGCGTTAATGCGCCACTCCTTCTACCTCTTGTGCCTCCTCTCTGCTCCTTAGTCGTTGAACTTTTCTCTTCTGATTTTTAGTAAAAATCCCACTTAGACACCACTAAGAGTTTTGTATCTTTTCTCCTTTATTGAATTCTTCATCTTGAAAATAATCTTAATGAATTAGCCTAAGACGCTGATGAACAGACACCCTCTTTGTTGGCCGACCCCGCTCATCTCTTATTACTGCATTATGGGCAATTTTCAATTGATGGCAATCTCATCCCTTGATTCCAGCAAAAACGGAAAAACTCGCAATCCCAATCTTCAATTGATGACATTCTCATCCCTTGATTCCAGCAAAAACGAAAAAACTCGCAATCCCAAAGCGGATTATATCGAGACTCCACTTCATCATAACATCTTTGTGCTGTCTTTTCCTACACTTACTAATATCTTTTAATTATATTTGATGCCCTGGTTCTTGAATCCTTAATAGTCAGATGACCTCTCTTATCGGCTTCATCATCGGTTCGTCCTCCATGCATCATGTTTACTAGAAAAGGATGTCCATCAATCTTCATCGGTTTCTTACAACCATCAAACTTGATTCTGCCTTGTTGTATAGCCGATTGAATGCTTTTTTGTATAGCCGATTGAATTTGTTGTTTGAACAGCTTGCATTCGTTTGTATGATAAGACCCTGAATTATACCACTTGCAATACTTCCTTTTCTTCAATTCTATAACCGATGGAATAACAAGATTCTGTGGCAGTTGAATTTGATTTTCATGTAAAAGAAGATAAAAAAATCCTATCGGCTTTGTTTATGTCAAAACCATATATTTCTTCTTTACCAGCATCTTTGACCCATTAACAAACGACTACCTTCTTATTTCTTGACCACTCTGCTAAGCCGATCTATTGGTTTTCATTTTGATCTGAATTTGAGATATAATTATTAACATTAGCCACTCTCTTGGAGAATTTTTATTTCCTTGCTTCCTGGAACCACTGTCAATCAGTCGATACTTTTTACATTGAGTGAGATCGGCAATCAAAATCTAGCGAAGAAAACTTATCTCTAATCAGCCCCAGTAAACCTTTGAAAGAAAAATCTGCCAATTGTGCAACACTGAAGCTCAAGCTGTAGCATCGGCACCGAACAGGATATCATCAAGAACTGATTGATCTTACCGATGTCTGATCGATGTTAAATCTGTAAGCATCATCTTTTGAACTCCAGCAAAAAAGTATTTATGAAATTGCTTTTCTAGACCAGTCCAACTTCTGATAGAATTTGGTGGCAGAGAAGAGAACAATGTAAAATCCAATCCAGAAAGTGATAATGGAAAGAACCTAACAGCCGAGAATGCATGAGGTGCACCACGTGGTAGGCGATGTAGCGGACGAGGTGGCGCTGACGTCACTGTCGACATCATCACCGGCGACGCCACGGGACCCTATGGTCACCAGCGATCTACAACGTAGCAGCATGAATCGAGGGCACCAAGAGGACGAGCACGATGCAGGGAACTCACCGAAGGGTGCCACGACGATGGACAGCTATCGGCGACAAGGTGGAGACGGCGGCAGTTCGGGATCAATGATGACGACGGCGCTCCGGAGACAAACGGCAATGGGGAACTGACAAACGATGACATCTTGTTCCTTGCAAACCCGATGGTGGCGACGACGATTGAAGGCGATGACGAACGCGGCGGGGCGGCACGGCTAGAGGATCGGCGGCAGCGGCGGCGCTCGAGTGATGGAGGCGGTGGCGCCACGAGCGACGACGGACATGGGCGAGGGTGGTGGCGGAAAGAGGAGAGCTAGGGGGGTCCTATTTATAGGCTCGGGAGAACGAGTCTGAGCCCACAGCAACGGGGAAAGCACCGGGAAAAACTAGGGTTTCCAAAGAGACAGAAGATCCGAATCAAAGTCAAATCAGGGCTGATTTTCTATGGGATTCACTACGATTTGAGGGGGAAAGGAAAGAGGATTATTGGGGGATTAATTCCCCTCCATCGATTTCATCCGGGAAGGAAATGGGGCAGCGGATTTGGAAGGGAAGCGGTGGCGGTGTCGGGCCTCCATTTGGCAATGAAGACGAAGCTGTTTAGGTGGGACCCACCGGTCGCTGGAAGGGAGACAGGAGAGGGCAAGCAGCTTGGCTTGTGCCGGCTTGGGTCACACAGCCTGCGTGGCGCGCGGGCGGGGCGAGAGGCTTAGGCTGAGAATCGGCCCAAAGACCTAGAGAAGATTTTAAAGGCTTTTTCAATTTAGATAATTTGTGAAATAATATTTTATTTATTAAAAATACTTTCCGTGCTCAAGTAATTCCAAGAAAAATCCAGGAAATCGATAAACAAGCAAAGTATGTAATAAAATTTTATCTTGCCCACTTTTATGTTGAGACTTATTAAGGTTTTATTAGGGTTTGTCTTTTAGGATTTTAAATATATTCTAAAAATGCATTAATAAACGAATTATTAAATTAAGCGAGTTTTGGAGCATGACAAACCTACCCCCTTAAACAGAATCACGCCACGAGATTCGAAAGAACTGGCAGAGAGATGTGGATGGGCTGACTTCAATTCATCCTCTCGTCCCCAAGTAGCTTCTTCCTCGGAATGATTACTCCATTGGACCTTGCAGAAACAAATAGCACGGTTCCTTGTATTTCTCTCACTTGTCTCCAGAATATGGACTGCCTTTTCAACATAAGTCAAATCCTCTTGGATCTCAATTTGTTCAGGGTTAGCTTCCTCCATAAGCACCTGCAAACACCTCTTCAATTGTGACACACGGAACATATTATGAATCCCCGCCATAGACTGAGGCAACTCAAGCTGATAGGCAACCTCACCTCTACAACTAACAATCTTATATGGTCCCATGAAACGTGGTTTCAACTTTCTGAAGCTTCTGCTAGAACTTTGAAGTAAACTGACTACCTCTATCTGATACTATCTTCTTTGGAACCATGCAAACACACAATCCTTGCCATGTATAATTCTGCCAGCTTACTGCCTAAATAGGTTGTCTTGGCAGCGATGAAATGGGCAAGTTTGGTGAGCCTGTCTACCACTACCCAAATAGTGTCATAGCCAGACGAAGTTCTTGTTAGACAAATAATGAAGTCCATCCCAATTTCTTCCCACTTCCATTCTGTTATCTTTAACGGCTATAGCAATCCTGTGGGTCTTTGATTCTTTGCCTTAACTCACTAACACACATCACATACAACCACATATTCTGCTATCTTCCGTCTCATGTTAGCCTACCAAAATATTTCCTTAAGATGTTGATACATCTTGGTATTACTAGGGTGAATGGAGTACGGAGTGTCATGAGCTTTCTTCGTGATAATATCTTTCAACTCCTTATCATCAGGTACACATATTTTTTCACCTAACCATGCAATTCCATGTTCATCTTTCAGATAACCGATGGCTTTTCTTGTTCTCATATTCTTCATAATTTCTAGAATATCTGGATCATTAACAAGATCCTCTCTAACTTGGTCTATGAGGGTAGGTTGTGCCTCCATGGTTGCCATGAAACATTTCCCAACGATTCCCAAATTTAACCTCTAAAACTCCCTACATAGCTCCTGAGGCAACTGCCGTCCTTCTGAAGCGTTGCAATAGCTCTTCCTGCTGAGGGCATCTGCTACAACATTAGCTTTTCTCGGGTGGTAATGAATCTCCATACCATAATCCTTGATTAAGTCCAACCATCTCCACTAACGCATGTTCAGATCCGGCTAGGTAAAGATGTGCTTCAAGCTTTTGTGATCAGTGTACATATCCATACGAGTTCCAAAAAGATAGTGATGCCAAATCTTCAAAGCATGAACCACCGCAGCTAACTCTAGGTGATGAGTCGTGTAGTTGTTCTCATGGGGACGTAGTTGTCAAGACGCATAGGAAACCACCTTCCCGTCTTGCATCAAAGCACAACCTAAACAAAGTCGGGATGCACTATAGTACACTTGAAAACCTTTCCTTGGATCAGGCAAGATCAACACTGGCGCCGACACCAAATGCTTCTTCAGCTCTTGGAAACTTTGTTCACACTCTTTTGTCCACTTGTATTTCACATCTTTCTAAAGCAGACGAGTCATTGGTTTGGCGATCTTTGAGAAGTTCTCGATGAATCTATGGTAATAACCCACAAGACCCAGGAAACCTCGAATCTTCGAGACGAGTCATTGCTTGGATCCACGGCAACTCCTTCAGCTGAACTTGTCTAGATAACTGATGCTTGCGTAGCATCTCAAGTGCAAGACGAAGATGCTCTTGATGCTCTTCTTTGGTTTTGGAATAAATGAGGATATCATCAATGAAAACTACCACAAACTTGTCTAGATACTTCATAAACACCTTGTTCATCAAGTTCATGAATAAATCCAGGGCATTTGTATGTCCAAAAGACATGATGGTGCACTCAAACAACCTATACCGAGTGGTAAAAGCTGTCTTGGATACATCTTCTTCTTTGATCCTTAGCTGATGATATCTCGAACTCAGATCTATCTTGAAGAAAATTGTAGCACCTTCAAGCTAATCAAACAGATTATCTATCCTAGGTAGATGGTACTTATTCTTGATAATGGCATCATTCAATGCACGATAATCCACGAACATTCTCTGGGTATGATCCTTCTATTGGCAACCTTTTTGGCAAGAAGACAATCACGATCGCGACGCCTAAAGCTTTGTAGTGATATGGAGTAACCAACCACCTCAATCTAGCAAAAGCTAAATCAAGATGGGTTTGGTAAAAACCAACCTGGATAGTGGAGCCGATATAGAAATCAAAACCGGCCTCTAGACCGATCTAGATCGATATGAAGATAACTACCCGTCTCCTAGGCAAACAAAAGGTTCATGGGACAAATCTACAAAGGAATAATCGCACTCTCGTGGCGAAGACGGATGACTCTTAGCGCAAACCTACGAAGATGGACAAAAATAGCCTAAAACTAGGCAAAATATAAATGCAAGTAGAAAAAAGCGATTCAATTGGCTAATTGTGTTGAAAATAGATTGTATGTCCAATTGAACCAGCCTTGTCCCTTATAATGGGGTTAGTTTTGCCTCCTACAGGACCTCCTCCACGTCAATCTCTAGGTAGAGACCAATTAGAACTTGAAAATAGCTCCCATGCAAGGAAACTTGAGACCTGGCAAAATTGGACTCGGAGTCGAACTCTGCCGATCTGACCGGCTCTTCACGTCGGTCAGACCAGCCTATACATGGCGGTCAGAATGGCCCAGTGAAGGAAATCGGGTCCTTTCCAAACTTTGGCAATATTTCCTTATTTCGACTATAGGTGCCAAATTTGGGTGTAAATACATGCCCCCTGCCTTTTTGGTGAACTTGTGAACCTAAAAGCATAGAACATATGGTCTTAGGGTGATAATCTAATTACTGACCATATCTCCTCTTAAGCATCTCCTACTTTAAATATTTTTGCTTTCACCGTCTTATTTTAAGCTTTGGCTACTCTCTTCTTTTCTTTTTCTATCTCCTCTAAAGCCTTTAAACCTTTATCGGTCACATCATCAATATTATCTTCCATTAATGTTTTATACTCCCCAACCGATAAATCATCTTGTTTCTTGTCCAAGATTTACCTCTATCAGCAAAATGGCATCTTGTCCATAGACTAATTCAAAAGGAGTAACTTTGGTAGCACCATGATTAGATATCCTATGAGACCATAATGCTTCTGAAAGTACCTCATGCCATCTCTTTGGGTGTTCCTCAATCTTTTTCTTACCTAATTTCAACAAAGTCTTATTACTCGACTCGGCTTGTCCATTAACTATCATATATGATAAATTGTTAGGCAAATATATCAACCGAACCAGAGCGATCCAAGAGGTCGAAGCGATGTAGCCTTGAACAACACCAATGTAGCTGATACAATTGCTAGGGCCAGCGAAACGTAGGACTTACCCCTTCGCTGGAGATCGAAAACCGATGCAGCCCAGCGTCAGGTGCCAAGTTTCACCGGTTGATAAGTAAAAACCTCGGGAAAGAGGGTGGCGATGCGCCGAGAGTAGTTGTATTGATCGAGAGATAGATTACAAAGACCCCGGGTCTACATATTTATACCCAGTGTGCTTCACTTCGGCTATCATATCGGCCCAGTGCGCTTGAGTGACTCCTGCGGGCTGGTGCGGAAGCTCTTGGTGATAAGGCTGCTGGAAACCTTCCGGCCGATATTGTCTAGGGGAGTATGGTTGAAAGTGATGATTCAAATTTGGTGCATCATAATGCCTTGTAGAGTACTGCTGGTAGCCTTGCGGCGCGTTGTAGACAGCTGCTTGTGAAGGATTGCTTGGTAAAGCGAATTGGGCTTGCTCGGCCGATGCTGGATTGGCAGAGGCCTGCTGTATCGGCTCAACCATCGGCTGTTGCAAAGCTGTCGGAGCTTGTCTTCCCCTCGTCCATTGTGCGAATTGGTCTTCTGTGATGTGCTGGGGGCTTCCTCCCGCTTGTTTGGTCAAGATCAACGGCATAGTTGGCACTGGCTGGGCCGATGGAGGTGGGATCGGCGCTATCGGCTGTGGAGCCGTACTCAAATCAGTCCTCAAGGTCCGATATGCAGGGAATTTGTTTTCAGGTAAGAAGATCGGGCCTTGAGGTTTGTGCTGGTGAATAGATCCGTCTAGTATCGACTTGACCGTATTGGTCAACGTGTTCACCAGGACTCCAGATTGGTTGATCAGTGCTGAGTGAACCGCGGAGTCAATGCGGTGTAGCGTCGGTGCAGCGCTGCGAGTATCATCTTTAGTTTTGACAGCTTGATCTTGGGCTGCTGCTGACGTGCTAGCTCCATCCCCAGGGCTCGACATTATCACCTTGGATTTCTGAATGAGAGTGCCTTGCCGAGTCCTGGAATATGTCTACAAGTACATGTTTTGGAACTGCTAGACCAATTTTGCCATCTCGGCCTTTTGCTCCTCGTTGAGCTGATCGGCGGTCACCGAGACGACGTTTTCTTCTAAAACTTCGCTCTGCTTGGACATCTTGGAGTGAGCTTGTTGTTGGTGAGAAGCTTGTGTTCTCCTTAGTCCCACTGAGCGTGCCAAAAGCGTGTTGGCACAGAATTTCGACCCGCCCACCGTCAAAGCGGGTTCCACGTTTCCACGGTGGCCTGGGAGATCTGCTTAACTCCAGTGCAGGTCCAGTGGCTTGCCTAGGTGTATTTAGGGCGTGCCAGTTGATTTGATCTGCAATCAACAAGAATAAACAAGTAAACCAAGTTAGTAAACAACGGCCGATTGGCCGATAGGCCGATGTCGCATCGTGAGTGCCCAGCCGATAGGGCAAAGCTGTATCGGCCTACTTGAGGTTGTAATGAAATAAGATAAACGTATAGATCTAATCTCATCGGCCTTTATTCACATGTTTATATCAACTTGATGAAACCGGCCGATGAAGGATTGCTAAGATAAATACACTAGCTAATGCTTTAGTGCAAACTTGTATAAACCAATCGGCCAATATAAATATACCGATCACAGAGAAATCCTGAGAATAATCTACGACAAATACATTTATATTTGTCGATTTCCTCATACAAGTGGCAAATACATATAAAAACATAAAGTAATTACATGTATTAGATAAGACCGGCTGAAACCCTGACACTATCCTTAGTTACGATCGAAAACAGGCTTTGAGTTAGATATCAAAACAGGACTAAGGTCGATAGCAACTCAAAGTGTGAATCGAGAACTAACACAAAGAAAATCAAGCCGTCGATCGCTTTTGGGGATGGTAGATGATTTAGATGATCTAGATAAGCAAACCAGTTCGACCACCGTCGGCAATAAACCCTAAAACGAGTTAATCGCTGGCGAGATAGAATTAGAAAGCCATATCAAGATCATCCAAGACATGATAAACGACGATCACATCGCCAGGGCTTAACATGTCTAAGGCGACACGCTAGCCCCGACGATATAGATCGTCGGGTACGAGTTCTTACCTCTGCTCTGGGGAAGCAATAACTCGCCGGAAGTTAACCTCTTACAAGGGTGGCGATGCGCCGAAAGTAGATTGTTTTTAAGTTGTTGAATTGATTGAGAGAGTTTCTACGTACAGACTACCGGGATATTTATACCCGTGATTTACAACATTGTCCATGTAGGACACGATTTTATCTCTAACTAACAAACAAGTCCTTATGGCGGACTCTTGCCATAGATCAGATCGAATCTAATTTAACTTCCTAATTAAGAGATACAATTGCCTAAAACCGGGCCTTATCCCTATTTGGCAATCTCCTTGAAGCTTAACTCAAGCCCAAACCAAGCCCATGTTGCCTCCATCAGCTTCCTGCTTCCATCGGCCGATGGCCGCATTGAACCCTCATCGGCCGATACAGTCCCTCTGCTAGCGCTCCACCTGGTCCGATGCACCGCTGAGTCTGATACGGAACTCGGTCCGACTCCAAATCACTCCTCCTTCTCTGCGTCAGTTTTCTCTTTCCTCTCTGAGTAGATTACGAAAATCTGTTGTTAACACCCTCAGGTACAAAAACTGTTATATGGAGTTCTAATTACTGCTAGGAAGCTGATCCATTATTTTTAGGGTCACTCGGTCACCGTGGTCACGTCCTTTCCACTCGGCGATGTCATCCATAACCGGGAGGTTACTGGGCGCATCGCGAAGTGGGCTCTGGAGTTGATGCCGCTGGATATTACTTTCAAGGTGAGGACGTCTATAAAGTCTCAAGTCTTAGCGGATTTTGTGGCCGAGTGGACCGAGCGACAAGAAGATGTACCTAGGGAGGAGCTGCAGTACTGGACCATGCACTTTGATGGATCTAAACGAGTCACCGGCCTAGGAGCGGGAGTCGTGCTGATTTCCCCGACTGGGGAAAGGCTACGGTACATTCTTCATATTCACTTCCCTGCCTCACATAACGTTGTCGAGTACGAAGCTTTACTTCACGGCCTACGAATCGTTGTGTCGCTTGGCATACGACGGATGATTGTATGAGGAGATTCCCAGCTGGTGGTCAACCAAATAATGAAGGATTGGTCCTGCTTGAATGATACCATAGAGGCCTATCGACAAGAAATTCGCAAACTTGAGGACAAGTTTGATGAACTGGAGTTATCCCACGTCTTGAGACACAACAATGAAGCAGCAGATGAGTTGGCGCAGTTTGGGTCCAAGCGAGAAGCAGCCTCGACTGATGTCTTTGTGGAGCACCTCTACGAGCCGACTGTTGCTAAGGAATCAATTCCCACTAAAGAAGCTATAGACCAAGTTGCCATGCTCGACGCTGACTGGAGGACACCGTTCATCAAGTTTTTAACTCAGCAAGAGCTGCCGGAAGACTGGGATGATGCGGAGCAAGTCCGACGTCGCAGTCAAGGCTATGTCATGGTTGATTCGGAATTATACAAGAGAAGCCCTTCTAGAGTTTTGATGAGATGCGTCATGCCTGAGGAGGGACGACAATTGTTGCACGACATTCACTATGGTATATGCGGCAGTCATGCTGCGGCGCGCACTCTGGTGGGTAAGGCTTACAGACAAGGTTTTTTTTGGCTCACGGCGGTCTCCGACGCCAACAAGGTGGTCCACACGTGTGAAGGTTGTCAGTTCTTTGCTCGACAAAGCCATGTTCCGACCCAAGATCTACAAACAATCCCTTTATCATGGCCTTTCGCCGTATGGGGCTTGGATATGGTTGGTCCTTTCAAGAAAGCTCCGGGAGGATTTACGCATCTGTTCGTCGCTATTGACAAGTTCTCCAAGTGGATTGAGGCTAAGCCAGTTGCTACGATAATTGCGGATAAGGCGCGAGATTTTATTCTAAACATTGTGCACCGGTTTGGTGTCCCGAATAGAATCATAACCGATAATGGGACTCAGTTTACTGGAGGCGTTTTCAAGGAGTTCTGCAAAAATTTTGGAATCAAGATTTGCTATGCATCGGTGGCACGCCCCAGAAGCAACGGACAAGTCGAACGCGCCAATGGTATGGTTCTTCAAGGCATGCAGGCCCGAGTGTTTGATAGGCTACATCCCTATGCTGGAAGATGGGTTCAAGAGTTGCCTTCGGTATTATGGTCACTGCGGACTACACCCAGTCGGGCTACCGGCCAATCTCCTTTCTTCTTGGTTTATGGGGCCGAAGCAATGTTGCCGAGTGAATTGGAGTATGAGTCTCTTCGAGTTCGCAGTTTCAACGATGAACGCTATGATCAAGACAGAGTTGACGACTTGACCCGACTGGAAGAAGCTCGTGAGGCTGCATTGGTTCAGTCGGCAAAGTATCTTCAAGGACTTCGGCGTTATCATAATCGCAACATTCAGTCACGAGCTTTTATTGTTGGCGACATGGTTCTACGAAAGATTCAGATTACAAAAGATAGACACAAGTTATCTCCGCTATGGGAAGACCCATATATAATTGCTGAGGTCACTCGGCCAGGAGCATATCGTCTAAAGCGTGAAGACGGGACCATGGTGGAGAACTCTTGGAATATTGAGCACCTTTGTCGATATTATGCTTAGACTTATTGTATCATGCTCTTCTCGACTACTAACTTCAAGTAAGATGACTTCTTGAGTTCTCAGTCGGGGGCTACACATATCAATAAAATATGATGTTCTTTCTATCAGTACTGACTTGTTCATACCTAGTTTATCATTGTTTATTGTTCTGGTTTGAGTTCAGTAGGTAAGGATTGAAAGTTTTCTGATGGCTTAATCAAGTCTAGGCTTGGGGACAGTCGGACGAAAATTTTTAAGAAATTAATTGCGAAGACTCATATTAGGCCATAAGCATAAATAAATTAAGACATTACAAGTCATATCTCAACAATGTTTACATCAGCTAATCTATCCTTGAAAGTTTTCTACCACGTCAGCAGCAATCTTTTTGGCCGTCTCTTGTGCTTCATTAATAAGCTCTAAGGTCTGCTCATCGGTGGTACCGTCAGCGAAGCCTTCTCCTATCGAGTTTATGTCTACCCGAGGATAAAGTGACTTCGTCATGGCCAAGGTTTGACTAGCACTCATAACAGCAGCATCCATAATATTTTCGATATACTTCTTCGGTGATGTCCTGAGCTTATCAAAGACTTCAACCACGTCTAAAGAGCTTGTCCCGAGGCCGTTCTCGTAGAGTGCCGATGGTATTGGCGTGGCTGTGTTGGCGATGTCATCTCTAACTCTTTCGGCCCTCCGGACTTTCTCGGTGAAGACTTCGAATTGAGCTTGGGATTTTACTCTATTAGCTGCAAGTTTGATATGATTCAGATTGCATGAATAACCAAGATCAGATCGAGGAATACGAGTCTCAGGAGTTACCTTCAATTTTTCCAAGGCCTTGTTCTTGTCAGACTCAAGCTTGGCATTGTCAGTTTCAGCCTTCTTCAATTGAGCCTTAAGGGAGTTGATCTCAGAGTCATTCGCTATAGCATGAAGATTTGGAATCATCAGAATTGAACAGATGATACAAGAGCAAGATAGGTTAAGTTCTCTTACCTCCGATTGAACCATGAAGCTCTAGGTTCATATCTCGAAGCTTATTGATTTCCTCCCTCAAGACGACCTCTCGAGCCGCTGCTTCTTCTCTGGTTTTCTTGAGATCTTGTTGAATATTCTCCAGAGAGTTGACGTGAGGCACCAGCTTCTCGAGGGTGTCTGACTTAGCCATTGAGCGGCAATGTATTCTCTGCATTACGAAGATAGAGTCAGTCAACTACACAAGGTTATATGGACGAGATATGAGAAGATCATACATACATTCATCAGTCGGGTTGCTTCATTGAGGCTGTCAATGAGCATGTCGCGTTCTTTGGCTTCTTTCTCCTTGTTCAGCACGATGCCCTGCCTTTGGCCTTCAACATCCTGCCACTTGATCTTTATAGAAGGAACTGAATCTTCTGAAGACTTCAGTCGGACGATCTCCTCCTCTTCGGTCGCTTGCTCTAAGGATGACAGATGAGATGGATACCGGAAATATACTCAAGACAAGAGTCTGAAGACTATTTGAAGCTTACCTGTCCTTGGAGCTAGGTCCTCGACCGGTGTTTCTTGACCACACGAGTCTTGTGTGTCTTCATCCGGCTGGTTTCCAGTTGGGATTTCCTGACTGGCAGTTGGGGGCTCTTCCACAGGGGTGTCCTCACTTGGGAGAGGGTCCTGAGACCCTTGTTCTGCAGATTTTGGTTCTTCTGGAACCGCAGATTGGCCTATTTTTTCTGTCTGCCCGGTGGGATCTATATCCTGGGGTTTTCTGCATGAGAAGATGAAGATAGTGAAGACAAGTTTATTTTCAGCAAGAAGATAAGTTTGAATAAGCAAGAAGATACCTGTTGGACTTTCTGATCTTTGGAGCAGATCGCGTGGATGGCCTCGCAGATGTTATGTTTGTTTTTGGAGTCTGAATTTCTTCAGTGTCTTCATCCGAGTCATCTACAACCAGCCTTCTCTTGCTGGCCCGTTTGCTCGTTTCCTCCTCGGCAGCGGCTCTCTTATTTTTTGTCTGCGGTTTAATTTTTGGGCCACCTGCTGGTTTCTTGGTAGTTGGCTGAGCAGGTGCATCTTCATGGAAGACTTTATACGGCCTGAAGATGATCAGAGCGTTTGTATGCAAGCAGTACTATTAAGACACATTGAAAGATAGAAACAAAAAGAATGATACGAGTTGCAGAGTCTACTTACCGGAGGAGATGGTCGAAGAAGACTGAAGGGAGCAACCGGGAGCTTATGGCTATACTCCACCGCAATTCCAGATGAGAAGATCTTGTACATACGAGCGCACAAGACCTGGAAGTTTAGGGGCTCGCTATCCTCCCGGTTGGGATCACTCTGGCCCTCATACTCGAAGGCTGGCTTAGACCTTTCCTTGATAGGAGCCAGTCGGCACTTGATGAAATGCCGAGTGATCTGCTCTCCTTGGAGGCCTTTATTCTTCAGCTCAAGGATCTTAGCCAAGAGGTTGTTCACTTCTATCCAATCCTGGTTTTCTAGCATGGTATTCCAATTGGCCCGTTGGATAGGTGGGAGGCCGATAAAGTCGGGCAAACTGGAGGCTGGGTTCGAGATGTAGAACCAATTTGCGTGCCAGCCCTTATTGGAGGATTTTAGAGGAAGAGGGAAATAATCTTTGCGGAGAGTTCCGCGAAGCTGAAAACCGGAGCCACTCACAACACAGGGGTTGTCCTTATTTAGGTGTGCCTTGAGAGAAAACATGCGACGGAAAAGATTGAAATGCAGGTGGATACCTAAGAAGGCCTTACATACGACGATCTCACCGGTGTTTGGGGTCGGGAATTCTTCGCCGAACGCCGGACGCCAACCGATGATCTCCTTGGCCGGAAGAACTCTATCCTTCACCATCTCCCACAGGGTCGATTCCTTCACGTCAGAGGTATACCCATTGGTCAAAGGGGATTTCTCTCTCCTCAGCCATGGATGCAGATTGGGGATAATGAATCTGGCGCTGGGAGTGGGGATTTTTTGAGGGAAATGCCAAGAATTGGTTGTGCACGAGGAATCCTGATGGGGCTTGAGCTTCCGGAGGGATGGATTTGGATGCGTACGAGTTCTAGATCTCCACCAAGAGCCTGTGAACAGGAGCGCGAAAGGGGAAGTTTTCGCAAGATGAAGCGGCGGGGAAGATAGCGGCGCTTCAGAAATATTAGGGTACCGCTATGTTTTCTTGTGATTGGGCCAAGACCCATGAGAAGCTTACGGCCCATATTACAGGTATGGCTTGACACATGTCTTTAGGGACTTAAACAGATTTGTTCTGGCAATATGCGCGTGTCTCATTGCCCAATACCTTAAAAATCCTTCCATACAGCAGTTATTCAACTTGTTGAAGGTTGGTACGATGCAACTTGGAAGGTGACAAACAGTAAAGTTTTTTATAACTGTCTTGGTAACCTTTTTATAGGTTGCAGGAGCTGTTTGGTTTTCTACAAAGCATTTCATCTTCCTTTATATCAATGCTATTTTGCCATATTGGTGTGCTCTTTTTATTAAGACCAATATCATGGCTGGAGCTATTTAATATTTTGGTCGTGTTCTTCAAATGACTGATGAATTATTAACTTAGATTTTTTACCCATGAGGGTTGGCTGAGTTGTTTGTTCCAAGATGACTCGGGCAAAACGACTCGGGTAAGCATGAGCTTGCCGAGTACTCGGATTCATTATACACTATGCCTTGACTATAAGGTTATGTGTTATATGATTTTTTATGATCGCTTTTGGCTTAGGCTAGGCGTTTATTTAACTCAGGAGAATATGACTATTATAGTTCTTGACTATATGCTTAGTTTGATTAACTAAACACATAGTCGGGGGCTACATCTAATTAGGTCGATGCACCTAAATATTTATTTTTGAAATTTTTGAGATGTTTTTAGCCCTTCACAGCCTTTTTTGGATGATAAAGCACTCAGGAGACTCAGGCAGAAGTGATGGAGGCAGTCGGCGATAGAAGCACTCGGCTAAGGAGTCACTCGGCTGTGTGTTATTCTGGTTCGAGGCAAGATTATCTCATCGACTGTGAAGGTCTCGGGGGTTACTGTGGAGATTATGGGTACCGGATACCCTCACGGCTAGCTTATCTGACTTACCATAGGGGATAGGTTATGACTTATGATTATGTAAATCGGCTTATCACTTGGGTGTTACGTTACCATTGAGATAAGGTAACGGCCCATAGTCCATAGTTGGTAAGGTTGAGGAGTCCGACATAGAATATGATGGGGTCTCCGATTTGTAAACCCACCCTCCGGGACTATATAAGGAGGGTAGGGCGTCCCTTGAGGGGCAGAAGGCAGGCATAGCAATTATAGCAAGAGCATACCAAACTCACGAGAGCACATATTGAAAGAGATCAGGAGATTAATAAACTACTCGGCGGATCGAATCCCCGAAAAAGGAGTAGGGTCTGGATCAAGTAGTCTGGTACCCACGATTACATTGCTGAATTATCAAGAGTGCATACACAATCGTCTTACGCAAATTATTACAATAATAGGCCCGAAGGCAATAGTCTAGAACAGGGGACCAACCGGTCCGGAATACAAGCAAAAGTAGAGTTTAGATAAGGCAGCGGAACATTAGGCAGCGGCACGCCATTGCCACAGGCAACGACCGGGACTAAGACCTATTGCGCAGCATCGTCTTCCGTACCCTCCTGGTAGTACTCGTACGGGTCTTCGGGAACTTCATCGCCCACATCTGAATGTTTTGTTTATAGCAAGGGTGAGTACCAACCGTACTCAGCAAGCCACCACAGCAACGATGCACATGATAGGGGGATAACAAAGAATGGCTGTAGTTCTTTTGCGTAAAGCAAGTTTTGTAAATCTTTTCACAAGCCTAAGACCTAGCACAGACTGATCAAGTTTTAATACCATAGTTCATTTAATCAACGACGGTTCTGTCCACCATCCATTATGATCCCAAGGATAGCTTCCCGCCATTGTATCGTCATGGTTTTCTGGGGCCTACCCCTTCTCGCTTCTCGAGAAGTTGTACCACCAGCACAGAAAAATCATTAGGCATACCCATCCCAATCAGTTTAAGAATTTAGAGTCTAGCCAAGTGTAATACATGTCCCGGTGCTCAATGACCGCGAGCACGGCTATTCGAATAGATTTGATTTACTCACACTGCAGTGGATGTACACTTTACACGTACTCCGTGACTTGCCCAACACATGAGCCGAAGTCCCAACGAATGAGACGCGTCACGGCAAAGCCTTTCAATAACCTCACTTTGGCAGTACTCGCTTGTTAACGATGAAATTTGGTAAATCATGCATTGGATTCAGAGTTAAAGCCGAAGCCGATTGGAGGAGATAAGCGATTACAGAAAACGGAGTATGAATCGGCTGCAAGCCAAATCGGCTACGGTGTGCATCGACTGAAACAGAATCGGACAAGGATAGCCGATGTAGCCGATTCCGATAAGGAGATGGCAGGATCATTGTCGGGTTCGGTTGGTGTGCTTCATGAGGATTGCCACGTGCGGATTGAGTCCGAAGAAGGCAATTGTATCTATTAATTAGAATATTTGTTAGTTTCCTTTTATCTTTAGGAAAGTGTGTTTAGTGTCTCTTAAGGACTTTATGTTTTTCTTTTATCTTTACGAAAGTTTCTTTCTTGTCCTACAAGGACTAGTATCTTCCCATGGGTATAAATATGTACACCCGGGGTTATTGTAATCTATCAACTCTCGATCAATACAATTCGGCGCATCGCCACCTTTTACTCTGTTACGGTTTATTTATCAACCGGCGGAATTTGGCACCTGACGCGGGGCTGCATCGGCTGTCGATCTCCGGCGAAGGGGTAAGTTCAATGTTCCGTCGGTTCAGGCAATTGTATCATCTACGTCGGCGTCGTTCAAGGCTGCATCAGTACATTCGACCTCTTGGATTGCTCTGGTTTGGATAATATATTTGCCTGGCTATTTATCATATGTCTTCTGTTAATTTAGTATTAGCATCTCGATTTAGTTTTATCGGCTGCTTCTCGTTTTAGGGTTTCTGCCGGTATCGGCTAAATCGTTTTGCTAGATTAGATTAGCCTAGGCATCTACCACCATGAAAATCAGTCAAGGGCTTGATCATCTAGATACCGTGTTTCTTTACATACTTAGTGCTACATCAGTTGAGTTTGACCTACTAAGTCGTGCTTAGAACCATGGATCTCTAGCCTGCTTTTTGATTGCCGATAAGGGTTTCATCGGGGTTTCAGCCGATGGGTTATCTGGACGTTGCATCGGCTTATAAGGATTGCATATAAGTTGAATTTAGCCGATGACAACAAAGGTTTCACTGTTTAATCTAATCTTGTGGATTTTATCACATTGGATCTATGTTAGATTCACTTCATCGGCTATGCTATGAATATATATAATCTCTCTCTTGAGATGTTTTTAGACATAAGTGATTTATACTGTCTCGGCGCCCTGTCCGATCTATCCCAATCACTTGGTTTAAATATATTTTGAGATTTAGATTATATATCATTGATATCTACAGCCGATCGAGTATGTCTAACTTTCGTTTCACTTTATCAAGTCATTGCCGATCTAATGCATATTATCATCAGCCGATTGTCTCTTTGTCAAATGTCAGAATCTACATTGAACACATAGCCGATAGCTCAAAACCCTATCGCTATCGGCTGTTATCAGGATCGGCCGGAATTACTACATCGGCTATGTTGGCCGATCGGTTCTTTGATCTATCGTTTGTATATCTTGTCAGTTGCAGGATCAAACTGACTGGCACGCCTGCATCTCACCAAGATTTGGACCTGCACTGGAGCTAAGCAGATCTCCCAGGCCAGTGTGTGTTTTTTGCATCAACACCGCTCCATGAACTTACATCCTCACGCACTCTAGGCGTACACGGTTTCTAGCAGTGAGAGGAGTTCTGGCGCTCCCGGGAGGGAAGACTCACACATGCATTAAGTTATAATTAAGTTTAGGTTTACACATGGCGGTCCTACCAGTGGTTGCTCCACTGTAGGCCCCGTCTCTCATACACATTAAGAAAACCACTACGCAGGGATACTGCCTCCACTCGGCTATTTACTCCGCTAGGTCTATACCCATTCGAGAAGTACGGTTGTACGGGGGACGTTTCATGCTTAGCTTCATGGCTCGGTCCTTAACTGACCAGGGACGGCACTAGCCTTTACCGGACACCACCCAAATCATCCAGCCGCCCCAGTCGAAAATAGTTGTTTAGTTTATTTTCCTTTCACAAATCATGTAATCATTATCATGGCAATGTGGTGCTCATGTCTCCACATGCCGCATATCAATTACCTTCCCTAAGGTAATTGCCCAAGCATATAGCCTTTGATAAATATGAGACTGCATGAATCTAAATTAGCATTGCTAAGCATTTTTCATAAGTGACTAGGAACATCACACGCATTTATGGGTACAAGGGAATAAGGTAAACAATAGTCAAAGGTATGGCGTAATAACAAGTAGGATGTTCACCATTGCATGCAATTTTATTTGTAAATAAAGTAAGTTCGCAATTGGGATCAATATGTTCAAGGATTAGTGATGACTTGCCTTGCTCGAACCCGTGCGGGTCTTGATCTTCAGGCGGACTCGCAATTCCCTCGGTGTCTAGAGTTACGTGCGAACGAAATTGAATTCGATTAGAATTCAATTAAAATCCAACAAATCCGATTAAAGAAAAAGATCGAACGAGAGCGTCGAATTGTAATATCGATTTCATTTATTATTTATAAAATAGTTCTATTCCGATTTAGAATTCATTTTGGTCCTAAAATATTTGCGTTAGTCGATTAGAGTATTAATCCGATTTAGTTTAAACGGTTTTGATTAAATTAGATCTCGATAATAATAATAATTAACCCTAGACGATAAATAATTGACTAAGTAATCGCAACGGCTAATTAAGCGGATAACCTAATTAACGAGTAAAACTAATTAAATGAATGACTAAATAGATATTTAAATACGTAACGAAAGGCAACGATTATTTTTGAAAGTTTAGAAATAACCGACGAATAAATCCTCCGATTAATATATACGCGAGTTAGCAAAATCTAATGAATACAAGCCTAAATAATCGACTAAATAACCCGCTAAAGATATAATCAATTATAGGAATAATCTAATTAAATAAATAGTCGCATTTAAATAATCTGATTTATTTCTACGAATTTCTAAAATAATCGACGACGGAATAATCGATTCAACCCGAATATAAATTTGTGTCTAAAATTTAAATTTTCGATTTTCTAAATCCTCTCTCTCTATTTTCCATTTTTTTCTATTTTTTCTAATTTCTTTCTTTTCCTTTTTCCTTTTCTCTCTTTTCTCTCTTTTTCTCCTCCCTGCTCTCTCTCTTACTCCTTCTTCTCCCTTTCTCTCTTCTCTTCTGTTTCTCTTTCTCTCTCTCGGGCTCTCTCTCCCTCGGCTCTAGCGGGCGGCGGTGGCGCAGGGGAGGCGAGGGGGGGGAGAGGGGAGGCTTACCCGGCGGCGGCGGCGGCTCAAGACGGCGACGGCGCGGCTGCTCCACGCGACGACGGCAGGCGAGGCAGAGAAGAGGGGAGAAAGGGGGAAACGGCGGGGGATTGGGGCGGGGAAGAAAGGGAGCCGGGGGGGTATTTATAGGGTCGGGGGGCGCGGGGTGGTGTCGCACGGCCGGCGCGGGGCGCGAGGTGGCCGGGCGCGGCGCGCGGCAGGGGGGCAGACGGGACGGTGACGCGACGGCGACGGGACGACGCGGCGCGGCAGTGGCGGGCGCGGGGCGCGAGGCAGCCGATGGCGACGGCGACGCGGCGCGGCAGTGAGAGGCGCGGGGCGCGAGGCCGCGGCGATGACGACGGCGACGCGACGAGACGACGCGGCGACGGGACGGCGCGGCAGCGGCGACGGGACGCGACGGGCGCGGCAGTGAGAGGCGCGCGGCGGCACGGGGCTCCAAGCGGCCGAGCGGCGATGACGACGTGCGGCAGCGGCGACGCGACGGCCTGCAGCGGCGCGGGGCACGAGGGCGCGGCTAGGTGCGGCGACGGGATGGGCTAGGACAGGGTCGAGCATCTAGGGCGCAATGAATAGTGACTTTTTATATTTTTCCGATTTTGAGTTGATTTTCAATTTAAAATTCATCCGAAATTTCATAATTTGACCTAATTGAATATTTGTTCAATATTTGTATTATTCCTAAAGATTTCACCCAAGATTTTCATGTTTCCATATTTTTCATTTATATCCATTATATATATATATTAATATATGTCTATATATATATGGGATACATATATAGGATATATATATATATATATATATATATATAATTCCCATTTAAATTTATATTTCCCAATTATTTTTATGACATTTAGGTAGAGTACTTTATTTACCACTAATTTTGCCCTACTTTTATTTGTATAGTTTTAGTTCAATTTATACCCTTAATTATTTATTTAGCCGATATTCCGTTTTAGGGTTTGTAATTAAATGAATTTCGATAAATCTAAACCTCACAAATAAAGATTCAAATAAACGAGCAATAAAACACGGCATGATGCAATTCGATTTAAAAGTTTTTCGTAATTTCATATTTTAGGGTTTTGATTTCGACGGTCGAATTTTCAGGGCGTTACAAACCTACCCCCTTAAATAAATCTCGTCCCGAGATTTCTTACCGGTTGTTGAGCTGTTGCGGGCACTCGGTTTTCAGAAAATCCTCGCTCTCCCAAGTTGCCTCATGTTCAGTGTGGTTGGTCCATTGCACTTTGTACATGCGCCACGTCTTGGTTCGGGTTTTCTTCTCCGCTTCGTCCAATATCTTTACCGGGTGTTCGGAGTATGTGAGATCACTGCTAATATGGATATCTTCCAGGGGAGCTTGCTCTTCCGGCACTCGCAGGCATTTCTTCAATTGTGACACATGGAACACGGGGTGTACATCGGAGATATTCTTTGGTAGCTCTAGCTGATAGGCCACTTCGCCTCTTCTAGCGATTATCGGGAATGGTCCCACGTATCTTGGCGCAAGCTTTCCTTTGACCTTGAACCTCTTGGTTCCTCGTAGCGGGGAGATTTTCAGGTACACATAGTCGCCAATATTAAACTCCAAGTCCCTTCGACGAGTATCCGCGTAGCTTTTCTGTCGCGATTGGGCTATCTTTAGTCGATCTCGGATCAGACGGACCTTTTCCTCGGCTTCCTTGATTATGTCAGGTCCAAACACGGCTCGTTCACCGGTTTCTGACCACATCAATGGGGTTCGGCATCGCCGACCAAACAATGCTTCATTTGGCGACATCTTCAGACTTGCTTGGTAACTGTTGTTGTAAGAGAACTCGGCGTAAGGTAGGCATCTTTCCCAATCCTTGGTGAAATCCAACGCGCAAGCTCTCAGCATGTCCTCAAGAACTTGATTCGTCCTTTCAGTCTGCCCGTCGGTCTGCGGGTGGTATGCGGTACTAAAAGCAAGGTGACTTCCAAGTGCCTCGTGAACCTTGCCCCAGAAATCAGACGTAAATTGGGTACCGCGATCTGATATAATCCTTTTTGGTACTCCATGAAGGCACACGATCCTGGACATGTATAATTCTACCAACTTAGCACTATTATAATTGGTCTTGACGGGAATAAACCTAGCAGTTTTGGTGAGTCGATCCATGATGACCCAAATAGAGTCGTATCCCGCGGTAGTCTTGGGTAATCCGACAATGAAATCCATGCCTATCTCATCCCATTTCCATTCGGGAATCTTGAGCGGTTGCAACAAACCTGCTGGTCGCTGATGCTCAGCTTTTACCCTTTGACACACATCGCATATGGCCACATATTCAGCTACGTTCCTTTTCATATTGGGCCACCAGTACTCCTTCAAATCCTGGTACATCTTCGTGCTGCCCAGGTGTAGTGAATATGCCGATTCGTGGGCTTCTTTTAAAATTAATTCTCTCAAACCTCCTTGCTCAGGCACATAGATCCTTTTCTTATACCACAAGATTCCTTTGTCATCGGTCGAGAATTCCTTCGCGTGCCCAGCGGCCATGCGCTCCTGGATTGTTTGGATTTCTTCATTATCCTTTTGAGCTCCTTCTATCTGGGCCCTCAGAAGTGGTTGAATTTCCAGCGAGTTTAATTCCCCGTGAGGAATTAGGTGCAAGTTAAGTCGAGCCATTTCTCCTCGGAGCTCAACGGCCATGCCTTCCAGGCTCATATGGTTGCATTGGGCTTTGCGGCTTAAGGCGTCGGCCACTACATTTGCTTTACCAGGGTGGTAATGGATTCCTAGATCATAGTCCTTGATCAGTTCCAGCCACTGTCTCTGCCGCAGGTTGAGATCAGTTTGGGTGAAGATGTATTTCAGGCTCTTGTGATTAGTGTATATATCGCAGTGATTCCCGACTGCATGAACAACTGCTGCCAATTCCAAATCATGTGTGGGGTAATTTTCCTTGTGGGGTCGCAGTTGTCTCGAGGCATATGCTACGACCTTTCTATCTTGCATCAGTACTCCTCCGAGCCCTTGTCTGGACGCATCACAGTATATCACAAAGTCCTTCTGGTTGTCAGGTAAGACTAGAATCGGGGCAGTGGTTAACTTTTCTTTCAGATGTTCAAAGCTTTGCTGACACTATTCAGTCCAAGCGAATTTCTTTTCCTTCTTTAAGAGTTGAGTCATGGGTCTAGCCAAGGTGGAAAATCCTTCAATAAATCTCTGGTAATACCCGGCCAATCCTAGAAAACTGCGGACTTCTGTTACCGACTTGGGTGCTTTCCATTCCGTTACAGCTTCGACCTTGGCAGGATCTACCGCTACTCCTCCAGCTGAGATTATATGGCCAAGAAAAGCAACTTCCTTAAGCCAGAACTTGCATTTACTAAATTTTGCGTACAACTGATGCTCTCGTAGTTTTTCCAGCACCAGGCGTAAGTGTTCTGCATGTTCTTCATTGTCCTTGGAAAAGATAAGAATGTCGTCGATAAACACCACTACGAACTTATCCAGGTATTCCATGAACACTATGTTCATCAAGTTCATGAAATATGCCGGGGCATTGGTTAATCCAAACGACATTACTGTGAACTCATATAATCCATAGCGCGTAGAAAGCGCCGTTTTGGGAATGTCTCCGGCCCTAATCTTCAATTGGTGGTATCCTGACCGAAGATCAATCTTTGAAAACACTTTGGCACCCTTGAGTTGATCAAATAAGTCATCAATCCGGGGAAGAGGGTACTTGTTCTTGATGGTCACTTCGTTCAAGGACCGATAATCCACGCACATCCGCATACTTCCATCTTTCTTCTTGACGAACAATACCGGGGCTCCCCAAGGAGAAGAACTAGGGCGTACAAATCCCTTCTCTTGTAGTTCCCTAATCTGCTTCTTGAGTTCCTCTAGTTCGTTAGCCGGCATCCTATATGGCCTCTTGAATATGGGGGCGATACCAGGCATCAGATCAATAATGAATTCTATGTCACGGTCAGGGGGCATTCCCGGAAAATCCTCAGGAAATACGTCCGGGTACTCCTGTACTACTGGCATCCCACTTACGGGTAGCATGTTAAATATTCCCGCGGCACGTTCACATAACATCGGGTCTCGATCCATGGCTATGCTCATCGGAGATCCCCAAGGGGTGGACACAGTGACTTCCCTTCGGCCACAATCTATGACTCCCTTGTTCTTAGTCAGCCAATCCATTCCTAGTATGACATCGAGAGTTTGGGGAGGTAGTACCAAAAGGTTTGAGAGAAATACCACATCTCCAATTCGGATGGGCACGTTGATGCAAGCATGGGGTACGGTTATATCTCCCCCAGGTGAGCGCGCTATCATGGGTCTCTTAAGTTCCACTCAACGTAGGTTATGTTGTTTGCTTATTTCTGATGATATGAATGAATGCGATGCTCCGGAATCAAATAAAACTTTAACTGGGGTAGAGTTGATAGAAAACATACCCATCAGGACACTCTGATCTCCTTGTGCCTCTTCGGCACGCACATGGTTTACTTGTCCGCGACGGAATCCGATAGCAGACTCGTTGGGTCGTGGCGTCCTGAACAGACCGCGTCCAGCAGCAGGGGTAGTGGTTCCACGTACGGCCGTTGCGTTGGCACCAGTACGAATAGGGGTGTTGCGTGGCTTGGAGCAGTTGTTGGCGTAGTGCCCAAATTCTCCGCAGTTGAAGCAATCCACGTTCTTCTTTCCCGGAGCGGCCAGTGTCGGCGCCGGAGTATGGAACTGAGTGGCGGCCGGCCTGTTGACATTGCTTGGTGCAATAGGACGGTGGGTTGCCATGGCAGTTGGCTTCCATCCAGATGATGTGGCTCCCTTAGAACGCTGAGGCGCTCCTTGAAGTGGGCGGGACATAGCGAGTCTCCTCTTGCGGTTGCTTTCCACCGTCTTTTGGTCGTGCTCTAGCCTCACAACCTTGTTGATCAAACTCTGGAAGTTGGCATGATCTTGCCCAATCATGGGTCCTCTCAGTTCATCATTTAGTCCTTCGATGAACTTGTCGATCTTCTCATCCTCATCCACTAAATCGCCGGTTGCATAGCGGGCAAGCTGGGTGAACCGGTTGAGGTATTCTTGCACCGTGGTGTTTCCTTCCATGCTTCCTGAACTCTTTCTTCTTCATTCGCATTACTGTAGCGGGCACAAAGTTTTCGTGAAAAGCCGTGGTGAATTCCTCCCATGTGGGTTCTGCAGCATCTTCTGCTCGAGTTTCCTTGTAGGTATCCCACCAATCACCAGCGGGTCCTTCCAGTTGATTGGCAGCGAAGATCACTTTGTCGGCCTCGCGTACACGCACAAGGGTCAGCTTCTTCTCTATAACGCGCAACCAATCCTCCGCATCCATAGGTTCTTCTGCCGTAGCGAAGGTGGGCGGCTTAGCTCTCATGAACTCGCCAAGACTTGAGCCTCCACGGCCTCCTTGATTGTTGGCGATAGCCTGCAACAGCTGGGTTTGTGCAGCCATGACTTCGGCCAAGGTGATGGGGTTGGGCTCTGGTGGGTTCTCGTTGGCGGCTGTTGCCCGACGTCGGTGAACCATCTGTATAGAACGTTCAGGTAAGTACCCCAATACCTAACTAGCCCTATGGTTTTATCCCTTTTTTGGGAGTGGTTTTTGATGTGATCTTTTATGTGGCAAGCATGGTGGAATAAAACTCATTGCAACACAACAACAACAATATCATAAAACATCATGGAGTTCACACATAATACATAATCGTGATACCTACGACTGCACATCTACGCAGTCCAACTAGAACATAGTCCAAAGGACTCCATCGAGTGAAATGCTATCTACTCATCACCACATAGGGGGGGGTGTGTGTCTTGCAATCCAAAAACTATCCAAGGCGAGATTGGAGCAGTAGTGGACCTCCTGGCTAGTCGTCCAACCAGCCGCAGGAACCGGGTGCAGGAAGTGGGTGGTCCCTGGCGGACGCGAACCTGAGTACCCACGGCTCAGAAGTGGTAACAGTCTCTAGATCTGACTTGGGCTTCTTGCCCGGGGGTCGTGTCCTCTTGCGAGCAGTGCTGAGGGTGCGAGGGCCTCCGGCGAAGGTGATGCGGTAGGTGGGAGTCTCGTCCTCCGAAGGGTCGATGACATCCGGCTCGATCTCCTCCGGCTCTGACTCAGCCTCTGGGTCGGTGTCGATTTGGATCGGGGTCTCCACTCCGGAACCGGGCTCAGACGAAACAACTGTGGCTATCGGTGTGGGCTCCGTTTCTATAGCAGTAGGCTCCACCAGATAGGGTCCGGGCTCTGTGCTCAACATGCCAGCCTCCTCCAGTAAGGTGTGGAAGGTGGCCATGCATGGCGGAGTGAGGAAGTAGTAGTGGTCGCGCGTCGGTGCAGGAGGTGGTGGTGGCACCGTGAAAGTAGAGGTAGCCGTAGTGGTAAGTGAGACTGCACGGAGCTGCTCCTCCAGCTGACTGACCTGTCTCTGGCTCTTCCTCAGCTGCTCCTCAAGGGTGGCCATGGCCTCGCCACGGGCGTTGTACTGGTCCGAGAGCTGCTCAAACTGCCCTCCGTGAACCTGGAGCTGGGCCTTCAGCGAGTCAACCTCGTTGCCCCAAGTGTGGTGCTCCTCCCTGAGCTCACCCATACGCCTCTGCTACTCGTCAATCACCAGTAGTGCCTCCTCATAACAGTCATCTGCGGCCTCAGCCCACCGGGACAGATGGGTCACCATGGGGTTGTAGCAGCACGGGGTAGCCTACACAGTGCAGACGGAGTTGCCATCCTCTCGATACGGGTGATGCGCAAACTCGGTCCTCACCGCCTCAGTCCTATGGACGGCGTTGAGGCGGAGGAAGGCCTCTCGGGCGACGTCCTGAATTGCGGTCTCCACCGAGTCACGACTGTAGCGTGTTCGGAAGCGGAACTCCGGCTCGCTCGCAACGCAGGGCTTCATGGCGACGATGGCCTCCCATACGGTATAGTCTCCAGTACCGAACCTCTTCTTCTTGAAGATGGGTGGCTCTGAGTATCTCAAACTCCACATCAACTGGTGTAGCTGGAAGACGTATCCATCCTCTCGAGGAACCTCAACTTCCCAACCTTGTCCTGCCATCTATATTTAAGAAAACTAGAGTCAGGGAGAATGAAAGTAAAACAAATTTTGTAAAGACAAGGAGACAAGAGTATAGTAGGAAAACACATTTTGTTTTATAGACATAAGGTTTTTATGAAAATAATCCTAGATGGGGATTTCTCCCTTTAGCCAACTACAATGGGGTGGGGCGCCGTTTGGTCTTTTCCTACAGTCGTATGGCTCTGATACCAGCTCTGTGGACCCCCGTTTTTGCAACAGGAATCGCTCGTGTTCATAGTACCATTTCCCTGGATCAAGTAGTCTGGTACCCACGATTACATTGCCGAATTATCAAGAGTGCATACACAATCGTCTTACGCAAATTATTACAATAATAGGCCCGAAGGCAATAGTCTAGAACAGGGGACCAACCGGTCCGGAATACAAGCAAAAGTAGAGTTTAGATAAGGCAGCGGAACATTAGGCAGCGGCACGCCATTGCCACAGGCAACGACCGGGACTAAGACCTATTGCGCAGCATCGTCTTCCGTACCCTCCTGGTAGTACTCGTACGGGTCTTCGGGAACTTCATCGCCCACATCTGAATGTTTTGTTTATAGCAAGGGTGAGTACCAACCGTACTCAGCAAGCCACCACAGCAACGATGCACATGATAGGGGGATAACAAAGAATGGCTGTAGTTCTTTTGCGTAAAGCAAGTTTTGTAAATATTTTCACAAGCCTAAGACCTAGCACAGACTGATCAAGTTTTAATACCATAGTTCATTTAATCAACGACAGTTCTGTCCACTATCCATTATGATCCCAAGGATAGCTTCCCGCCATTGTATCGTCATGGTTTTCTGGGGCCTACCCCTTCTCGCTTCTCGAGAAGTTGTACCACCAGCACAGAAAAATCATTATGCATACCCATCCCAATCAGTTTAAGAATTTAGAGTCTAGCCAAGTGTAATACATGTCCCGGTGCTCAATGACCGCGAGCACGGCTATTCGAATAGATTTGATTTACTCACACTGCAGTGGATGTACACTTTACCCGTACTCCGTGACTTGCCCAACACATGAGCCGAAGTCCCAACAAATGAGACGCGTCACGGCAAAGCCTTTCAATATCCTCACTTTGGCAGTACCCGCTCCATGAACTTACATCCTCACGCACTCTAGGCGTACATGGTTTCTAGCAGTGAGAGGAGTTCTGGCGCTCCCGGGAGGGAAGACTCACACATGCATTAAGTTATAATTAAGTTTAGGTTTACACATGGCGGTCCTACCAGTGGTTGCTCCACTGTAGGCCCCGTCTCTCATACACATTAAGAAAACCACTACGCAGGGATACTGCCTCCGCTCGGCTATTTACTCCGCTAGGTCTATACCCATTCGAGAAGTACGGTTGTACGGGGGTCGTTTCATGCTTAGCTTCATGGCTCGGTCCTTAAATGACCAGGGACGGCACTAGCCTTTATCGGATACCACCCAAATCATCCAGCCGCTCCAGTCAAAAATAGTTGTTTAGTTTATTTTCCTTTCACAAATCATGTAATCATTATCATGGCAATGTGGCGCTCATGTCTCCACATGCCGCATATCAATTACCTTCCCTAAGGTAATTGCCCAAGCATATAGCCTTTGATAAATATGAGACTGCATGAATCTAAATTAGCATTGCTAAGCATTTTTCATAAGTGACTAGGAACATCACACGCATTTATGGGTACAAAGGAATAAGGTAAACAATAGTCAAAGGTATGGCGTAATAACAAGTAGGATGTTCACCATTGCATGCAATTTTATTTGTAAACAAAGTAAGTTCGCAATTGGGATCAATATGTTCAAGGATTAGTGATGACTTGCCTTGCTCGAATCCCTGCGGGTCTTGATCTTCAGGCGGACTCGCAACTCCCTCGGTGTCTAGAGTTACGTGCGAACGAAATTGAATTCAATTAGAATTCAATTAAAATTCAACAAATCCGATTAAATAAAAAGATCGAACGAGAGCGTCGAATGCTAATATCGATTTCATTTATTATTTATGAAATAGTTCTATTCCGATTTAGAATTCATTTTGCTCCTAAAATATTTGCGTTAGTCGATTAGAGTATTAATCCGATTTAGTTTAAACGGTTTCGATTAAATTAGATCTCGATAATAATAATAATTAACCCTAGACGATAAATAATTGACTAAGCAATCGCAACGGCTAATTAAATGGATAACCTAATTAACGAGTAAAACTAATTAAATGAATGACTAAATAGATATTTAAATACGTAACGAAAGGCAACGATTATTTTTGAAAGTTTAGAAATAACCGACGAATAAATCCTCCGATTAATATATTCGCGAGTTAGCAAAATCTAATGAATACAAGCCTAAATAATCGACTAAATAACCCGCTAAAGATATAATCAATTATAGGAATAATCTAATTAAATAAATAGTCGCATTTAAATAATCTGATTTATTTCTATGAATTTCTAAAATAATCGACGACGGAATAATCGATTCAACCCGAATATAAATTTGTGTCTAAAATTTAAATTTTCGATTTTCTAAATCCACTCTCTCTATTTTCCATTTTTTTTTTCTATTTTTTCTAATTTCTTTCTTTTCCTTTTTCCTTTTCTCTCTTTTCTCTCTTTTTCTCCTCCCAGCTCTCTCTCTCCTGCTCCTTCTTCTCCCTTTCTCTCTTCTCTTCTGTTTCTCTTTCTCTCTCTCTCGGGCTCTCTCTCCCTCGGCTCTAGCGGGCGGCGGTGGCGCAGGGGAGGCGAGGGGGGGGGAGAGGGGAGGCTTACCCGATGGTGGTAGCAGCTCAAGACGGCAACGGCGCGGCTGCTCGACGCGACGATGGCAGGCGAGGCAGAGAAGAGGGGAGAAAGGGGGGAAACGGCGGGGGATTGGGGCGGGGAAGAAAGGGGAGCCGGGGGGTATTTATAGGGTTGGGGGGCGTGGGGTGGTGTCGCACGGCCGGCGCGAGGCGCGAGGTGGCCGGCACGGCGCGCGGCAAGGGGGGCAGACGGGACGGTGACGCGACAGCGACGGGACGACGCAGCGCGGCAGTGGCGGCGCGGGGTGCGAGGCAGCCGATGGCAACGGCGACGCGGCGCGGCAGTGAGAGGCACGGGGCGCGAGGCCGCGGTGATGACGACGGCGACGCGATGAGACGACGCGGCGACGGGACGGCGCGGCAGCGACGACGGGACACGGCGGGCGCGGCAGTGAGAGGCGCGCGGCGGCACGGGGCTCGAAGCGGCTGAGGGCGATGACGACGTGCGGCAGCGGCGACGCGACGGCCTGCAGCGGGCGGGGCGTGAGGGGCGCGGCTAGGCGCGGCGACGGGATGGGCTAGGACAGGGTCGAGCATCTAGGGCGCAATGAATAGTGACTTTTTATATTTTTCCGATTTTGAGTTGATTTTCAATTTAAAATTCATCCGAAATTTCATAATTTCACCTAATTGAATATTGTTCAATATTTGTATTATTCCTAAAGATTTCACCCAAGATTTTCATGTTTCCATATTTTTCATTTATATCCATTATATATATATATTAATATATGTCTATATATATATATGGGATATATATATATAGGATATATATATATATATAATTCCCATTTAAATTTATATTTCCCAATTATTTTTATGACATTTAGGTAGAGTACTTTATTTACCACTAATTTTGCCCTACTTTTATTTGTATAGTTTTAGTTCAATTTATACCCTTAATTATTTATTTAGCCGATATTCCGTTTTAGGGTTTGTAATTAAATGAATTTTGATAAATCTAAACCTCACAAATAAAGATTCAAATAAACGAGCAATGAAACACGGCATGATGCAATTCGATTTAAAAGTTTTTCGTAATTTCGTATTTTAGGGTTTCGATTTCGACGGTCGAATTTTCAGGGCGTTACACTTTTACTGCTTTAGCCCATTCATATCTAAGATCAATCTCTGTCAAAGAAAAAATCCACTTTCCAACTCTACCTTTTAGGACTAGAGCTAATAGCATGTACTTGACTACATCGGCTTTGCAAACTATTATGAACTCTTTTGAAAGTAGATAATGCCTCAATTTTGTACATGAACAATATAAACATAAGCACAACTTCTCAACAGGGGTATACCTTGTCTCTGCAACCAAAAGCCTTCTACTAAGGTAAAATATTGCTCTTTCTTTTCTTTCAACTTCTTGAACCAGAACTGAGTCGATAGACCTCTCATCGGCTGATAGGTAAAGTTTGAATGGAATCCTCTTCTAAGGTGGCATCAACACTGGAGGTGAACTTAAATATTCCTTGATATTATCCAATGCCTTAAGTTGTTTTTCTCCCCAAACAAACTCTTCATCAGCATTCAATCTTAACAATGGGGTAAAAGGCTCAATTCTTCTTGACAAGTTAGAAATAAATCTCCTTACAAAATTAACCTTGCCGATCAAAGATTACAACATAGTTTTAGTTTGTGGAGGCTCAATATCTTTGATAACATTTATACTTCTCTGTATTATCTCAATCCCCCTTTCATACACTAGAAAACCAAGAAACTGTCCAGCTGATACACCAAAAGCACATTTGTTAGGATACATTTTTAAACCATATGTCCTTGTTCTCTCTAGAACTTTTCTCAAATCGGCTATATGTCCATCAATCTCTTTAGATTTCACAACCACATCATCAATATAAATTTTAACCAATACACCAATGAGATCATGAAAAATATAATTCATAACCCTTTGATATGTAGCACCAGCACTTTTCAAACCAAAAGTCATTACAACCCACTTATATAAGTCGATTGCACCACGACACCTAAAAGCAGTCTTTTGAATATCTTCTTTAGCCATAAAGATTTGATTGTATGCTGCATTGCCATCCATAAAACTAATAATCTTATTCCAGATGCTGCATCAACCAATAAATCAGCAATTGGCATTGGGTATTCATCCTTGGGTGTAGCATTGTTTAAATCTCTGAAATCAATGCAAACTCTAAGCTTTCCATTTTCCTTGATCACTGGTACTATATTTGAAACCCACTCAACATATCGGCAAGGCCTTATAAAATGAGCATAAGAAAGTCTTGTAATCTCTGCCTTGATAGCATCATACATCTCAGGTTTGAATCGTTTCTGAGGTTGTTTATATGGCCGCTATCCTGGTTTAACAGGGAGCCGATGGTCTACAATAGATCGGCTAAGTCTTGGCATCTCATGATACTCCCATGCAAAACAATCCTTATACTATTTTAATAACTTAATTAATTCATTTTTGAACTCATTTGACAATTTAGCACTTACAAATGTCGGCCTTGGCTATCACCACTACCAATATCTACTTCCTCTAACTCATTGACCGACAGAAAACCTTGTCCCAATTTACCTTCAAAATCATCTGCGGTATCCTTTACATATGTATTGGGGCCATCCTCTATGTCTTCAAGGCAACAATTGAGGTCCTTCATCAACGATCGGGTGTATATAACTATTGGACACTATCAAATAACAAGCCTCCCAAACCTTTCCTGATAAACAATGAACTTCTTCCATCTCCCAAATAGATAAATTGGCAATAGTAACATTAACTGACCTGTCGGCTTGTACGATTTCTACCTGGTCTCCTTGCCACTGAATCAAGCTTTGGTGCATTGTTGAAGGTATACTACCATTTGCATGTATCTAATCTCTTCTCAACAACAGGCTATATGATCCTTTTCCATCAATGACAAAAAATGTGGTTCGAATTATCTTGCTGCCAACTGTCAACTCAACATTAAATTCTCCCTTTGTCTCAGATGAATTCCCTCCAAAGTCCTTTAGAACCATATTTGTCTTGATCAAGTCTTCTGGATTCTTCCCAAGCTTCCTGAATGTTGTGTAAGGCATTAGATTAACAACTGCTTCTCCATCAACTAACATCTTGGATATCGGCTTCCCATTGACAAAACCCTTAACGTACAAAGGTCTCAGATGCCGATGCTCATTGTCCTCAGGCTTCTCAAAAACAGCCTGTTCTGGTGATAATGTCAATTTTGCCAATGATTCCCCTATCTCTTCATCGGCTGTATGTATGCTGTACTTTGCTGGCAACACAAACACCATATTGATTGAAGATGAAGTTATAGCTTTACGTTTTAGCACATGCCTTGTTGGCTTTGACCTCATCGGCTGACACAACTTTAGACTTGACATGCCATTCTTTCCTGGTTCGTTGCAGCCAATGGTCAACCTCTTTATCAACTTCTTACATCTGCTCTCGATTTCATAGCCATTGTACCCTCTTTTTATGATTTTTAGTAAAATTCCAAATGGACACCATTGAGGGTTTTGAACTTGCTTTTCTTGATCTTCATCATCATCATTGAAGTAATCTTGATGAATCAGCCCTAAACATTGGTGTACTGACAATCACTTCTGTATTCGACGATTCTCAATCCTTAGACTGCTTGGTTGATGAGAACTACCTCGGTATATCGCATCTGCATCACTGCAACCTAGACAATCTTCAATTGATGGCAACCTCATCTCTTCATTCTAGCAAAACCTAAAAAACTCGCATCTCCAATGAGGACCAAAACAAGCTTCATTATCTTGAGAATACACTTGAATCTGCTTGTCTCGTCTCTTCTGGTATTTTCTGATAAACTCAGTAGAATTGAATTTATTTTGATAAGTCCGATAATCCCTTTCATCGGCTTCATTTGTATGAACCATGTTAACAGGAAAATGATGGTCTTCAATCTTTGTCGGCTTCTTTCCATCATCAAACTTGATTCTACCTTGTTCTATAGCCGATTGGATCTGCTACCTAAACACTTTGTATTCATTGCTATGGTGAGATCCTGTGTTATGCCATTTACAGTACTTCGTCTTCAGCCGATGAAATTACATGACCTACTGGAAGTTGGATCTGTTTTTCTTGGAGCAATAGATCAAATATCCTATCAGCTTTGTTGATGTCAAAATCATATCTTCGTCTTTTCCATCGTCCTTGACCCATTGGCAAACAATTATCTTCTTGTTTCTTGATCACTCTGTCAAACCAATCTCTGGGCCTTCATCTTCTGATTCTGACTCATAGTTGTATATGTTATTGACATTATTAGCTTTCCTAGTAAATCTTTTGGTTTCCTGAAACCTTTGTTCATGAGCCAATACCTTCTGAACCAGATGGGCTAAACTTTTAAAGTCCTATACAGAAAGTCTTTCCCTTATCGGCCCAAGTAATCGTTTGAAAGCTAAGTCAGCAAGCTATGAATCGGTCAAGTTAAGGTTATAACATCTAGTCCTCATGTCTCTAAATCTTTGAATATAATATGGAACCGATTCATCAGACTTCTGCCTGATTGATGTCAAATCCGATAACTTCATCTCTTGAACCCCATTGAAAAAGTATCTGTGAAACTGTTTTTTCAGATCGGCCCATCCTCTGAAAATATTATAACGCAATGAAAAAAACCAAGTAAAGGTCAATCCAAATAATGACAATGAGAACAACCTAACCCTCAAAGCTTCTACAACCGATGCTTCTCTACACTATGCTAAGAATCGGCTGATGTGTTTATCTGTGTTAACACCAGAATTTGGTAAGCCCCGAAGACCCCATCGGCCCAGGATCCATATCGGCTCGAAGTTAGTATCGGCCTAGAGTTCTACATCGGCCGATGAGGGTTATCTTAAACCAACCACCAACAGCAGTCGGATTCTTGTTAGATTCGGGAAGATCTTATCCAGAGAAGACCGAGTTTGAGGAGGATGCGGCTTGTATCTATTAATAAGGACTTCATCTGTTTCCTTTTATCTTTAGGAAAGTTTGAGTCGTATTCTGTTAGGATCTTTGTTAGCCTATGGGTATAAATATGAAAGCCCGAGGTTCATGTAATTTTCATCTCACGATCAATACAACTTCGGTGCATCGCCAACCTTTTTACTTTCGTCTTCTTCGGCGAGTTTATGCCCTTCACACGAGGGGTAAGTCTCGTTATGGCTGCCTACGCTGTCGGGGCTAGGGATTCGACGTTCTGATCTCGTCAACGTAAGCACCTACTATCATATATCTTAGTCAATCTGGTTCGGCTTCTCGATTTACTCTTATCGGCCGAGATTCGCTTTAGGGTTTACGCCGGTATCGACTAAATCGCCTCGCTAGATTAGATTGGCTAAGATATCTACCACCCTGAAAATCAGTCAAGGGCTTGATTGTCTAGGTCTTGCGTTTCTTTTCATACTTAGTGCTGCATCAGTTCGGTTTGACCTACTAAGTCGTGATTAGAACCGTAATCCCTAGCCTGCTTGTAGACTGTCAATAAGGGTTTCATCGGGGTTTCAGCCGGTGAGTTATCTGCATGTTGCATCGGCCCAAGAGTTTTACATATAGATTGGATCTGGCCGATGACAACAGAGCGTTTATTGTTTATCTGCTTATTGAGAGTTTATGCCATCGGACCTTTGGCCGATGTGTGTTTTAATCTTCAGATCAATGTTTATTTTATATTTGGATTATGCTATATCACATTGCTATATCATCATGTTATCATCGGCCGATCGGTTGTTTTGGCTATCGGCCTATCGGCCGATACGTTTTTGCCCTATCGGCCTATCGACCGATAGACCTTCTGTTCTGCTATTTTGCATATCTTGTCAGTGGCAGGATCAAACTGACTGGCACGCCCGCGCTTCATCAATTTTAGGACCTGCACCGGAGCTAAGCAGATCTCCCAGGCCTTCGTGTGTCCGCGCGCCGGATCCACATCGGCGGTACGGATTTGGCGTCAACACATTTTTGGCACGCCTAGTGGGACCGTGTTTTTGACAACAGATTTTTTTACGGCTCGTGGAACCCACAATTGCAACAAGATTTCTGAGAAGGAAGTTAAGGCCAAGGAAGAACAATCTCTCAAGCCGATAGAGGAAGAAGAAGAGCCGATGGACGATGAGACGCTTCAAAAGACAGTTGATGAAATTGTTCGTCGCGCTGTGTTTGATCGATCTAGAGTTTTGGTGAGTACATTACATGGTTTGATCGAGAAGATAGTTCCCAGAGTAATTGCCTTAAGAAATCAGACTGGGGGACAAATCGACGAACAATCTCAGCATCATCGGCAACAGCGATATTGGCTTGGGGGGCAAATAGATCAGCATCAGCCTGGAGAGCCACATCAACAATATCGGCTAGAAGAAACTCAAAGATATCAGTCTAAAGAAGATTGGGCTGATATGATTGCAAAAGTAATAGAGGAACAGTTTGGAATTAGACCTAAGGGACATATTTCTGTGTATCGGCTGCCATATCCTGAATGGTTTGATAGAGTTCCACTTCCAAGCCGATATAAGATTCCAGACTTTTTTCAATTTTCAGGGCAAGATGATATATCTACAAGGGAACATATCAGCTGATTTTTAGCTCAATGTGGGGAGGCATCAGCTGAAGAAGCTCTGAAAGTTAGATTGTTTCCGTTGTCCTTGACTGGATCGGACTTCATATGGTTTTCATCATTGCCGCCGCACTCTATCAGAGGTTGGGCCGATCTTGAGGAGCAATTTCACCAGTACTTCTTTGCTGGGAATAATGAGTTAAAGTTTTTAGATTTGATATCAGTCAGGCAGCAAGAAGGGGAATCTGCTGTGGAGTATATTCAAAGATTTCGTGATGTCCGCAACCGATGTTATAGCTTAAGCCTAAGTGATGAACAACTAGCAGATCTTGCGTTCCAAGGGTTGTCAGCGCCTATCAAAGATAGATTCTTTTTCCATGAGTTTGACAGCCTGGCTCATCTAATACAGAAGGTATCAACTTACGAGAGCCGATGTCAAGAAGAAGAGAAGAATCAGTTTTGGGACGATCAAGGCAAGGGTAATTTTGAAGCATGACTTCTCACACTCCAAAAATGTGTTGACGCCAAATCCGTACCGCCGATGTGGATCCGGCGCGCGGACACACGAAGGCCTGGGAGATCTGCTTAGCTCCAGTGCAGGTCCTAAAATTGATGAAGCGCGGGCGTGCCAGTCAGTTTGATCCTGCCACTGACAAGATATGCAAAATAGCAGAACAGAAGGTCTATCGGTCGATAGGCCGATAGGGCAAAAACGTATCAGCCGATAGGCCAATAGCCAAAACAACCGATCGGCCGATGATAACATGATGATATAGCAATGTGATATAGCATAATCCAAATAAAAAATAAACATTGATCTGAAGATTAAAGCACACATCGGCCAAAGGTCTGATGGCATAAACTCTCAATAAGCAGATAAACAATAAACGCTCTGTTGTCATCGGCCAGATCCAATCTATATGTAAAACTCTTGGGCCGATGCAACGTCCAGATAACTCACCGGCTGAAACCCCGATGAAACCCTTATTGGAAGTCTACAAGCAGGCTAGGGATTACGGTTCTAATCACGACTTAGTAGGTCAAACCGAACTGATGCAGCACTAAGTATGAAAAGAAACGCAAGACCTAGACAATCAAGCCCTTGACTGATTTTCAGGGTGGTAGATATCTTAGCCAATCTAATCTAGCGAGGCGATTTAGTCGATACCGGCGTAAACCCTAAAGCGAATCTCGGCCGATAAGACTAAATCGAGAAGCCGAACCAGATTGGCTAAGATATATGATAGTAGGTGCTTACGTTGACGAGATCAGAACGTCGAAGCCCTAGCCCCGACAGCGCAGGCAGCCATAACGAGACTTACCTCTCGTGTGAAGGGCATGAACTCGCCGAAGAAGACGAAAGTAAAAAGGTTGGCGATGCGCCGAAGTTGTATTGATCGTGAGATGAAAATTACATGAACCACGGGCTTTCATATTTATACCCATAGGCTAACAAAGATCCTAACAGAATACGACTCAAACTTTCCTAAAGATAAAAGGAAACAGATGAAGTCCTTATTAATAGATACAAGCCGCATCCTCCTCAAACTCGGTCTTCTCTGGATAAGATCTTCCCGAATCTAACAAGAATCCGACTGCTGTTGGTGGTTGGTTTAAGATAACCCCCATCGGCCGATGTAGAACTCTAGGCCGATACTAACTTCGAGCCGATATGGATCCTGAGCCGATGGGGTCTTCGGGGCTTACCAAATTCTGGTGTTAACAATATGTAGAAACATTATCTTGTCCTGAGAACTTTGAGAAGTCTAGAATCTTGTATCGGCTTGGTAATGGCACCTTGTCAAAATATTCTGGATATGGATACCGATACATGTTTTTACCATCCTTGGGCTTCAATCCAAATTGCTCCCTGACCACCTCTGCAATCATACCAGCCCATTATTGTTGCTGTCCTCCAAACTATGGCATTTGATCATAATTATTGAACTGAGGCTAATATTGGTATTGTGGAATAGGTTCTGGCCGATACTGTTCGGGTGATATCGGCTAAGGCTGAAAGCTTGAAATTTGACCCAAGTAAGTCTGATGAGGTTGATATTGAAAATTTTGTGGCACCTCATGCCCATATGCTGTTGAACAGGAGTCTGATTTCCTTGATCCCCGATCGGCTACAAATTCTAAAACATCCCAGCCGATGTTGGTGGTACAACCCTTGGAGCCTAATTTTGTGAAAGTTGTTAAGATGTTTGCCCCCTAGGTGCAAATTGTTGTTGCATCCCTTAAGAACTAAGGAAAAGGAGGAAACACATTGGAATATCAATCTTGATGGTCCTATAAGGGGGACACACATTGTTCAGAAAATAAACTAGTCCTTTAGCTTTCTCCTCTGTTATAGTTTCATCCATCACCTTTCTGACCAAATTAGTTAATGTGTTTACCAACACATTGGATTGATTGATCAAGGCTTGGTGCATTGCATAATCCAGCCTATCTTGTAATAAAATTTTCTCATCCATAACCGGCTCCTCTTCTTTAGCCTTGATCTCTTCTATTTTAACTTCATCTTGTCATGTACTGGATTCTGCCTCGGGGTTTGGGAAGATAACTTTGCCTTTTTGAATTACTTTTCCTTGCCGAGACACAGTGAAGGAATCTAGATACATCTTGTGGAAAGCTTGTGTAAGCTGATCAATCTCTGCCTTTTGCTCCCTAGATAGCTGTTCAATCATGATCGGGATGATGTTGTCTTTAGTTATTTCAGGCATGATGAATGTCTTAAAAATCATGTCCCATCGGGCGTGCCAAAAGTGTGTTGGTGTGAAAACACAGCGGCCTGGGAGATTTGTTTGATCCTGCAACCAAGATATACGATAGTCGATCGGCCGATAGGTCGATGACGTACCATATGAACCTAGCTGATGCGATCTGACCGAATCGGCTGTAAGGTGTAAGAAGAATGGCACTAATTAAACCCTAATTATGCTCCATCGGCTATAAATATGACCAAACATGTAATCTATGGGCAAAGATTAGATCATAGCCGATGAAATCATAACAAGGTTTAAAATTGGCACCGTATCAGCTAATACTCCGATACAGCCTTATACAAGAATATTAATCTAGGTAAATATATCGAGACAAGCTTGATATATTTAACTAAAGTAATATCCTTGTATAAGAGGCAGATATAACATGAAAAGCATGATTAAAGTAATTTAAACAAAACTAAATAGTTATATCAGGTAAGATCGGCTGAAACTCTACTGCTACCCTTATTGCAGTCAAGAGACAGGCCAAAGATCATGATTCTAGTCATGACTAGGGCTAATGCAGCACAAAGTATAAAAAGAAGCATAATACCTAGACAATCAAGTCTTTGAATGTTTTTCAGGGTGGTAGATACCTTAGCTAATCTAAGCCAATTAGCTGATTTAGCCGATACCAACAAAACCTTAAAAAAGGCTTTGCCGATACAAGTAAATTGAGCCATCGACTTAGATTAGCTAAGTTATGTGGTAATTAATAGGCCATACCTCTAGTTGAAGATCGAAATCGATGCCCAACTCGAAGCAAGAACTCGTCGAAAAGTAAAGAGAAAAGTGTGGCGATGAACCAAAAGTGTTTATTCAACTGTTGTTATTTTTTACAATACTTCGGGCTTATATTTATACCCGTACATACAGACCTTGTCCTTGTCGGACACTATTTACAACTTGCCTAAACAAACAAGTCCTAGGTGGACTCTTCCCACGATATTAAAAAGGAAACTAACTCTTATTCCTAATTAATAGATACAATTACCTTATGTGGATTCAATTCCTAGTTGGTAATATCTTCAAGCCCTTCTCCGAAACCAATATGAAGCTAGGCTACCCGTATCAGCTCAACTGAGTCCGTTTCATGTTGCCCGTATCGGCTGCCCGAGTCCGATTCTATATGGACCGATACGGCTCTAGCTGATACGCTGTCTGTTCTTGGAAATCGCCTTATCCCTTCAAATCCACTTTGGATCCAACCTTGATCATGGGCATATCAAATTTTGCTGTTAACAGCAGGTTGAATCTCATAACAAACTAAGGTGAAGAAGCAAATTTCTAACCCCCCGCCGTGAAGTTGAGAAAATCAATTCCCAATTACACGGCTAGTTAATACATTACAGTGGGTACTTCGACATGACCAGTTCTGACATGGTCGTTTGACCCTTAGCAGCCCAACTAGTCGAATTTAATGTAATAGGACGATAAGAAACGATTTCAACCAGTAGTGATATGAGAAAAGAGGATCAACATATAAGTATTGCACATTTGAATTTGTATCAAAACATATATGGATTAATTCATGGGGATAGTAGAATCGCTACACACAGAGGTCGAGCGAGGACCAAGTGTATAATCATATCCAAATTACTCGTAAAGGTCATGAGAGGATCGTTATCATGCTAGCCGGGAATTAGGTGTGTACTCATACTCAACCACTCGCACAGGTGGTGGGAGAATCGCTTACAACGTTAGTCGGGGACTAGATGTGTAGTCGTACTCAACCACTCATCGAGGTGGTAGGAGGATCGCTACAATGTTGGTTGAGGACCAGGTGTGTAGTCATACTCGACCACTCGCAGAGGTGATGGAAGGATCGCTACAACACTGGTCGAGGACTAGGTGTGTAGTCGTGCTCGACCACTCGCAAAGGTGGTGAGAGGATCGCCACAATGCTCAAGGACCAGGTGTGTTGTCGTACTCAACCACTCACAAAGGATTTGTAGAGTTGGTGAGATCAATACCACGCTGGTTGAGAACCAGATGTGTAGCCGTACCCGACCAGTCATAGAAAATTTGTACAGTTGGTGAGATCGATACAACGCTGGTTTTGAACCAGCTATGTAGACGTACTCAATCACTCGTAGAGGATTTGTAGAGTTGGTGAGATCGCTACCACGTTAGTTGAGGACCAGATATGTAGTCATACTCGACCACTCGTAAAGGTGGTGGGAGGATCGCTACAACGTTGGTCAAGGACCAGGTGCGTAGTCATACTTCGACCATTTTTAGAAAATTTGTAGAGTTGACGAGGTCGCTACCACACTAGTTTAGAAACCAGATGTATAGTCATACTCGACCACTTGTAGAAAATCTATAAAGTTTGTGAGATCACTACCAAGCTAGTTGAAAATCATATGTGTAGTCGTATTCGACCGCTCATAAAACCCAATTATTACACTATAAGCAATGTCAAACTTCATAAATTAATCTGGCCTTTCATCCCAACATAGGTCATGGTAATAAGAGTTAATAAACACAATAACACAATTATATTAAACTCTCACCATAAGCCTCACTTAACTTAATCCAACTATATACATATATAAATTTACAAATAGCATATGAGATTGTGTATGGTAAACTGAAAAACAAGCCTAATAACATCACCATAGGTCAACAATAATATAGATATAATTTTTATAAATACTTAGTTGCATTTATACAATAGGAACATACATGTAAAGTTAAGCTTAGCAAATTTCTAAAAATATGTGGGTAAGATAAAACCATGGAAAAAGTTCATGTAAATAGAATTAAATATTTGCAACTCACTATAATTTTGGCATAATTTTGTCCTTATGTTTAGTACTTCAATTAAATGGGTCAAAACAGTCAAAACATTAATTTATTCAAGACTCTAATCGGCAAAACTCATACCTCATCAAAACATGCATTAAATTATATGAATGTTTATATATAATACAATTTATTCAAATACTAATTTATTTATCATGTAACAATATAATTTTCCAAGAATTTATTTAATTGGTTCTGACCTCCTTGAAATCCAAACTAATATCTACCAAGCCATTCTTAATTATTTTTGTGAGAATAAAATATAGTGAATTTTTGAATGAAACTTGCAAAAATGAAACTAGATCACTTTGTATATCTCCACAAAAATCCAACCAAATTTATCTGCTCCACAAATTAAATTCATGAACTACAAAAAGGAGAGAAATAAAATAAAAAGAAAAATCCTGAAAATCGCCCAAACCCTTTGTTCACTAAACTTCCTACTCATCCCTCTCACCCACACCTTGACCACATGAACTGGGACCCACATGGCGGTCTCTCCAGCTCACCCCACCCCTGTCCAGTTTGTATCTGCTCATTTCAATCAGAAAAGAACACGCAAGAGAGATCGAGATCGGTGGACTAGCCGACCGCTGACACGTGCACGCGGACGTGTCCGATGCCAAGACACCCCATATATAGTGTTACCTGGTTTCCCTCTCTGTCGCCCTCCATTCTCCTGCCGACCGGGAGGAAGACGATGGTTCCATTCGTCAACGAGCCATGGTTGCTTTCGTCCTTCCCGCGTTCCATCATCTCTCCACCATGAAGGTTCCATCCTCACTAGTCTCGCTCTTTTTCGTGGAGCCGATCATCAGGAACACGGCCTCGCCCACGGGAGCCCCGGAGCGCGCTCTGTGCATCGCCGCCATGACATCGTCTTCGTTCTGGCCGAACCCGATCAACCCGAGCCGGGCCACCACACCGTTAGCATCGTCTTAGCCTCCTCTTCATGACGCCCCAAGAACCACGGCCGAAGACGGAGAGAACGCATAGATCGGCATCGTCTTCTCCAACGTCGATTCCCGCTATTACGGTAGTTAAGAGTTCGATTGCTTCCATGAGTAGTGTTCCTAGGTCCCTACTAACAACACGCAGGGGTTGATTTACAAGCTAGTTGGCTTAATCGAGCCGTCATCGTCAACCCGGAGTTCTTCCTCGCCGCCAAGCCGTTCCAGCCGAAGGCGCTGCTGTCCAAAGCCTCGACAACCCTTGCCAGCTACTAGGTGAGTCTCCTAGGTACCCAAAAACTTGCATGCATGCATCCTTTTGGGAAGAACCGACCTCTAACTCGATATGCAACCACAGCCCGAGCCCCGCTGCCGCTCGCACCGCTGCCACCATTGATTCCAGCCATCACCAGCGACAAGACGACCTCCGTTGGGTGCACAAGAAGTAGGAGAATCTTTTCTTTTTTGGCTGCAATGCCTAACACGCCGCTGTTCGCCGCCGGTGAGCTCACCCGAGCTACAGCCATGCTTCATTGCCTCCACGGTTAGGGCAAGGACTACATTTGTAAATTCGATTAACTCCAGGGATTTAGTTAGAAATATATTTATCACTTACATGTGGGGCCGGACCAACATGTAATAATTTGAAAAGCTAGGGACTCTTAATGAAATTTTCCTTCAGCACGTGGGAGGACCTCGGGACCTATTCCTAGAAACCTCAGAGCCTTTTTGCATATTAGCAAGTCACTGACTAGTGGACCCCTCGTTATTAAAATCTGGAAAATACAACAAAATACCAAAAACAATATCTGTTCAACAGATAAATGCACAAACTTGCAAAAATGCATATAAAGTTCATTTTAGCTCCAATTGAGATGAACAAAATTTCTATGGATTCACAAACATATGAACTTGAATAGGATAAGATAAAACTTGGTTCTTACAGTAGAAGAAATACTGCTAAAAATTTATAATTGGAATATTAAACATAAAGCATACACTAAGTTATAAAATCTATAGAAAATTCAAAATAACTCATTTTGAGGTGAAATAAATTGTAGTGCGCTCACAAAACCATACTCTTAAATTTCATCAACTAAAACTTGCCACATTCAGTATCAAAATCATCACTAAATAATTGTGTAGTAAAATAACTACTATAATGCAAACTACAAACTATAAAATTCATAAGTAATATATTTTAACTTCAAATAGCGAAACTAAAATTTGTTAGTTTCACAAAATATGAACTTCCGAGTGTAAACTGAGATCTAGGATAAACAGTACTCAAAGCATCATCAAAATTGGTATAATGAATTAATGCAAAATAATAGTATAGAAACTTCTAAAGTCCATATAAAATTCATTCCAACTCCAAATAAAGTAATTCCATTTTTGTCAGATTAGTAATATCATGAACTTAATTACTGTACATTTTAATAGGATAAATACTGTATTAAAAATGCCACTAAAATTTTGTATAACAAGTAGATACCACAAATGACTATTAAACTTGTGAAATTCATAATAAATTCATGCTAGCTCTAAAAATTGTAAACTAAATCTTGTTGAACTGAGGAAAAATTGCTCTTTACTGCAGTAGCCTATAACTTCACAGAACTTGAGCCTGAAAGACATCTATAAGTTTATTAAGACGTAACTAGCCTATGTCTAGTATACAATTTATAGAATTCATAACTCACAAATTCAAAGTGATAAAATAAAAATTCCTTCACCATGAATTATGTTTATAAAGTAGTAGTAAATTCATTCATTTTTAGAGCATCTTAGCTTTTTGCATATTTTGAAGTTTATTCATTACCGTTATTTCTTATAGTGTACGAATTCGATATCGGTGAGGAGTTTGATTTTATTGCTGAGGACAACAGCAATGTTACTTGCCAAACTTGGTAGTAGTGTGTCAGTAGTGTGGGCCAGCGCTACAGGCAGTAATAAGCAATCATGCACTCCACAATGTATCAGCATATCAGTGGGAAATAAGGTGCGGCCAGCTTCAGAGAAAATCACTAATGGCAGTCTTTGGCCATGACTTATTTCCATGACTTTTGTCAGAAACACTGTGCAAATAAGATAGTTTAATTTCTATTACCCGGTTGCAGCCGTGTTACCAGGTTGCAACTACTTAATAGTCTCATAATGGTTACTACCGGGTAAGAAGAGAACAATTAATGCTTATTACTGCTGAAATGCTACATTGTGTGAGTATGGTGGGAATTCTAACTAAGGCAAGTTCCCTTTCCTTCGAACACATTGAATCCTATGTATTATGGGAAAATGTTTTGATTATAAAACATGCATGCGGTATTTAGTAGAAAAACTATACTTTGTTGATAAAATAGTAGATATAACCTAATTGTTGCATGATCACCCCTTGATTAAATTCACTCCTTGCTGGTTATAACCATAGGATTTATTAGAGTGCATTAGTTGTACTCTAATGGGATTAATTATGCTTTATATGTGACATATGCTTAGCCATGCCTAGAATTAAATGATAAATTGTGATGGATCAAATCCCTTTTATATTTTGAACTCCTTTTGAACTTTTTAACTGAGGTGCAACCTTGTATATTTGCGAACTAAAATGATGAAAATGATGAATTTTAGCCTTCGGTGGCAAGTGGTTCACATATGGTGTTATTCGTGCACTGATAGGGGGATTGTTCGCCGAGGTTGATTAAGGACCGAACTTTATGTCACTCACTATTGTTTACCGTACATCCGCATGTGCTATTTATAGGACCTTAGCTAATTAAGTTATTTAATGTCTAACCTTGCATTCAGGAGGCCGTTGTAGTAGAGATAGCGCTCACGGTTTGTAAAGCTACTTTTAGGAACTACTCATGTGTGTGTGTGTTTCTATGAATAAAACTAGTTGTGTGTGTTTCTGTGAGGGGACGGATGTTCCGTCTCACAGCATGGGCGTCTAAGTCTGTCCAATACAATGATAACGTGTCTCATGGGGGAACGGCTGTGTTCGCCGCCACGGCGTCAGGTTAAGGCCTAGGCCTGTCACCTAACGGCTCTAGGACATATGCCTAGGTTGGATTCACACTTATCGTGCTTATGCAAGGTTAGGCATTAGGTAATATAAAGGTTTCGTTGTGACCTCTAGACCACATTCAACGTGTAGAGTGTGGTGGTACCGATGGGTACCGGACAAACTAGAGCGATTCACGTCATGTGGGTAAAGCTGAACTGTGGGCACCCGGAAATTATACCGTCCAATGCAATTTGTGACCACCACATAATTTTGAATGAGTGGGATCCATACACGCATAAATAGCCACTCATATCTCAATGTGCCCATGATCACAAATTAACACCATTCGATATAAAATCCATAATGCCAAAAAATGAGCAAAGGAGATATTGCTGGGACTCCGCATGCCAGTCAACTTCAGCCTGAGACCTGCCCGTCAAACCACACGAAGGCGGCGACCAGATGTGTTACACATCTCAGGAGACTTGACTCAAATTGCGAGAGCTCTACAACATCTCAATTGCTCAAAATTCATACTCGTGCTTAGCTAGTCCCCAGGAAAATTGACTAGCCTTGCACTTTCATCGCAAGCAATTGATAACCATCACAAATGCATAAATATGGATAAAAGAACAGCAAGATACATATATTATAATGGGATTTAACAACCCATCTTACAACACAAACTATAGCAGCGGAAGTTTCATAAATTCACATAAGCAAAAGTAAGACCCGTGGTTTGCCAACCATCCCACAAGGCAACCAACCGGGGCAAGAGTCAAGCTGAAAAGACTACTCACCACCCTCACCGCCCTCGGTAGGGTAGTAAGAACAATCAAGATCACCGGCATCCTGGTCTGAAAGTTGCAGACATCGGGTTAAGTACAGGAATATACTCGCAAGACTTACTCATTAATATATATACATAGAACAAAGGAGTATGCAAGCTTCTATCTTAAAAGAGGGTATAAGGGTTCAAGTTTTGCATAAAAGCCAATTTAGTTGAGCAAATAACAAGTTGCAAATATAGAGTTTTTAACTTAGCACAATCTAAAATTTAATCACAAATAAGCACAACCCGTGCTCTCATCACCATCCATGGACTACCTTTGCAAATATAACCATTCCATATCCAAGCCTATTCAACCCATTTAACCCAAGTTTGATGCTAACATAGACTGACTAACATATCAAGCGGTCATCCTATAACCGTGGACACGGCTATTCAAGGGGTACATCTTTACCCACACGAAATGAACAAGGATCAAATACTTCACACGCACATAGGTGTGACTCACAAGTGATACTAGCTCATAACATGCCCTTTTCTAGTCACACCCCAACCACCTAAACCACGCCTGGGCCCCCGACGACTTAGCCACGTGCGTGTGTGATGTGGCTTAGGCGGGCTCACCATCGCGGGAGAAACCCCTTGCCAAAACCAGGCACACCCGGGCACTCCAAAGGAACAACCATCCTCACGATTGACTAGCGTAGCGTAGATGATCACAGTGCAATGTAGTACTAAGTCAAGCCGTCCCATACCGGCGTGTGGTAGTACGTAAGGTGCTTGAATAGATGTCAACATGTTCGGTCCTTAACAACCCAGACGAGGCTACGTGCATCAGGGAAAACCACCATCCCTTCATCGCCCTATCACTCGTCCAAGTTAAAGCATATTTTTCATATGAATCATTTAGTGAAAGTAGTCAGATTTTATGCCCATAAATCGCAGGTAATGAATAAATTCAATCGATAGCTCCATCTATCGATTTTTAACACTAATAGACCTAAGCATGGCTAAGCATTGGTGAAACAATAAAACATTCCCAAATATTTCTATCTCAAGGTTACAAGGATAAATGGCAACAATGAAACAAGGAAGGATATGTAGCAATTAGGTATAACCAAAACTAACCATTACCGATAAGTTTGTAGTAAATCAACACATGCATATATATTGTTTTGCAATCAAATCATTTTAGCAAAATAGGGATTCTATATGCTTAGATGCTTGCCTTGTTGTTGTGAGAAATCACACTCCAATTCAGATTCTTGTTCCACGTACTCCGGAACGTCGGAATCTAAATAACGATAACGTATAAAACAAATAAACATCCAAATAATGCGGAAAAATCCAAAATGCTCTAAAATGCATGAATTCCTCACAGTGGGTTAGTCAAGTCCTTAAATGAATTTATGTGAAGAAATTTCTATTTTATCATTGCTATTTTGAAAGTTGTGAATTTTACGAGTTCAACAAAAAGAGAATTAGTTATTAGCTTAAACTTGTTTTAGGAGGTAGTTTTGTCAAATTCCTTTTATCCAGGTCAAATGGTACATATTTCTAAGGTGAACAGTAGTGGATTCATAATTTTGGGATTAACTATTAATTTTCTAGGAATTATACAAGTCCTAATTGCAAAATAAGTGTTATTGTGTAAATCACAATTTTAGTTACATTTTCTGTACAAAGAGTGTCATATTTTATTTTAACAAATTAAAGTTCATACTTTACTGAGTCTACAGAAATTTGGTTCATTTCATTTGAAGTAAAAATGAATTTTCTACAAATTTTACAAGTTCTAAGTTAACTATTTCATATTTGAAATTTATAAATAAAAATCCTACTGTGAGCATAGGTTTTTATTATACAATATTAAAGTTTACAATTTTACAAACCTACTGAAATTGGTTTCATCTCAAAAGGAGTTATATTTGATTTGATATGAATTTTACAAGTTTGGTACAATTTTCAGTTGCAAAGATATAGATTTATCTATTTCCTTTAATATTTCCAAAACAAAAATCTTTGGGTCCACAGGTCAGCCTCTGGATGTTTTGCAGAAAAGTCCCTAGAGTTCCTGGATTAGAACCCGAGGTCCTTAACACGTGCTAATACATATACTGTTAAGAGTCCCTGAGGTTTTCAGTATTTGCTAATTAGTCCTTGGTCCCACAAGTCATACTATGTAACCTTACAAATTAAACCCTAACATTGTTAAACTTTTGCTAAGCTTGGTCCTTAGGCTCTAATCCATTCGGGTCCACAAGTCAGGGACTCGGCGGGTTGAGGCAGAGCAGCAGTACCCCGGCGAATTTCCCGCCGACGGCGATGGCGAACGGCGGCTGATCTCCTGAGGCGGCTATAAGAGAAAATGGAGAGGGACTCCTAGCGAACCTATCGGTGGTTGTCTCATCAACTGCGATGGTCGAGATCGATGGCGACGACGGCGCAGGCGGCGATTGCTCTCCGCTTGCAGATGCAAGTCGAGCTACGGCTCACTTCCATGCGAACTAATGCATGCATAAGGTCATATAAGCCTCCTGGAGACTTACCAAAACACCCACGACAGTCGGCAACGTTTGAGCAGCTACGGCACTTGGAATGAACTCCGGCGACGATGAAATAGAGTAGGGCAAAGGCGGCAGCGCTCTTCGGTCTCTGACCTGCTAAGAAGAGGAGGTGAACAGCTCAAGGATCACCTGAGAATGCTCCCCGAGTAAGGAATCAAGGTGGGGCTCACCGGAGAAGAGGAATTCGACGATGATGGCCGGTGGCCGGAATTAGGGAAGAAGAAGCTGATCTCCTTCTCCACGGCTTCGGGATTCAATTCCTTGCGTCGGCAGCCTCCTGGGATCACAAGGAAGACGATGGTGCGGCGGCTAGGCCTGGCTTGGACGGAGTCGGCCGAACGACAACGATGTCAAGGCGGCGGCGCTCTGGAGCTCTCGGGGACACGGTGGCGTTCCGGCGTCAGCACTGCACGACAAGAGATGGGATCAGAGGGGATGGACTTAGCATCATTAGGAGGTCACAGAACACAAGGAGAGAGAGGTGGCCGTGGCTCAAACGCAGTGGCGACGGTCGTCGTTCCCACGGCCGGCAGCAAAGATGGAGGTGACAGGGGCAAAACAAGCGCTTGCTCTCGGCTTGGTCGGCACAGGGGCGAAAAGGTAGAGGAGGCGATGCACTGGAGAGGTTAAGGGCGAGCGTCGGCGGCAGCCACGGCAGTGGACACGCGTCGAACACCCGGCGTCGATCTCTCCAGCTCTCTGTCTTTCTCTCTGTGATCTTGAGTGGTGAAAAATTATTTGCACCGAGTTGGAGCTAGCCTGTGACTGGTAAGTGGGTCCATGGTGATGTATGCTAAGCAAAGAAGAGAGGCATGGTTAAACTTTTTGGTATACACAGTGCTATGTAAGTATTAGAATTTTTCCCTATGTATTTTTCTTTCTCCCTTCTTTAAAATTCCATAACTTCATTTCTGTGCAAAATAAAATAATGTGTGTTTTTATGGTGGTAGATAAAAATATCTAGGTTCCATTTTCTTCGGTTTCACACAAAAATAATCTATATTTTAACCTCAGGAAAATAAAGAAATTCAGTTCAGCCGAATTTTGTTTGAATTTTTAAATGGTCCAAACCTACAAAATAAATTCTGGAAAAATTATATTAATTCCTAATAAATAGTGTAGTATTTTAATAATTTATAAACCCTATACATTTTTATGTGATAAAATACGCTTATGGGATATATATCAATTTGGCCGATTAGGGTTTCGTTTTTGTTTTTTTCCAAAAATTTATTTTAATGCGCAAACTAATGCAAAAATAATTATATATGCATCCTACAAATGGAAATAAAGAAATCTTAAATACCTTGCATAAAAATTAGGGTTGTGATATGAACAAACTCTGTAGAGTCTAAAACTAATCGTTTAGTTGTGCTTACGTTTATGAACGATATAGTGTGTGTTATGTTATGAGTATAGTTTCAAGTTTTTTGTTTTCTAAATACTTTTGAACTTGATTTATATTGGTTGGAATGATGAATTTTCCCGGTGTGTGCAAAAAATGAAATGTGTTGCTTGTTGCCATAGATGGGGCAAGAATAATATGATGATGAAATATATGATGTTATTATGCTACTAATATGATGCCATGCCATATTATATATATATATGCTTTACACTTGCAAAGGTTTATCTAAATTTCGTTGCAAATATTTGTGAAATAAATTTAGCTTTATGCAAATATGTAACCACAAATAGCCATTCCTTGATATCTAGAGCTTGAATATATTTAGGATTGAAATGTCTGACATATCTTTTGTGGTATTTCTTTTTATTTGTGGTATTTCTTTTTATTGTATTGCACGTAGTTGAGTGCTGCGGGTTTCGCAACTGTTTTTTAGGACTTGATTCATTACGGGTCTACCTCTAGTCGGATTGCTTGTGATTGGGTAGCCAAGCTTCCGCGAATATAATTATATTTGGTCAGTCGGCCTATGTAAGTTTAAAGTAGTTGCAATCTGAAATTTTAATTCTTGTATATGCCTTATTTCCTATTTACCATTGGTTTAGATGACAGTCTAAGACTAGTTCTTATCCTGGGAACTAGTTTAACACGAGTATGAATTTTGAGCAATTGAGATGTTGTAAAGCTTAGCTATTTTAGTCAAATCTCCTAGGATATGTAACACATTTGGTCGTAGCCTTTATGTGGTTTGACAGGTATGTCTTAGGCTGAACTTGACTGGCACGTTGAGTCTAAGCAAGATCTCATTTGCTTATTATTCGGCATTGCGGAATTTATACTAAATGATGTTAATTTGTGATCATAGACATATTGAGATTTGAGTGGCTATTTATGTGTGTATGGATCTCACTCATCCGAATTTATGTGGTGGACATAAATAACACTGGACGGTATAAATTTGACATGCTCGACAATATTGTATAAAAAACATGCTCTGGTAAAGATAACAGATTATTGATCTTAAAAAGATATGGTAAATTGTATGTGTGAAATATTGCGTACTTGTGTAGCAACTAAATGTATGTACGGGATTAGTAGATTTATTTAAAAATTCACCTACTAAATACCTTAATGTAGTCTTACTGGCTCTTGTGCATTGTGCTCATGCGTGCAAGCTTGCATGTAGACGGGATTGCCAGCCAGAAGGAGATACAGACACGTCGTGTACATGCTACTCCATGACGTTGGGTCTCCTATGGTAGCTTGGTGCATCCGAGTACGTGTTGAGTCAGGGCCTTTGGCCTGATCACGATTGAACTCGGCCCACGGTACAAGCAAGACAGAGGAACCCAGCATCAATTTAAGATTAGCATAATCAAAAAAAGATTAACGAAAGTAGATTGGAACAGCAAACCCAATAACTCGTCGTAGAATGATGCTTTCATTGGTGAGTTCCATTGTGGTTGACCGGTTCGATCCAGTCGAATTTTAGCAGCGATGTCACTCCGGCAATTAACAATTCAGGCCGAGCCTTCACGGTTGGCAATATGAAATCGTAGATCTCCGGGGTAGTGATGTCTTGAAATTTTTGTCGATCTCGATAGATCAAATTATCGGCGGCAACATACTTTGGTCGGGTCGTATATCCCAAAGCCAAAACCATTGAAATATCTCTCGTCGAAAAATCTACAATGATGATATCTTGACAACGATTAAGATGACAAGGGTCCTGCTCCTTAGAGGAACATACTCCGGTCGGGCCGGAGTTCGTCATTGGAAACCTGCTTCTTGAACCCATTTCGTTAAAACCTTGAAGCACAAATCCCCCCTATATGGTGCGTCACTGTCAACGTGTTATACGCCGACCACGGTATTTGTAGAGTATGAGAATTGTTGGAACCAGGGTATACGCGAGATTGAGGTAAATGAGACAGGAGACAAAGATTTTTATACAGGTTTGGGTCTCTTAACTGACAGGTAATAACCCTACACTTATTGGACGAAACCGGTGTTGCTTTTATAAATCTAGTCGATTTCGGCTTGGCGGCATGGAGCTCTCACACGTGGTCGACGGCTAGTGTAATCTTCTTGCTCGAATATGAACCTGGCGAGATTGGACGTAGCTTTAGATCCCTCATGTCGGCCTTTGTGACTCATTTACCTAGAGATGGTTTTAATGGCTTTTTCAGTTAAGATAGTTTGTGAAATGCTATTTCATTTATTTAAAATATTTCCCTTGCTCAAATAATTTTAAGAAAAATCCAGGAAATAGATAAACAAGCAAATTATTTAATAAAATTTTATATAGCCCACTTTTTTGTTGAGTCTTATTAAGGTTTTATTAGGGTTTCTCTTTTAGGCTTTTAAATAAATTCTAAAAATGCATTAAGAAATGAATGATTAAACTAAGCGAGTTTTGGAGCATGACACGGGTCGACTGTGTCAGCTCATTGTAGAAATTGTGGATGATGAGCCAGTTCTCTAATCCATGGTGAGCACAAGCCAGGATTTACTCCTGGAGTCTCTCCCATACCTTTGGAATTGACTCATTAGGTGTTTGCTGGAAATTCAAAATTTTGCTGCGAATGGCGTTGGTTTTGCCTATCATCAAGAACTTCATAGGAATGTAGTTGAACATCTCTCCCAAGTGTCTATCACACCTCTCTTGGAGTAGAAATACTGTTACAATCTCCCGAGTAGAGAGAACGGAAACAGGCGGAGCCTGATTGCATCCTGAGTCACTCCCGTGATAACGATGGTGTCACAGAGCTTTCCCATAGAATGGGGTAGACTGCACCATATTGATTAGACTCGTCTTGATCTCAAATTTGGCATTCCTAGTGTTGATAGTGGACCCAACAAGCAAGTTGGAAGCAATGGGAGACTACTCCCTGCTGATCTACCAGCGTGGTTATAACATTTTACGAACTCTTACGTCATACCCGAATGTGGAGGAATACAAAGGACGGACAGGGCTGTCACCACCTGCCGCCTACCTGGAGGCACACCCGTATCCAACGACATTTAACTAACTTAAGCAAGATGAAAGCTTATTGTATGATTGGCAATGACTTATACAAAAAAGCGCTAAACAGAGTCCTACTCAAGTGTGTCTCTCCCAAGGATGGCAAAGATCTACTACTCGACATCCATAAAGGAATATGCAGTTCTCACACCGATGGTCAAACTCTCGTCGGAAAAGCCTTCCGACAAGGATTTTTCTGGCCAACAGCCCTTCAAGATGCTTGCAACTTGGTAAAACGATGTGGAGCTTGCCAATTTCATAGTAAACACATGAAGATGCCGGCCCAAGCTCTCCAAACTATTCCTCTCACCTGGCCATTCTCGTGCTGGGGGCTTGACATCCTTTGATCGTTTCCTCGAGTTCAAGGTAGCTACAAGTTCTTATTTGTGGCTATCGATAAATTCACCTTCTGGATTGAGGCAGAGCCAACAAGTGAAATAAAAGCCAAACACGCCATCAAGTTTATGAAAGGGATATTTTGTAGATACGGATTACCACATCGGATCCTGATAGACAATGGCTCCCAGTTCACTACCGGTGCCTTCTAGGACTACTGCATTGAACTAGAAGTAAAATCTTCTTTGCATTGGTCTCCCATCCTTAGAGTAACGGATAGGTCAAGAGGGCAAACGGTATTGTGCTCTAGGGGATCAAGACATGTGTGTACGATAGGCTACTGGCTTATGACACACGCTGGGTTGATCAGCTCCCTTCCATCTTGTGGACCGTCCGCACTACCCCAACAACCTTCACCAAAGAGACTCCCTTCTTTCTCGTGTATGGTTCTGAGACCATACTCCCGTCCGAGCTGCGACATCGGTCTACACAACTCGAGCAGTATTCAGAGAAGAACCAGGAGGAACAGCGAGCAGACAATGTCAACCTTCTAGAAGAACATCGAGAACGTGTTGTCGTTTGGGTAGCCATGTACCAACAGGCCCTACGTTGCTACCACGAAAAGCGTGTTCGTGTCCATACACTCACCATCGGCAATTATGTCCTCCGACAAGTTCAGAATCAAGCAGGGTGAAATAAGCTCTTACCTAAGTGGGAGGGACCGTACACGGTGATCGAGGTCTTAAGGCCAAGCGCGTTCAAGATCGCAGACGATGAAGGCCGCGAGTTGGCAAACTCTTGGAACATGGACCAACTACGTAACTTTTATGTATAAAATCGATGTACCAAAGTTTATAAGTTTTGTTTAATGATATATATTATTTTGAACTCTTTTATTTTGAAGTGTTATACCTAGTGACCCCCTTTTCTTATATCATCTTGTCTCGAAGTCGATCCTCTTGTCCTCTTACGCTAGTCTGACAAGCTTCGGGGTCCCATGGACCCTGACTGGGGACGTCTAGCACTGTGAAAGATTGTCAGGCCATGCAAGGTCAAATGACTATGTTAGATCTGGTCATGTCAAAGTACCTACTTGAGAGTATTAACCAAGCCGTGTAATTGGGAATTGGTTTTTCCGACTTCATGGCTAGGGGCTAGGACTTCGTAGCTTCATCTTGATTTGTTATAAGATCTAAGTTGTCTTCATGGAAAATGGCCTTTCCACGAAAATAGCTAGGGGCTAGTGAGAGTACCGTACTCTGTTGACTGAGGGCAGCCTTTCAGAGTGTACTCGTACACTATGTTCCTTTTAGATACTTATACAATAGATTTCAATTCTTAAGTACTGATACATATGCAAAATGTCAACATATACATTAAAGTATTTCCTAGGTACAGAAACTACCAGGACGGCCACCGTCAATCCATTGTAGAGAAGATGTCCTCAGCCAACGGAGCACAGGATTGCGCGAGGCGGTCGATCTCATCTGCTTTCATGCGAGAATGCGAGAAGCCCTCCTGAAGAAAACTCAGTCATTTGTGGGTGCCCATCTCGGATGCAGGCAAGAATACGGCCACCAGCATACTGGCTGGTGCAACGACACTCCTACTTCAGGCTATTGTCTATCTGCTTCCTGATTCCTACAAGATGGTCTCACGTACTCCGCATCCAAGACAGATGGCCATTTACAGACTTCTCAGGAGTAGGACAGACCACCCACAGCTCTTCGCAAAGACGTTGTAGCCCTAGAAAACAACCCTGAAGATAGGCACCGATCCAGACTTCCCAGCCTCGAAGGGCCTCCACAACTTGATCTTTCCAGACAGAGCTGTCCATCTTCTCGTGATCCGCGTTCTCAAACTTCGCCTTCCAGTACTCGATGTGGCATTCCCTCTCCTCTAAATTATTCTCGAGGACTACAAAGGACATGCAACCACAGTTAGCTTCCTTCAAGTATACAAGGCAAGAGCTATAAAGGTCGGGTCCTCGTACCTTGGTTTTGCTCGAAGAGAGGGTAAAGTTGGAGTCCTTGTGGATCCAACGCGTTGGTAGCATTGACGACAACCAAGGCTTGGTTGTCGCCGCTTGGGGTCGAGGAAGCGTGAGAAGGAGGTGCGACATCAAAATCGCGAGAACATCCTACTTGAAGGCGACCTTGTCTTTGATACATCCAAAAATAGACTTTATCACGACAAAAATTACAGATGGTGAAGAAGGACATCATTCTCGAAATACAACAAGCCTAATAAATTGTTCTATAAAAATTACAAGGGAGTGCCAATTACTGTTCAAAAAAGGAAATGACGCTCTCCCCAAAGTCCTCGCACGTGTCATCAGGCCCACCCATGTGCTTTCTCCAGGTTCACCTCGGGGTGTGTGAGCTTGAGGAACGCGAGGACATGACATGCGCCAGTCCGAAGACTGGTGCGCATCTCCTTGGTGACCTGCTCAGCGTGACTCGTAGATGTGCCCTCCAGCCAGCCGATAAGAGAACCTAGAGAACCTAGGACAGTTGTCTCGTCAGGGAACTTCAGGCCCTTCTTGTCTACTCCTAGGCTACGGGCCACCATGTCGAGACGCCCGTAATTCTCCTGAAGGCCTTGTCGGTGGGACGCCAAGTTCTCATGGGTCTCCTCCAGTCGTTTCTCCCATCCTTGTCATTGCCTCTTGTGGCATGTGACCAGGTCTTTGAATTTGTTCAGGTCCCTTTACGCCTCGGCCAGTTGAGTCTCTAGCTGGACGATGCGTTTATCTAAGGTCGAAGCCGCCATTCGAAGTTGTTCAACTTTAGCAGGGACGTCCCGCACGTCCGATTGTAGCAGATGGCTAGCTTCCTCCAGTTTGTCGACTGCAGTGAGCGGATTGACGGCAGTGGAGGCGCTGGGTGGAGGAAGAGGAGGAGTGGACGTGGCCACGATGATGGAAGGAGGTGCGGAGATCGTGCCCCCATGACCGATACTATGTGCTGAGGTCACGGGGGAGGGGCTACAACAAAATGAAACGCACATCTTAGAAGACGTCGCGAGAATGCCAAAGTATAGAAATAGATAAGGACGGTCACTTACTCGGGCTTGGGTCGCTTTAGGAGCGTCTTTTTCCCCAGTGAGGAAGACGTGGTGCCGAAAGTGGTCTACAAGATACGTAAGTCAGGACCAAAGACCCCTCCTCAGGATGGTTTAGGGACTATAGGGAGCGATATTTACTATCGAGTCGCTCGTCGGTGCCAGTGTTCCGGCTCCGGATGGCCTGGTTAAAGCCGCCCACTTCCTCTTGGAGGGTTTGGTTCCACTACCGCTGGGTGGCCGGTGATACCTGGTGGACTGATGACATCCGTCATAGGCAGGACCTTCAAGGCTTAAATACTACTCTTTTGGACAACAATAGTCAAAAAGAAAAACAAAGATCTACGTCACTTACGTTGATTGCAGTGTCCCTATCCGAGGACGGGAGGTCGCAGAGCGGGGTGACGGTGTTGTCCGGGTCTGATGGAGCGTTGGTAACTAGGTGACCGACCCGGGTGACCACGGTCGCGTCATCGAGTTCTACAAATGAAATAGCAATGATATGTCTTGAGAATCAGCCATAATCGAAGTAAAGTTAGGAGGGTTACAAGAACGTATACCCCGAATTGATATCCTGTCTTGTCTTGTGCCCCCGTGAACTCGAACATAGGTGATCACGAGCTTGAAGGGGTTGAATTCAACGACTTATGAAGTCTTCAGCGACTTCATACCCTGACAACCCCTGTTCTCGGACCTCGTGGATTTTGACTACGAAACTTTTGAGGGAAGGGGTCAGAGAAGGTTTGGATCTCCAAAGAGGGGAGTGCACGGGCTTCTCATCCGGGATAGCAAGGCTAGCATGTTGGTCTTCGACCTGAAGGTAAAACCATTTTGTCCTCCACGCTCCTTGAGAGGAAGGGCAGTTGAAGGGGATGTATTCTGCCTTCATCCCATCTCAGAGGTAGAAGCCATTGAAACTGGAGATTCTACGGGTTTCCATCCATTTGAGCTCATAGAAGTACCTAAACAAATCTAGGAAAGGCGATACCCCAAGATATGCCTCGCAAAGGTGTGTGAAAATGCTGAGGAAAGCAATAGAGTTGGGATTTAGGTGGAGAAGGTGGATGACGTAGAAGTTCAGAAGAAGAAGAAGAAATTCGAAAGGAGGAGGCAGGAACCCACACCGCGCAAAATCTTCGATACAAACAATTTGGCCAAGTGCAGGGTTAGGGTTTGTAGCTCCTTCCGATCAGGGCAAGGTTTTATTCCTCGGAAGTGATCCTTTGATTTGCAGTGCCTTCAGCTCCTCCGTACCAACGTTGGATTTACCCAAATTCATTGGATTGGTGGAGGGTGAAGATGAAGAATGAAGATTGGCTTTTTGGTTGTTGAAAGTTGAAAGGGCGCAATAGAATAACGGATCGCTTGTGTGAAGGAGACAAAATGAATCTCAAGATAGGAATTTATAGGTCGAGGCCGACGGTTCGTATTCCAAGGAAGAAAGAGAAACGACCGCCGTGATTTCTCGGTTTGTTTAAGTAGTTTTTTAGACTTCAGTTGAAATTCATGGTGAACCGTTGCTTTTTGATGATGTGGTGGAAGGCTTCATACCTTGATAATTCGAGAACGGTTACGTAGGCATGACATAATTTATTCGAGAACTCTAGTTCAAGAACATTGTGAATTCATTTAATTTGAAGTCGGGGGGCTACTATCAGGGTTACAGATAAGGCATACCTCCTGTCCTTGGGGTCATGAAGTATACGGATACGGTATACCCTTAGTATACGGGAAGGTTACCTTAACATTATGGAATTCAGCTAACAAACAGGGAAGTTGTATCCCAAATAGAAGGTGTTAGTCCTATTCGGGAAAAATATAATCTCTGTAATCTCGTGGGACAAAAGTATTCTCCGAGTTCTACTTGGAGGCTAAGGCAGTCTGCGGTATAAATACAAAGCCCCCGAGGGGTACGGGATCATCGAATCATAGCGCAAGCCACCACCATAGCAGAGGCAATCTGGACGACTTAAAGATAACTCACTGTCTGGTTGAAGATAACTCGTTGCTTGGTTCTTGTCGAGGCGTTCTCGATAGAGATCTCGTCGCTATTCTATATTTCTCGTTGTTCCCTATTATATAAACTAGAGTAGGGCTATTACCTCACGAGGGGCTTGAACCAGTATAATCCTTGTCTTCTATGTGCTTGAACTCGTTTCGTGTAGATCCTTGTACCAACAATCCCATACTCTACAAATACCGTAGTCACGATCTACACCGTTGACACATAGTACACGTTACAATTTGTAAAATACATAAGAAATTCATACAATCTCCAAAAATTGTGAAACGAATTGATTTAGTCTTAGAAAACAAATCTCTTCACCACTGAAAGGTCAACTCTAACAAAATCACAAATTAAAAATATCTTACGACACTAACTCATAAAATAATACCATACATTAGTACCAACTTTGAAAATTCATAACGCACAATTAAAATGACATAAAAAAGAAATTCTTTCACATAAATTCATATTAGGTCAGTACCTACTCACTGTGCACAAATCATACAAGGTGATACAAAAGCACAAGATCATTATGCCGAAGCCTGAAGAAGAGGGAACCAGTAAACAAGGAGATGAAAAGCTTGAACAAGATGCTAAAGATATCAAGGAAACTAAAGAACCACCCATTCTCTAAACTTTGCAAGATAGAACTGATTCTGCAGTACACCATGCTTTGATCAATCAATCAAATGTGTTCGTTAATACATCAACTAATGTGGTCAAGAAGGTGGTGGATGGGATTATAGCTGAGGAAAAGACCAAAGGACCGATATATTTGTCAATAATGTGTTCCCAACTATAGATCTACCAAGACTGAGATTCTAGCCTCTTCATCAGGTATTCAACAATGACAAGTCTAACAACAACCAATGCAAGGGGGGCAAACATCTCAGCAATTGAATCGGGAGCAACTTTTGTAGTTGGCAAAGGGTACACGTCTACCATCGGCTAGAGTACAATAGAATATTTAGCCGATGGGGAATCAGACTAAGTGCCTGATGTTCTTCAGAATTCTCAACTTTAGCTGCATCAACAATATTTGGGCCCATACTTCAACCCTCAACAGCAGTCTACTTCACCACATCAATATCAACAAGAAGTTGTGCCTCAATATCAATTTCAGCCTCAATACAAATAGTATGAACAAGTACCACAGTATGGAGGCAATGGACAGCAATAGCAATGGGCCGATATGATTGCAGATGTCATGAGGGAGCAATTTGGACTTAAACCCAAGGACAATGGGATCATGTGTCGGCATCCAGAACCAGAACATTTTGATAGGGTTCCACTACCTAACCGATACAAGATTTCAGATTTCTCAAAGTTTTCAGGCCAAGATAATGTGTCAACATATGAACATGTTAGCCAATTCTTGGCACAGTGTGGGGTAGCATTGGTTGTTGAAGCTTTGAGAGTTAGATTCTTTCCATTGTCCCTATCTGGTTCGGTGTTTACCTGGTTTTCTTCCTTGCCTTATAATTCTATCTGAGGATGGGCCGATCTAGAAAAATAGTTTCACAAATATTTTTTCAATGGACTTCAAGAGATGAAGTTGTCGAACTTGACATCTATAAGGCAGAGATCTAATGAATTGGTTCCAGACTATATTCAGAGATATGAGGAATAGATGCTACAGTCTTAATTTGACCGATTCATAGCTTGCTGATTTGGCGTTCCAAGGATTGCTTGGCCAATAAGGGAAAGGTTTTCTTCTAAAGACTTTGAGAGCTTAGCTCATTTGGCTCAGAAGGTATCGGCACATGAACAACGGTTCCAAGAGACAAAAAGGCTTATCAAGAAGACTAATAATGTCAACAATATCTACTATTATGCCTCTGATTCAGAATATGAAGACCTAGAGATTGGCTTGGCAGAGTTTCATCTGATTCAAGGAACAAAAAGAGTTTCATCTGTCAATGGGTTAAGGACACTAGAAAAAAGGAAAGGTATGAGTTTGATATTAACAAAGCCGATAGGATATTTGACTTGCTGCTACTTGAAAAACAGATTCAACTTCCAGTAGGTCATCTGATTCCATCGGCTGAAGAATTAAGAAAGAGGAAATACTATAAGTGGCATACCACAGGATCACATCATACCAATGAGTGCAAAATTTTCACGCAGCATATTCAATCACATCATACCAATGAAGATTGATGGCCACCCTTTTCCTGTGAACATGGTCCACACAAGAGCAGATGATGATGAAGTCAATAGGAAGAATTATCGGACTTACCAGCAAAATAGGTTTAATTCTACAAGACTAATCAACAAGTATCAGAAGAGGCAGGAGAGACATGTTCAAAGACATTATCAAGATGATAGAATTTGTTTTGATCCTCACTAGGATTGTGAGTTCTTCAGATTTTGCTGGAATGAGGGGATGAGATTGCCATCAATTGAGGATTGCCCAGGATGTAGTAATATTGATTCAAGGTACTATGGTAATTCTCATCGACAGAGTAGTTCAAGACATGAGAATCGGCCGATACAGAAAAAAATACCAATTCATCAATGTTTAGGGCTGATTCACCAAGATTATTTTAAAGAAGAAGATGAAGAGGAGGAACAAGAACAACAAATACAAAATCCTCAATGGTGCCCAATTGGTATTTTTACAAAGAACCAGAAAAGGAGAGTTCAATGATTGGGGAGCAGAGAGCAGATGTAGGAGGTTGAGGAGAAGATCAACCATCGGCTGAAATGCACAAGGAAAGAGTGGCGTGTCAAGAGTAAGATTGTACCAGCAATGAAGTCGAAGCCGATGGAGTAAGGGTACTAGCGTCTACTAAGGGTAAAGCTATAGCTTCATCTTCAGTCAACATGGTTTTTGTACTTCCTGCAAAATACATCATGTCCACTGTCAATGAAGAGGTTTGTCAAGAATCGTTGGCAAAGCTGACATTGTCACCACAGCAAGCTATTTTTGAGAAGCCCGAAGACATGGAGCATCGACATCTTAGGCCCTTTTATATTAAGGGGTTTGTCAATGGGAAGCCGATGTCCAAGATGCTAGTCGATGGGGGGCAACTATGAATTTGATGCCTTACACGACATTCAGAAAGCTTGGCAAGAATCTAGAGGACCGGATCAAGACTAACATGGTGTTAAAGGACTTTGGAGGGAATTCATCGGATACAAAAGGAGTTTTGAATGTGAAGTTGACAGTGGGTAGTAAAAACAAGTCCAACCACGTCTTTTGTCATTAATGGAAAATGATCATATAACTTGTTGCTGGGGAGAGATTGGATTCATGCTAATTGTTGCATCCCTTCAATAATGCACCAAAGTTTGATTCAGTGGCAAGGAGACCAAGTAGAAATTGTGCAAGTTGACAACCAATCGGTGATGGAGAACCCCAACTTTTGCTGTGAAGGCGTGGTGGATGGCCCCAATTTATATGCTGAAGACACTATAGATGATCTAAAGGGCAAATTGGGGAAATGATTTATGTGGGCTGATGAGTTAGAAGAAGTAGACATTGGAACTGGTGACAGGCCAAGACCGACATTTGTAAGTGCTAAATTATCAAAAGATTTTAAAAAGGAATAATAGAATTATTGAAAGAATAAAGAGATTGTTTTGCTTGGGACTATCATAAGATGCCAGGACTTAGCCGATCTATTGTGGAACATCGGCTGCCTATTAAACCATGGTATCGGCCACACAAACAACCTCCAAGGCGATTTAAGCTAGAGATGTACTATGCTATCAAGGCTGAGATTATAAGACTTTATGATGCCAATTTTATAAGGCCATGTCAATACACTTAGTGGGTTTCAAACATAGTACTAGTGATCAAGAAAAAGGGAAGCTTAGGGTTTGTGTTGATTTTAGAGATTTGAGCAAAGCTACACCCAAGGATGAATACACGATGCCGATTGTTGATTTATTAGTTGATGCAACTTCTGGACATAGGATTATAAGTTTTATGGATGGCAATGCAGGATATAATCATTTTTTTATGGCTAAAGAAGACATTCATAAGACTGCTTTTAGGTGTCCTGGTGCAATCGGCTTGCATGACTGTTGTTATGAGTTTTGGATTGAAGAGTGCCGGTGCTACATATCAAAGGGCAATGAATTATATATTTCATTATCTCATCGGCTTGTTGGTTGAAATCTATATTGATAATGTGGATGTGAAATCAAAAAAGGTTAATGGACATATAGATGATCTACGAAAAATGTTGGAAAGAACAAGAAAGTATGGTTTAAAGATAAATCCTAGCAAGTGTGCTTTTGGTGTATCGGCTGAACAATTCCTTGGTTTTCTTGTTCATGAAAGAGGGAATGAAATAACCCAAGGAAGAATAAAAGCTATCAAGGATATTGAACCTCTTCAGAATAAAACCTAGTTACAATCCTTGATCGGCAAGATTAATTTTGTAAGGAGAGTTATTTTAAATTTGTCAGGAAGAATTGAACCTTTTACTCAATTGTTGATGTTGAAGGCCGATCAACAGTTTGTATGGGAGAGAAACAGCAAAATGTTTTGGACAATATCAAAGAATACTTAAGTTCTTCTCCAGTATTGATGTCACCTCAGAAAGGGGTCTCATTCAAGCTGTACCTGTCAGCCGATGAGAAGTCTATCTGCTCAGTTCTGATTCAAGAGGTTGAAGGAAAAGAAAGAGCAATATTTTATCTTAGCGGAAGACTTTTGAATGCAGAAACAAAGTATACCCCTGTGGGGAAGTTATGTTTTTGTTTATACTTTTCATGTACAAAGTTAAGTCATTATTTACTTTCAAATGAGTGCACGGTGGTTTGCAAAGCCAATGTAGTAAGATATATGCTATCGGCTCCGATATTAAAAGGAAGAGTTGGGAAGTGGATTTTTGCCTTGACAGAATTTGACCTAAGATATGAATCGGCTAAGACAGTAAAAGGACAAGAGATAGTCGATTTCATTGTTCAGTGTTGCGATGATTCAGTTGAATACGTTGAATTAATGCCTTGGACATTGTTATTTGATGGATCTGTTTGCACACACGGATGTGACATCGGTTTATTAATTATATCGCCTCGGAAGGAAAGTTTTGAGTCTGCCTTTACAGTCAAGCCGTATTATACCAATAACCAAGCAGAATATGATGTAGTTCTCAAAGGGTTACAATTGTTGAAGGAGGTTGAAGCCGATGCAATAGAAATTATTGATGATTCATTATTGGTGATCAATCAGTTGTCAGGGAATATGAGTGCAAAAATGAAGTCTTGAGAGTTTACAATCAAAAGTGTCAAGAATTGATGAAACGTTTCAGGATTATTAGTATGAAACATATTCCTAGGGAACAAAACATTGAGGCCAATGATTTAGCTCAAGGAGCTTCGATTTATATGCCGATGTTGAAAGATGTAGAGATACTGATTGCTACAGCTAACACCGATGATTGGAGGTATGACATTATTGGATATTTAAAAAATCCTTCTCAATCGGCGTCAAGAAAGTTGAAATATAAGGCCCTCAAATATGTGTTGCTTGATGATGATCTTTACTATCGGACGATTAATGGAGTTTTGCTTAAGCGTTTAAATTTCGAAGAAGCTAAAGTATTTATGTGTGGAGTGCATAAGGGAATTTGTGGAACACATCAATCGGCTCATAAGATGAAGTGGTTGCTTCAACGAGTTAGGTATTTTTGGCCTACGATATTGGAAGATTGCTTCAAATATTATAAAGGATGTAAAGATTGTTAGAAATTTGGATCAATTCAAAAAGCGCCAGCATCAGCTATGAACCCGATAATCAAACCATGGTCGTTTAGAGGTTGGAGAATCAATATGATTAGCCAGGTCAATCCACCATCGAGCAAAGGACATAAATATATTTTGGTGGCTACAGATTATTTTACAAAGTGGGTTGAAGCGATTCCTTTGAAAAAGATTGATTCCAAAGATGCCATTGAATTTGTCAAAGAACACATCGTCTATCAGTTTGGGATTTCATAGACGATAACAACAGATCTAGGATCTATTTTTGTATCGGATCAGTTTGTTCAGTTTGCCGATAGTATGGGTATCAAATTGTTGAATTCTTCTCTCTGTTATGTGCAAGCCAATGGCCAAGCGGAGGCTTCTAATAAAAGTTTGATCAAATTAATTTATGGAAAGATTGCAGAGCAACCAAGGAAGTGGCATACTACGATAGCTGATTCGTTGTTGGCCTGTCGGATGGCTTGCAATGGAGCTACACAACTACCACCTTATCAGCTTGTTTGTGGGTATGAAGTTGTTCTGCCATGGGAAAATAACATCGACTCAAGGAGAATTTCTTTGCAGAACCAGTTATCGGTCGATGATTATTATAATTTGACGATTGATGAAAAAGAAGACTTGGTTCAAGTTTGATTTCGTGCGTTGGAGAAAATCAAAAGGGATAAAGAAAGAGTTTCAAGGCATTATAATAAAATGGTTGTGCCAAACTCGTTTGAAGAAGGAGAACTTATTTGGAAATTGATTTTACCGATAGGGACAAGAGATAACAAATTTGAAAAATGGTCACCTAACTGGGAAGGGCCTTATCGGATTCATCGTTGTGTGCCAAAAAATGCATACATGCTAAAAGGACTTGATGGAGAAGTTTTAGGAAAAGCATTTAATGCAAAATATTTGAAGAAATACTATCAATTCATAATCGGTTGTTTAGCCGATGTATGTTACATCGCCTCAAGATAGCCGATATTGAATATCGCCCTTAGACCAAAATATTTCAAAGCATGGACAAAGATGAGAGATTAAAATAAAATCGGCTTGAAAGCCGATGGTTATATCACACAAATGTATCAAGTATTGTTTCAAGCAAAAAGTTTTAAGAATTAAAGAAGATTACATCAATCCAAAAATTTCTGGATTGCCTATATTGCACGTAGGTGAATTTGATCTACTTCTTCGATGGCGCGCAAGTCATCGGCTTCAGATCTTGGCACATGTTTCATGACTTTACTCTTGGCGACTAAGTGTTTGGCCGATGCTTTTAGCATCAACTTCTATTCTTCTATAGCCTTTGGAAGATCGGCTAATTTTCTTGCGGGTTTCTTCCAATTTAGCCAGGAGATCATCTTCTTGCTATTCCAGCTCAGTAATATGTTTTTGAGTTGATTCTAGGTCAGCAGTCTATTCATCAATTTTGGCCCTATCTTCATTAACCTGCTGCCGGCTGTACTGAAGAGCCGATTCCAAAGCCTTGAGCTCAAGGCGATCTGCAATCCTTTGCTGAGCTCTTTGGGTTTGGAATCGACGAGACTCAAGAAAAGTTGCTAGGGTGATGGCGTCGGGCAACTTGTCTTGGATTTCTTCCATTCTTCCCTTGATCAGCCCACTGTTATCTACTAAGGCGTCCAGTGACATGTTCAGCCAAAAAACTATATCCAATAGTTGTGCTCTCAAGACTTCTAAAGGTGGAGATCTGGCCTTGCTAGTGGTTTCTTCATCGTCCTCATCCAAAAGATATCTTATATCAAATGAGAACATATCGGCTAAGTTCTGCAAGTAAAAATTGATGTTAGAAAGTTTGAGCAAAGATAGTCAATAAAAGGTTTTGTGGTTTAAGTAAACTTACATGGACCATCGACGCAACGACGATGGTTTGGTCTTCTTCCCCATGATGTCTGCCGATGGCAGAGGGATTGTGTTCACTTGATGTAGGCCTATGGGGAGCAGCCAATAGGATCTTGAGCTGAAAAAAGACAAGTGTCAGGATTACAGTGATATCGGCTGAAGGAAGAAGAAAAGAGCTAAGAAAACTTGTCGATGCAGGAGGCGATGGCTGAGGGCTTGGTCGAGGACTTGGTGGAGGAGATGGCTGAGGGATTTGTTTCTGATGAGCAAGAGCCGATATAACTTTTGGATGCAGGAAAGAGACAAGTGTTGATAGATATTGATAATTGCAAATAGAAAAAGAAAGTGCAATACTTACTTTGACCTTGATAGCTACATGGCGACGAGGTGGTGGTGGTGGCTGCTCGCTTGCTTCGCTGCTCCTGTCTTCAGGATTGGTTGTATCTTCATCACCGATACCTACATCGGTTGCACCTTCATCTTCGCCAGCAAGCTCATCAACCATAGCGGTAGCGTCATCAATTTCCTCATTAGCTACTTCTTCATCCAGGGCAGCTGCAACATCTGGATCTATGTCTGGGAGTTCATCTTCCACTTTTTCTATGGTCTTTGGTGTCTTGGAAGACTTGCGAGAGGTTGTTTTCTTGCACTTGCCTCTGGTGCTGGATATCGGCTCTCTGATTTGGCCTTGCAGCAGGGATCCTATAGTGGGAGCGCTGAAGCCGATCATGGATGGAGCCAGTTCTCAAGATGGTAGCAATGCTAGTGCATATACTATCGGCTGGTCGCTATTGCTAGTAGCAGAAGGATCAGAGCCGGCAGCCTGCAAGATGTCATATTAGGGTCTTAAAGAAAAGAGGTTACAAAAAGAAGTCATGAGAAGAAAGAACTACCTGAGGACTAATTGAGGCGTCGATAGTGGTCAAGTAGAAGCTGGATGGCAGGATGAAGAGATGTTTCTTCCACTCAATCCACCATCGATTAAACAGTTTGCTACGCATGAGATGAATTTCAAAGTTGACCAAAGAACCAAGAGTAGGTCCTTCAATGCTTGATAGCCGATCAAATAGTGGAGCAGAAGTGATAATGTCTCTGGTTTGGATTTTTCTTGAGAAGTACAAGCCGACTGGAATTTGACAACAACCTAGCTGCCTAGCTACCACCATGGGGTGATAAAATTCGTAAGAAACTTCTGAATATCGGCCAATGGATATTCCAGTTGAAAGAATACAAGGGGAGATGGTTGATACGAAGATATCCCTAGCCTTGTCGTCTTCATTAATTTCATCCATCCTAAAATCGGCTAGGAGTTCATTTGAGTTGGCATCAGCATAAGGATACCAGATCCTAGCACTTCATGGGAAGCCGTCATAAAAATGATAGAAGTTTTGAAGTCATTGGCTAATGGCCCTGATCCAGGATAAACCGATGCTGCCTCTCCAAATGACATGCATCGGCGGACTGTTTCTTTGGCATCTTCAGCATAATTATTTGGAAACCTAGAGTCCTCAAGAGCTGGCCATTCGGCAACTTGAATCATATACAGGTTGAGCCATAGTTGCACAAACCACCAAGGACCGTCATGTCCTATCGGCTGCAAATATTTCCCTAAAGGGAAAAATTTTCCTGCAACCAGGGCTTGGGCAATATGTTGAAGGTAGGCAGTTGGACCACAACTATTCCACAAAAGACGAACCTCTCAAGCCACAAGTTTAGAAAAGTAACATGTTCTCTATCATAGATAAATCCGCAAGCGCACGGATACCTAAGAGCATTTCCCCTTAGGGTGCTACCTAGAATTCAACCGAAGGACACAACAACATATAGTTGTCTAGAGAGGATTCCTATGTCTTTTAATTAATTAAGTTAAGTTAAAGGTAAAACTCTATCGCATGCTTTGGGCACTGGACCTCCCCCAAGGTCTACCAGGCTGAGTCTGGCCTTGATCTCTACGATGTACCCGAACTTGGAGGAATACAAAGGATGAACAGGGCTGTCAGTACCTGCCGCCTATCTCAGTTTCCATGGAGCACACAATAAACGAAGGTAATTTCTAAGCTAGAAACCATATCTAAGTTATTAATTACTACACTACCCTTGCGCAGGAACTTTCTTCTTTATCTAAAGTCCTAGTACTAGAGCACTTAGCTGTGCACTAAGCGACGAACCCACACCGATGAGGATATATCTTACTTAAATAAATTAATTAAATAACATAACGAAACTCGAATACTTACTTTATAAAAGGAAGCATCCACCAAGGTACAAGCGAGAGAAGAAGTCCAACACTCCTGGCTTCTCTCCGGGACTCCGTTGGAAGAACGCCGACAACCCAGCTTTCCTCCATAAAATTCTTGGAGTAAACTCCGATTTTTCGGGGCACTCTTTCCGGAGCTTTCCCTCACTCTCTAATCAAACTACCATAGTAAAGTATAAAATATGAGTGAGTTGTACTCTACTCTTGGTGTTGGTGAAAATTGAAGTGTGTGATGGCCTTCTCCTTTTATAGTGTGCGTATGGCGGTTGTAATGGCGGTTACGGAGATCGGTGCACCCATAACCACCTTTGCCACCTGCTGCCATATTGAAGGAGGGAGCTAGGGGTGCCAAGGGTGGTTCGACCGAGCCCCTGGTTCGACTGAACCAATTCCACCGCCTCTAGCCACCAACTTTGCTCTATGACTAACAGGTGGGATCCTATAATGGTTAAGGATGGTTTGGCCCCACTTTAAGTCGGTTAGACTATCATGTGAGCCCTCCAATCCTTGTACTAGCACGTGATTGGCCGGAGGTTTATTTTCATCATATGGCAAGTGTATTTTCTCCTTAATTGACCTGCATACATATATGTACCAAAACTAGTGGAAATGGTTAGTATAAAACTCCTACCACTATGTTTTGATACTATATCTTTATTAACCATACAAGAGTTGACGGTTTATATTTACACTTAATGACCATCAACAACACCCCCGCACTTATCCTTTACTCATTCCTGAGTAAATCTCATGGATTTACTAGAGTAATGGTTTTCTTACCCAATGATATACACCCCAAATATTCCAAGACATACCTTTGTCGTGAACCTTGAACTGTCTATCATGTCATCTTGGGCGATTGAGGAATGGAACAGTCCTCGAATCAAGTCGCCTTTACTCCTTCTGATGAACTACCTTGGGGGTTTTCTTTTGATGCTCATAAAAACATAACTTTTACAATACTACTCAATTGATTCTCTCGAATCGCTCAAAGGTGTTTCATTCCTCACCAAGGCATTGATGTTGCCTTTCTTATCCTACCTTCTAAATAGGTCTATGTGGAGCTCAGGGTAGGGAATAAGAGGATCTAAATAGGCATACTTGCATCAAATATTTTGTAAAGTCAAATAGATGATCCAAGAAGATACAAATCATATAACTATGATCAAGATTGTGCACCTAGATATATGGGTGGAATGGTAAAAGTGGGAAATGAAAAATGGGATGATGACTTATTTTTGTATGATCCCCCTCCCATTTTATTTTGGAGAACATGGCATTTTTCTATCTTCATTTTTTTGTCATGCTCGAGAACATTTTTGCATCATTCTCTTTTTAGTAGAGTTTTCTTTTTCTCTCTCTCTTTTTTGCTCATGTCTCATTTGGCATGGATCATTGGAGGAGTAACCATAGGATTGGGAGTCTTTATTTTGTGGATGGATATAGTGGATGCATACTTCCAGTGTATAAGCTAGCATATGGTGGATGGATAGCAAAAAATAATTTCTGCTAAACCTCCAGCGTAGAGGAAAAGCAATATTTTTTGTGGCTAAGTGCACAAAACTTGTATCATGAAAATATGGAAGGGATCTAACAAGGTTCATACCCATTTGACAAAACTTAAAATGATGACAAGCAGCATGAAGATTTATCATAAAGCTCGACATATGGCTTTCATAGGAAGGGAACATCAATGAGGAGTAAGTAAAGTTATTTTCTTTTCTTTTGTAAAATTCCCAAAGGTTCATCACCAAGAGTAAGGTTCATATTATCGGGTCATCTCACATACATCAATAACTTAGATAACATGTGGTCCTAAATAATTGATTCACAACAACAGGTAATATTCAAGGAATATAAGGCATGTAAGTCATTGTTGCAAGAAAGTCAAATACTCTAGTTGATCATGACAATACGCATTTTAACTCTTGAGTTAACGTTAGTTATGGAAAAATTAATCCAACTAAAAAATTAAGGGTATGAGGGATAACGTGCAAACCGATGCGCATATGAGCGCGATGACAAGCAGCCGTGCGTGCCATGGTTGCCAGTCTCATCTTGTGAATGTGCAAGTGCGAGGTGTAGCATGGACCGTGGGTGATCTTCTATGTTAGTGCATCGTGTGAACACATGATCCCCCCACACTTGTTCTTGTACCTGGGGTGCTACAAAGGACACAAAGACAAAAGTGAAAGCAAAGGACTCACCTAGTGAAGCCCAATTTATTCATTACTTTACTTGATAGGAAAACTTAGCTTAACTTACCTTGTGTCTGTGAAGGATGGAGGGTCAAGAATTAGGATAATTGGGCTTGGCTGGATAGAATCCGACGCTGAAATCTTTGGGACGGTCTCAGGAAAGACATGGAAATCAACCAAAGTTATCACATCTAACTCCTGATTTGGAATTCCTACCGGTTCAAGGAAAACTTTTAAAGAATAACCATTTACCTTGAAGACATTACCTTTGTCATCTTGAAGCGTGATCGCCCCATGAGATTAAGTGTCAATGACGATGTATGGTCCTAGCCATTTGCTTTGAAGCATCCCATGACCGAAGAGATTCACCCTGGAGTTGAATAGCAAAACCTTGTTGCCTGGCTCAAACTCCTTGACCTTGATCTTTTGGTTCTCTCTTTATATATCCTGGTATTGTGATAGGCCTCGTCTCTCCATTCCTCTAACTCCGATAGCTATAGTTGTTGGTGGCGTCCGGCTTGTGCCAAATCCATATTACAAGTCCAGATAGCCCAGTGCGCCCTATGTTCCAGCTTGATCGGTAGATGGCAAGTCTTTCCATATACGAGCTGGTATGGTGACATGCCGATGGGTGTCTTGTATGTGGTCCTATATGCCCAAAGAGCATTGGGTAGCTTATGCTTCCATGCTTTCCCTATTTCATTGACGGTCTTCTGCAGAATGTTCTTGATCTGCTTATTGGATGTTTCTGCCTGACCACTTGTCTAGGGATGGTATGGAGTTGCAATATTGTGTTGTGCCCCAAGTTCTTGTAAAAAGTTATGGAAGGTCTTGTCGATGAAATGAGAGCCTCCATCACTGATGACCATCGGTGGTGTTTCAAAACAAGGAAATATGACCTCATGGAACAATTTGTAGGCGTGCTTGGCGTCGGTGGCACGGCACGACATTGCTTCCACCCACTTGGACACATAGTTAACGGCCACCAGGATATATTCGTAGTCATGGGACTTTGGGAAAGGCCCCATGTAGTCGATACCTCATACATCAAAGAGTTTCACTTGAAGGTTGTATGTTACGGGCATTGCATCACGAGCGATGATACCTCCATGCTTCTGGCACCTTGCGCATTGCCGAATGAACTCTTTTGTGTCTTCATACATTGTAGACGAAAAGAATTCACTCTGCCAAATCTTTGCCTGGTTGAGGAAAGCACCATAGTGGCCTCCGTAGGGGACCGCATGGCACTTCTGAATGATCTGGGCGCCTTCAACTATTGGTACACACCTCCTGAGCAATCCGTCAGAGCAGACTCGGTAAAGATATGGCTCATCCCATAAGTGCCTTCAACTCACATAAATGAGTCTTCTTTTGTTTTCTCCCGGTGGAACATATCCCGCAACCATGAAATTGACGATGTTCGCATACCACGGGTTCAAGTCTACCACCTTCAGTAGCATGTCGTCTCAAAGGAAATCATTTATCGGTAGCTCCTGCATGTTACGAATTTTCATATGCAACAAATGATCTGTTATGGAATTTTCTACTCCCTTTTTATCTTTAATTTCATGATCAAATTCTTAGAGCAGAAGAACCCACCTTATTAACCGAGGTTCTGCATCCTTCTTAGTTAGCAGGTATTTTAATGCAGCATCATCAGTATACACTATTACCTTGGCTCCAACTAAATAAGATCTAAACTTGTCAATGGCAAAAACAATGGCCAGGAACTGCTTTTAGTTGTGGCGTAATTAAGTAGCTCCTGTCAATGTTTTACTATCATACGCGATAGCATGTTGTTTCTTATCTCTAGTTTGACCGAGAACAACCCCTACAATATAATCACTAGCATCACACATGATGTCAAACAGAAGCGACCAATCAGGGGTTGAATGATTGCTACTGAAATGAGTGCTTCTTTTAGGTAGTTAAAAGATTTTAGGCACTCATCATCAAAGTTAAAGGGAGTGTCCTTAGCTTGCAATCTCCAAGCAATGATCAAAAGTTTTTCCATAGACGGAGAAGTCGTCCTTGAAAACTTCCATGATTTGCTTGATCATGTCGAAGACGATAGACATCATGCACCGTTGGAATGACGCAGGTGCGTTACACAACCCGAACGACATTCACCGGTAAGCATATACGTTCCATACGGGCACATGAATGTTGTCTTGCTTTAATCATCGGGATGGATTGGAACTTGAGGATAGCCAGACTAGCCATCAAGAAAACAAAAGGAGTGGTTTGCCAGCTGCTCTAACATCTCATCAATGAAGGGCAGTGGGAAATGATCCTTCTTAGTAGCCTTGTTGAGCTTTTTATAATCAATGCACATCCACCATCCCGTGACATTTCATTGTAGGATTAACTCATTCTTTGAGTTTTCAACGACTGTCATACCTCCTTTTTTAGGGACAACCTGAACTGGGTTGACCAACTCACTATACGGCACAGGATAGATTATCCTAGCGTATAGGAGTTTCAAAACCTCTTTTTTCATGACTACTCTCATTGCATTGTTTAGCTTCCGTTGTAGCTCCTAAGAGGGCGTGCAAGAAGGATCTAAAGGGATGCGATGTGTGCAGAGAGCCGGACTAATCCCCGTGAGATTTGAAGTGAGTAACCAAGAATAGAACGATGTTTTTCTAGCACAAAAATGAGTCGGGTAGATTCGTCATCGGTCAGTTTATCAAGAACAGAACGCCAATTTCGCAAGCATGATGTTGAGAACGTTGGTTCTGGGCACATAAAAGAAAAGCTTTTCTTTGGGATGGTCTATAAGAATGTCAAAGTCATAGTCTTTGAACACGTGGAAATTAAGGACGTTGTGCCAAATCGGCACTCTACATATAACCCCATACCCTTCTATGATAGGACCAGATGGATCCTGAAAGGTCTTATCTGTTGGTACCAACGACTCATCCCGTAAGCATGCAAGTGCAAAGGATGCAGACATAACGTTGACTCCGAGAGTGGGATTATAAAGAGTTTTCACCATAGCCTTTCTCACGAGACAAGGAATGGTTAAGGACGGGGAGCTAATCTGAATTGCTTCAGACGAAAGCTCTGCCTCCCTTAACCACTCTTCGCTCATGATAGTAGTCACTTTATGAACCATCTCTTTGAGGAAATTTTCCTTGAGAGAATCATTCCAACCACGTGGGACCGGTGGTATCTTTTGCGCACAAAAGTTTGAGGTGTTTCCATAAGCTTCAAAAAGATCACCATCAAATTGGAATCAGAATTCCAAAGGCTGAATTTCTTCTTCCTTCATTTCCCGTGGTTTGCTTGAGGATTCAACGGTTGAATCATGGGATGTGGAGGTAGAATGCTCCGATTCAACGACTGGTGATTCCTCATGTGTGTACTCGTTTTCCTGGACGGTTTCGCAACGAGCGAATGAGGTATTCTCTAGGATACGATCCAAGAGTTCTCTACCTTCCATCGTCGTGTTGTGCATGAGCGAACCTCCGGCGGAAGCATCGAGATACATGGCAAACTCCTTCTCTAAACCTGGATGGAAGTGTTGTAACAATATGTGGTCGGGTAAAGACAAGTCTAGGCTGGCTTGAGTTAACAAGGAAAATCGTGCCAAGGCTGCACCAATGGACTCCTTCTGATACTGCTGAAAATTGAGAACCTCCCTACGGAGAGAAGCTACACGGGTTAACGGGAAGAAAGCAAGGCAGAACCTGCTTTTCAATTCCTCCCATCATCATATAGTTTGCTCACCGTAAGGGTGTACCATCGTTTCGCCTCTTCCGTAAGAGAAAAGGAAAGCAACTTCCACCGCAAGGTGTCTTGTGCCATGCCAGCAATTGACAAGCATTAGCACAATTGCTCAAATTCACGCAGATGAATATAGGGATTTTGGCTTTCGCTACCCGAGAAGGTCAGTCCCCAAACCATGGCTATAAAGCCAGGATTGAGTTCATAGCCATATGACTAGATAGGTTTTGAAGATGGTGGTGGCTCAAAGAACACGACCATTGGAGCTGAGAGATTTTGAATAAAAGGCTACTCCATGGTAGGTAAGAAGAGAAAGGAAGGAATAGAAGGAGAGAAAAGAAAAGATACGAGAGTGAACCAAGCTCGTAGATAATACAACAACCGTTACCTGGCAACAGCGCCAGAAATACTTGTTGGTATTTCTTACATTCACAGATAAATCCATAAGCGCAAGGATACCTTAGAGCATTTCCCCTTAGGATGACCAAAGGGTATCGAACACGAGGAACATGTGTGTATATCTACTACCTAGAATTCACCCAAGGACACAACAACCTATAGTTGGCTAGAGAGGATTCCTATGTTTTTTAATTAATTAAGTTAAGTTAAAGGTAAAACTCTATCGCATGCTTCGGGCATCGGCCCTCCTCCAGGGTCTATCAGGATGAGTCCGGCCTTGAGCTCTATGATGTACCCGAACGTGGAGGAATACAAAGGACAGACAAGGCTGTCAGCACCTGCCGCCTACCTCACTTTCCGTGGAGCACACAACAAACGAAGGTAATTTCTAACCTAGACACCACGTCTAAGTTATTAATTACTACTCTAGCCTTGCGCAGGAACTTCCTTCTTTATCTAAAGTCCTAGTACTAGAGCACTTAGCTGCGCACTAAGTGACGAACCCGCACCGATGAAGATATATCTCACTTAAATAAATTAAATAAATAACATAAGAAAACTCAAATACTTACTTTATAAAAAGAAGCATCTATCGAGGTACAAGCGAGAGAAGAAGTTCAACAATCCTGGCTTCTCTCCAGAACTCCGTTGGAAGAACACCGACAACCCGACTTTTCTCTGTAAAATTCTCGAAGAAAACTCTGATATTTTGAGGCACTCTTTCCGAAGCGTCCCCTCACTCTCTAATCAAACTACCATAGTAAAGTATAAAATATGGGTGAGTTGTACTCTACTCTTGGTGTTGGCGCAAATTGAAATATGTGATGGCCTTCACCTATTATAGTGTGAGTATGATGGTGGTAATGGTGGATAGGGAGGTCGGTACACCGATAACCACCTTTACGATCAAATAGGGAACTGCCACGTTGAAGGAGGGAGCCGAGGAGGCCAATGATGTTTCGGTCGAACCCTTGGTTCGGCCAAACCACTCCCACAGCCTCTGGCCACCGACTTTGCTCTATGACTGACAGGTGGGCCCCTATGAGGGTTAAGGATGGTTTGGCCCCACTTTAAGTCCGTTTAGACTGTCATGTGGTACCTCCAATCCTTGTACTCACACGTGATTGGCCGAAGGTTCATTTTCGTACTTGCACGTCGCATGGCAGGTGTATTTTCTCCTTAATTGACCTACATATATATATATGTACCAAAACTAGTGGAAATGGTTAGTATAAAACTTCTACCACTAAGTTTTGATACTATATCTTTTATTAACCATGCAGGAGTTGACGGTTTATGTTTGTACTTAACGACCATCAACAACATGTTTTGCAATATATCCAGACCACCCACCTGCACCTTTGGTCTCCAGTTTGTTTGAGCACTTTATCCTTAGATCAACAAAGTTGGCTGATGAAGTTACATCCAAACTAGTGAGCATGGCAACATCAAGCAAGGTGGGGGTCATCGGCCTATGGTTGAAGAGGAAGGCATTGAGGGTATCGGACCAGAAGTATGAATCCGATGATATTAGGGGCTGATCCCTTTTCATCTCAACAAGGGATAAAGTCAGGCACCATGCTATACATATGTTGTCCCAGAAAGAATACTTGGCAGCCGATACACGTTCGTACCAATCCCTCCATCCAGGGAGTTTTGAGGGCCAAGACCTCAAAACTTAGCAGTCAGGTTATGGAAACCCTGATTTGCTTTGAATCCATTTTTAAAATGGATTCAAAGCAAATTTGGAGGAAAGAGTTGGTTTCCAAAAACGGAACAGCGCATTGGTTAGAGACTGTATCGGCCGATACCGAATCAGACAAGGTTAGCCGATGTAGGCAGAACAAGTTCATATTGGACTCGAATGAGGGGATTGAAGATGTTTCCAAACAAGGATCGAGTCGGGAGTTGCAATTGTATCTTTTAATTAGGATAAGAGTCAGTTTCTTTTACATATTTTTAGAAGATCTTTGTTAGAGTCCGCACTGGGTTGGTATGTTTATTTTGTACTTAGGAAAGTTTGAGTCGTGTCCGATATGGACAAGGTTCATATGTTTCACGTATAAATATATGCCCAGGGTCTTGTAAAAAGGTAACAATAGTTTAACACACACTTTCGGCACATCGTCATCCTTTTTGTTTTTATTTTTCGATGAGTTCTTGTTTCGAGGTGGGGTGCATCGGCTTCGATCTCCAGCGAGAGGTAAGACTTGTCATGGCGGTTTGTATCAGCGAGATTAGGGCTTACATCATTTTCGACACTCTAATCTAATCTATGCATCTACCTATTTATCATATATCTTAGCTAATCTAGATTGATGGATTTGTTTACTTATATCGGCTAAGCCTTTTATACAGTTCTGTTGATACCGAATAAACAATTTTCATCGACTTAGATTAGTTAAGATATCCACCACCCTGAAAAACAATCAAAGGCACGATTGTTTAGAGTTTATGCTTTTTTTCATACTTAGTGTTGCATCAATTGGGTACGTCGTGCTTGAAATCATAAAAACTAACTTGCTTCTTGATTGCTGATGAGGGTAGTATCGGAGTTTCAGCCGATCTTACCTGATATATCTATTTTGCTTTTTCTTTCATATGTTTAATTTTGCTTAACATGTTATATTTGCCCCTTATACAATTATATCACTCATTTAAATAGATTAAGCCTACACTCAATCTTGACCAGATCTAAATATTTGGGGATTGATGCTTGCTTAATATATTTACTTTAGATTGACATTCTTGCATAAGGTTGTATCAGAGTACTAGCTGATACGTTATCTAGAATTTCCTGAAAGATCTCATCGGCTATGATATAAGTTCATGTAATTATTGATTTATTTGATCTTGGTTATAAGCAATTTATAATGTCTTGGGTGGGTCCTATCTATCATAATTGCTTGAATCTAAGAAAAAGATTAAATTAGTAATTGCCTGTTTTTTGTCTCTATTGCCGATCATGATTGTTTTGGGTCTAATCTATAACATCTACTCATCGGCTAGTCATTTAGGCCATATAATTGTATGATAATTGATTTTAAAAGATATTAATCTCATGTTACATCGATTGGGTTCGACCTATAGGATTGATTATGTTAAGGAAAAGCTGTTGATGATTATATTTAACCCAAATCTAGTTTATCAGTAGTATCTTCTACCTTACAGTTGATTTGACTTGCTTGCATCGGCTAGGTCTCTACGATATGTCATCGGCCCACCAGCCGATCGGCTATCGTTCACTAACATTGCTTTCTTGTATATCTTGTTGATTGTAGGATCAAACCAACTGGCACGCCCTGAACCCGAAACAAGTTTGGACCTGTACTAGAGTTAAGCGGAACTCCCAGGCCGCCATGTTTTTTGCATCAACAAAAAGTCAATGTAAGCTACAAAAATTCACTATGCTTGGTACCCAAAAGTACTACAAGGCTATAGTGATTCAAATTGGATATCTGATGTTGATGAGATGAAAGGTACAACTAGATATGTGTTCACACTTGGAGGTGGCACTATTTCCTAGAAGTCTTGCAAGAAGACCATCTTAACGAGGTCAACAATGGAATCATAACTTACAGCATTAGACAATACTGTTGTTGAGGCTGAGTAGCTTCATGAGCTCCTGATGGATTTGTCAGTGCTTGAAAAACCAGTATCAGCTATCTAATGAAATGTGATAGTAAAACAGTGATTATTAAGGTGAATAGTTCAAAGCACAATATGAGGTTATCGAGGCATGTAAAGAGAAGGCTGAAGTCTATCCCAAAGCTAAAACACTACGGAGTGATAGCATTGGACTATGTCCAGATTGCTAAAAATCTAGCAGATCAGTTCACTAAGGGCCTATGTCACACCCCGATTTTCGATCGGGACTAAAAATTACCTAATAATACATTTTCCAGAAATTAAATAAAAATCAAAAGCAATTTAAACAAGTGAAATAGCAAGGAAATTAAAATTTTCCTTTAAAAATCATGGCCGGAAATATTTTTGTAATATTCTCTGTGCCTTAAAGTACTCTCCAAAATTTTTCGTGAATTTTTGGAGCTAAAGAAATAATTTTAAAGTCACAAAGTTCATTTAACTGATTAAATTAAAAAAAAAAAATTAAAAATGTCCCCTTTTTGTTTTGGGCCGTTTTCGGCCCAAAACTTCTCTCTCTCTCCCGGGCCCCGTCCCTTCTCCCCTCTCCGGCCCAGCCACCCGAGCCGCCGCGCCTCTTCTCTCCTTCGGCCCAAGGCGGCCCAAGGCCGCGCCCCCGCCGCCTCCGCGTCCCTCCCCTTCCCGGGCCGGCCCGAGGCCGTGGCCCAAAGGCCGCCCGGAAGTCCGCCGCGCCTCCCCGCGTCACCCGGTCGCCGACGGGTGGGGTGTTTTAAAATATAAAGGTTTTCAACCGCTTTTCTGCAAATAGCCACAAGCCTCCCTTTGTCTCCCCTGTGCATGTTTGCATCGTTGGTGTGGCTTGTTGAGTACGGTGGTTGTACTCAATCTTGCTATTTTTCCCCTTTTTCAGAAGTTTAGTACTTCTGAGTTGAAGATGAAGTTAGAGGACCAAGGCTCAGACCCCAGTTGAGTTTGCCTGTGGAGTGGAGCTGAAGCCCCGCTAGGATCGTCTCTTTCCGCTGCTGTTTTCTTTTTGGTGTGAGGACTAAGTGCCTCTGTTGTAAGTATTTATCGCTTTATTTACGTTTGGATCTGTTTATTGATTTGTCGTTTTGTGTACCCTGGTTGATGCCTGGACAGGGACTTAATACACAAAATGGTCTGGAAATTTGGGAAAATTTCCGGGCGTGACAA